>JANSLQ010000090.1:0-114139 GCA_029298765.1 Ophiostoma sp. 15807
GGGCCGATTGGCCGATAAATATGGGGCGAATGGGTGTGTTTTCAGGGAGTACGGCCTCTCCCACTTCCCTTTGTTCAGGCTCTCAATCATGCGTCTTTCTACACAGGAGAACATAGACACACAACCGAATATACATTCTCACTTCCGCTATTTTGACACAGTCCGCCTTGTCTTTGAGAAAGCCTTGCCCGACCGCCTTGCCAGGGGCACGCAAACTCAGTATAGATGAGCGGCTGAGCGGCTGAGCAGTCGAATTATCCTGAATGTGTTACTAGTCAAGACATGTCTAATGCTGGCTGGTTTCTCCTTTCACTAGACCACAGCGTTCGTCCAATGTCTTCCTTCACTGGCGCGACGGTCTTTTGAATACTGTTAGCCCTCACAGTTGTGGCTGACTCTGAAATTAAGCGACACTAGAACTCAACAAGGCAAGACTCAGCAACGGCCAGCGAGCTGACCTTTGTCTACATATTTTACTCCGTGCACCCGTGTCATCCCCGTCCTCGTAGTGATGGTTGCGTCTCAGCCATAAGATGATATATTGCAATATTGGCTTGGGAGCTGCTTTGAGGACGCCGATGTAGACAGCCTGATAGAGACTCCGAGCCAAAGAAACAATAATAAGATGTCGCTGCCATTTCTTACTCGGATTCAATTTTGTCCCATGCATCTCCCTCGACCTTGACATTGCCGATTTTCCACGGTTCTCCACCTCTACAGCATCCCAGCATAGTTCGCCATAGGCTCCAGCTTGCACAAGCCGAGACTCGAACCACTGAGGCCTGTTGATCAGCGCACCGCAACCCTAGTAGGAATCAATTGCGGATTTTAGCTGTCCACGCTGATCATGAAGGACGGTAAAATGTATGCCTCTTAAGCCCAACGACCTAACAGTTAAAAAAGAAAGAGATACAATTAAAGAAAATGCCTATTGACATTGAGATCATCAGCCCGCTCAAGCTCCAGAGTGCCATCCGCGATTACTGGGACAAGGACAGCTCGGCCGTCCAGATCGCCCGGGCCGCGCTGCGCGACGTCGTCGGCTACCCTATCCGGGTTGACCCGGAATGGCTGCAGCTGCTGGGCACGCTCGACACAGTGTACGCGGACCGCGGAGCCCTAGCCACGGCCGTCGCAGGCTGCGTCGAGATCTGGTGCAAGGTCTTCGCCGAGCTCGTAGAAGGCGCTGAAGAGGCCGACGATGCCCAGCGCGAATGGGCCGAGGCGCTGATGGAGAACCTGCAGCCGCGCATCGGGCTGCGGCTGTTTGTGGACGTCGCCGAGCCCTCGCTGCATACAAAGCCCGGCACGGAATGGTCCGACGACCGCGCCGCGTTCTACCTGTACCTACCAGCAAAACAGCCTGTGACCGTGCCGAGCGAGAACGCAGCTCTTTACCGCGGCGGGCTCCTTCGCTGTTTCAATGAGAAGGAGAAGATGGCCCTCGCCGAGAAGGCAGACGAAAAGAGAAGAGAAACGGAAACGGAAACGGCAAAGGAAAAGAAGAATGACGACTGGGCAGACATTGAGATGGACAAGGCGACAGGCACGGCCCAGGTCGTCGACCCGACGCCCGTTCAGTCGTCGTTGACACTGCCAGCAAGACCGGCGTTGACTGAGACCAGATCCAAAGCGAAATCCGAATATCTGCCATCAGTCGAGTCTCTTCCGCGCCCCGACGAGCTGTTCCTGCGGCCGCCCTACCACATTATCGTGTCCGACTACGGCGCCAAAAAGGTGATCGTCCAAGGCAGCCACGGCCCATCGCTGAACCTGCTGGGCGAGTACATGAAGCGGTGGTGCCGGATCAACCACCAGGACTCGCGGAAGCCGGCGGCGGTCGAGGTCAAGTACAACCAATCATGCTGGGCGGCGAGTCCGATGCACGACCAGGTGACGTTAACGTCTGAGGGCAACAACATCTACTACTTCAACCCGACGGTTGTGCTAGCTTTTATTGAGGGCGTGCTTGGCTACGACCTGGTGTCAACCGAGCAGGGCGTGTGGACGTACCGGCGCACAGAGGCTTTCCGGAGCTGATCCTGCTCTATATGCAGCAATTGAATTTATGATTTCCATTGACAATGTTATATTGAGCACTCTTGAAAGCAAAAAGACTATACCATCTATTCTAAATAACAGCCGGGCAGCGACCGTTGCGGTACTGCCAGAGCCTGCTGACGTCCTTGACCTTGACCGGCTGCAACCTCGGTGTTTTCTGGTCTGAATCATCCGAGTCGATGCTGCTATTCATAAACTCACTGTCCTCGGCACACCCAATAACCGTCCCGGTGTCTTGGTCGCGCACTAGAGGAAACATGCCGTCGAGGTAGTGCTGGCACAACTGGTGGCCGCCGCGTCGTGACGTGCGCGTAAAGACACGGCCGGCAAAGGGGCTGCTTTGCGTCGACGTGTAGTGAAGAACACCCCAGAGAGCAGCAAAATCGGCCGCGTGCGCGTAGTGCTCAATGTGAGTCTCCTTGGTCGAGTCCAGACTATGAACGTTGACGTGGTTGGCGGCATTGCCAAAGGTGTACACCTCGAGCTTTGCCAGTAGCTCGTGGGACAGTTCCTGCAGCAGCCAGTCGAGGGCCATGCTGCCGACGATGCCGCCCTGCGAGTGCAGCACGAGCACGACTTTGTTGATATCGGGCCGGCACAGCGTCTCTTTGAGGATGGTATAGGTCGCGCGAACGTCGCGCGTGGCATAGTTGAGGTTGCGCTGCACCAGGCACTCCAAAATATCAAACACCAGACCAGACCTAAACGTCAGTTTTGCTCTGTCCAAGCCAAGGGAGGGGACGTACGTCTTATTGTGGATGCCCATGACAGGACGCCCAAAAGTGTAGGCCAGCCGGTCGATGCTGCCCTGCAACCAGTGACGGCTGGGCTGTTAGCTGAGTTTGTTATTAAAACAAATCAATCACAAGGGACATACCCGGTGCCGATACCGTTCAAGAATATCCACTGCTCGCCAGCGTGCTCGGGCAAACAAGATGCACATGCGGCTCTGGAGTGTAGGACGGCCTTGCCGCGCCAGCCGTTGAGTAGTAGTCGGCACGCCAGCTGGTTGGCGCCGATAAAGGAGGCCGACATAACGGCAGACACCCACATGGGAAGTAGCATACATGCAGCAGGGAGAAGAAAAAAGAGAAAGCAGGCCTGGGCAAGGGCCAGGCCAATGTGCACAGCTATGCACCACGTATTGGCAAGGGTTGGTGCTAGTTCAGACAGAGAGCTGGCGGGCCGCAGTGGCCAGAAAAAGGAGGGCATAGCCCATGCCAGGCGGACAACGTTGACGAGGTCGTGTGCCAATAGCCGTAGTGGCGAGCCGGTGTAGGCGTGGTTTTCGAGCGAGGGGCTGGCTGTCTGTGAGTGCAAGTGTATTTTGATGGAGTCTGGAGGGGAGGGTGTGATAGAGTTTGCAGTGTCTTGCTTCCCCTTTGACTTGACTGTGACGAGTTGCGTCTCCCCCGTTTCATTCTCTACCTCTGACGCCGTCTCCATCTCGGCGACAGTGACAAGAATCTCATCGTCGACTGGTAGAGGGCTAAACTTGACAGACGGTGGTGAGGGCTGTAGGCCACCCGCGAACCTGCCACTCTGCGGCATGTACCGGCGACGGAACGACGGGGCATGAATTGCCATTGTGTAAGTTTCAAAATCAATAGAAATGTAAAGGATGGGAATACAACTGTTATTTTTTGGAAATGCCGTACTGTTTGTGTCTGTAGTTACTGGGACGGACGAGGTCTATATATGCTGCATCATGTAGGCTACCGTGCAGAAGCCGACAGAGCTGGATGGCCACAAAGGTGATAGTATTGAAAGATAATACATGAATAGTTAAAATATAGACATGTGAAAACAATATAAAATAAAATATATAAAATAACCGTATCTTAGTGAAGCAAGGGCTTAATACGGAACAGCTAAAACAAGCCAGGATCGCCTAGCCGAAAGAACACAAGATTCTAAATAAGAATAACAGATCGTGAGATGCCAAAATAGACAGATAGGTAAGCGAAAGAGAGAAGACGAAAAGAAGAAATAGACATAGAAAGAGAGAACGATGTGATAATATGAATATGAAAGTCAAACAACAGGCAACAAGAACGATAGAACTACACTGGTGTGGATGGAGCCGTGCAGCACGGCATGCACCGACATGAGCTTCAGATGTGGCGTGGCAGCTATGGATAGATCACATGAGGTTATTTAAAGCTGTCAGATATATTCAAAGATATCAAGATAAGAAGGCCAAGAACAACTAACATACCAACATGCATAAGACCAAAACTAGATAGAACGGCAAGGCTAGGGGCAGCAAGTGGGTGTCAAGGATATCGCAACGCGAATAGGTGCAGAGAAACCATTTACGAGACGGGTGACGGCCTACGACAGAATTAACACTAGCTCTATCAGAAGGATGCCGTCACGACGACGATCATGTAGCGGGTGCATGGATATTGGTGAGGCTAGGTATGTTTATGCTGTGAGAGTGCAAATCAGTAGTTAGTAGAACACAGTTAACGTAAATCACATTGCAACGTAGCTTGTTAAAGCGGCTTAATCATGCAGTTGATGTTCAGCTACGCGGTGCCGCAGGTTAGACGAATGGCTAACCAGCACACTTTGCAGCTGTCGATCTAGGGGTGGGGGCGGGATAGCATAGCGCTTCTGGAGAACCAGATCTAGAAGAGATAAGGAAGGGCGAATCGATGGAAGAGAAGACGAAAACACCAGCTGAAACAGGTAGGAAATGTTTGGGTAGGATGGAGAATGAAAATAATGGATGTGGACGGAAGAAAGACGGCGGGAAACGAATAAACAAGAGGAAAGTAGATTAAAAAAGAAACCAGTGAATACGTAAACCATAAGAAAATAAATAAATACACCTACAACGTACAAACAATAATAACTGTATAAAAAAAGAGAAAGCCTTGCCGGCCCCTGACTGCATCTACACCGCGGACCGATATCTGCAGTGCTCGCTGCTGCTGTGCAACCTGTGTGCAGCCTCGGAGAAATCAAAGCACAGAATAGGATGAGCACGCTGCAAAGCCACACCGAGATGAAGGCTGCCGTGCATTGCCATTGCCAGCTGACCATACACTGTACGATGTGATATTCGATGCAGTGCAATGTACATGTATGGAAGACATGTGCAGAAACAGAAGCAAGAAGCCTGAAAGCCTGGTCATCGGATGGTCATCGGATCGCGAAGAGCCCTGCTCAGCTGCCCCTGGCATACGAACACACGACGTATCGTGTATCGTGTGCCCGTGTGTACCTCTTCAACCACAGCCATCTACGCAACAATCCGTCAACGTGGCTGTCTATATAAAGACACGGGGTTTTGTTGCACAGACTTGACTGACAACAGGAGAAAAAATAAAGAACTATGAGGAGCTATGAGGAGCTGTGAAGAAACTAGAAACGAATACAACCAAAGTATCGGCTGCTTGTGCGAGTCGAGTTTCATATGCACCCGTATTCGATAGTCTGCGCCGCCGGTAGCTATTCTTGTCGACAGCAAATGCATCAGCCACTGTTATATGTAGAGTCAAACGGCAAGCCAAGGAGGAATAGACGAGAGTAGCCGAAGCAAGCAGTGGAATGAGTTGTATTTTGTCACTACTAGTATTATCGTCATGATAGGATGATAATAATAGGAGAAAATAAAAGAAGATAATCAAAAGAAGATAATCAAAAAAGATAATACTAAAAAATAAACACTGGAAATACCACTGCAAATACTACCAATTATATTTGATGGAAATAGTAGAATGTTATTTCATATTTACTTTTAATTCTCGGGTTATTCGAATTTAATTACACTATGAACATTATAGGAAGAAAACACTATAGTTTGAATACACTCAGCCGGATCAACGCCGAAGATACAACGCCGTAAAACGTCCGGGTGAGTCAGCCGCCGCAGATCGCCGACTGTTGATACAGATCACTGTGGGGAACGGCTATCGGCTGACCATACTCCAGACGACGTCATTTGTAAATAAACCCAACTCATCGACCGTAATAAAGACTGATGAGATCGCCTGGATTTGCTGTCAGCTATGATCACCAACACAGACTTTCACCGAGGCAAATAAAATGGACTCGGACCAGCAGGCGACAGAAGTGACAGACGTCGACATTACCGAGACAAACTACACCATCTACCGCGATGCCCTCGCTGCCGTCCTGATCGACAAGCTGGGCGAGCCAGACCCCAAGCCTAAAAAGAAAAAGAGACAGCGGAGGGCGAAGCCTGTACTGGATGCGTTGCACATAGATAAAAAGGTAGACACAAAGGCGGATCAAGCGACGGGTGAGAACGAAAAAGATGAGCAGGACCTCACTTCACCCGACGACGTGGCCGAGTTCGTCGACTATCTCGCACAAGAGACATTCGATCTGCTGCCGGACGAGCTGCAGACGCTCGCACACCACGTCTGGGTGGCCGATGCGAAGCTGCGCCATCGCTTTGCTGGGCACGATGACAAAGACAAAGACAAGGACAAAGACAAGGACAAAATCATGCCGGCCGCGCCCCTGACGGCACCGCAAGTCACCGAGCTCATGCCGGGCCTCGATCCGTCGCCAGTCGCCGACTCCATGCAGGCCTACGGGCTTACTGGCCTCACAGGTGCAGCCACCAAAACCACGCGAGGCGGTCGATCGGCTGCTGACGTTGTCGCGCCCGCCCTGTCGGCGTACCTCCAAGCAGTGACGACACCGCCGCCGGCGCCGCGGTCGACGCGCGACGAGGCCGACGGGTGTGAGATCTGTGGCCGCGAGCACATTGGCCTCAGCTACCACCACCTGATCCCGCGCTTCGTGCACGCCAAAGCCATCAAGCGCGGCTGGCACCGGCCCGACGAGCTGCAGAATGTCGCGTGGCTGTGCGGCGCATGCTACCGGCGCGTGCACCAGTTTGCCAACCACGAAGACCTCGCACGATACTACTACACGGTGGAGCGGCTGATGGCCGAGCCTGAGATGCAGCGGTATGCCGCCTGGGCCAGTCGACTACGATGGAAGAAGAGGTGAATGTAAATTTATGATTTTGTAGGTATATTATTTTATAGTTTCATAGCACTAGAATTAAGCCAGCTACTGAATTGTCTCGGCAAGGGGGCCGCGCTCGTCGTCGTCGAGATCATGGTTGGCCGCATCGCGCTCGTGGCTCTGGAGCAGCGCACTCTTCTCCTGCTGCGCCGCCGCCTTGGCCTTGTTGTGGGCCACATAGTCTTCCTCCTCCTGCTCGTGTATGGTGGGCGTGCCTTGGCTCGCCGCACCGTCTGGCGTGCCGCCGTGCTCCACGCTCCAGCTTACTTGCCGGTTGACCACCTCGCGGCGTGACGCTGTCGCTGCCACGACACCCGTGCCCACCAGACTATTTGACCGGTCGACAGCCGCCGCTGCCGCTCCATCGGACAGGGGCCGGCTTGCGGAGCCACTCGCGGATGCACCCCACAGCTCTGTGCTCAGTGCTTTGTCGATGGTGTCCTTGCTCAGTGATGCGCTCACGAAGTTGCGGTAGGCGTCAAACTGTGTATCGCGCTCGTGGTTGTACGACAGCGGGCGCGGCTCGATACCGTCCCGGGACACCGAGTTCGGGGCCGGGTCATGGCTGCTGGAATGGGAGCGGTCGCGGCCCGTAAAAGACATGCGGCCCATGATGGACGACGTTGCCGAGTGTGACCGGGCGCGGGTGCTGGGATATTCGGTGGGCAGAGCCAGGTTCGCAGCGCGCACGTCGTATGCCGCCGGCACGTCGTTGTAGGGTAACGCGCGGCCCATCGCGGCGCCGTTGTGTGCGAGGGATCGTCCTTCGCGGCCCAGCTCGAAGCTGCTGTCGTACGAACGGCCGAAGCCAAAGGCCTTGACATTGCTCTGCGGGTGGTGGTTGTAGTCGTCGTCGGTGCGCGCGAGCCGCCGAAACGCGACAATCGAGTAGACGCCGAGCGTCAACATGGCGGCGAGCGCGGCCGCATCGAGCGCAAGGCCAATGGTGGACCAGTCGCCCTCGGAGCGCTGGGTGTACACGACAATGTCGAGCGCCAGGATGGCAGAGGCGCCCGTCATCTTGAGGACGTTGCAGGCGAGCAGGAAAAAGGGCGTGAGCGTCTCGGCGACGAGGCGGTGCACCTCGAGGCCGGTGAGCACGATGCACAGGAGGCCGAGGCCGACATTGGTCGACTCCCAGACGAGCTCGACGGTGGGTGTCTTGCCGGCTTTGCGGTCCTCGTCAAAGTGGCGGACGGTGTGGGCGAGGCGGTAGGAGAAGATGCCGAGGATGGCAAAGAGGAGTGCGGCCTGGAAGATCCAGATGGGCACGAGGATGCGGCGCCGCCAGCGAGCACGCTGGAACTGGGCCTGGTTGCGGTGAAAGGACATGCTGTCGTGGAATGTCGTAAATCTGCCAGGCGGGTATGCCGTGAGGGTGGTGTTGTACCGATGATCGTGGTGATACTCTAGCTACACAGACACAGCATGCTAATGCAACAAGCACAGCAGAAACGAAGAGTATATATTGAGGGGAAAGAACATCAGCAAGAACTACATCGGGAGTGAGAGTGAGATGAAGCAAATGTGGCGCAACAGCTTCTTCAGCTCCAGCTCGCTCTGCGATACTTGTTTATTCGATCCTGTTCCCGTCTCACGTCACCCGCAGCGAAGGAACAGCTGCCCCTCTCAGGCGCAAGGACGCCCTGCCGACTCGGGAAACGCCTCGTCTAGACAGGATACTATTGAGCGATTAGAATAGACGAGACAGCGGCGTGCAGCGAGCGGGTGCAGCCTCAAGCGGGCCCATGTGGGTGGTATGTTTTTGCTTCTTTGGAAAGGCTTATTTGAATCTCACGCTTGGTGTGTATTCTGGATTTGTTATTTAATCACAAAAGGGTTCTCTGGTATCCAGACTGGTATCCGGCGGACATCAGCTGTTTCTCAACACTCGTTTGCATCGTGTTGTCTTCGACATCATGAACTGACCAGGCACTTTTTTCATACGGTAGGATTAAGCTTGTTCTCCGCCGCTGTCAGGGCTTACTTAGACTAGGCTTTCTCGTCTTTCACATTGTTGTTTTACATACCAACATATCGACAAAAGGTGGCGGTCAGCGCTTGCAAGGGTAGACAGGCAGACCAAGTGGAGGAGCAGCGAGTGTGCTGGCCCTGGCTGCGGCTGAGCCTCGGACGAGCAGAATTAGAAAGCAGCGAGTAGAGGAGTACGGAGAAGAACAGCAGAAGCAGAAGCAGAAACAGACTACAGACTACAGACTACAGAAAGCACAGGATACCAAAATAGGAACACGGGATGGAGAGAGGAGAGACAGACGGACCGCCGGAACAGACGGAGAGGAGACTGGAAGCCAAGGCTCAAGGTTTCTCTGAACTAGCTTCGTCGCCCTGCCCACTGAGGCTGAGTGTGCGTGTCTTGCTTCCTACTTCTTGCCTGCTTCTTGTTGGCAGCTATTTATAGGGACGCACTGAGAATCGTGCGTGAATAGTGCACGCGATTCCATACTCGTGTTTCGCTTCAGGTACTGAGCCTCGATGATGTGCTCATCGGTTTGGATGTCGACGAAGCTGGAAGTTCGATCTGACTAATCCATTGTAGAATGAGGTAGGAAGGGACGGCGAGACGTTCAGGCTCGTAGCTGATGCATGAAATGGCTTAACTCTGATATTGACTGATCAAATCAAGTAAAAAGAAAGGATAAAAAGAAAGGAAGAGGAAAAAGAAAAACTGCACAGTCATCGTAGACTAGACGTAGTGAATGAGATACACTACCACAAAATCGGCACGAAAAAAAATGCAAAAAAAAACTGTGGGATTACCGTGAATCGAACACGGGTCTCCTCGGCCACAACGAGGTATTCTAGCCACTAAACCATAATCCCAGTCACTTGTTGTTTACTTTGGGACCCCTGTTTGGTCTATGTCATCGACTTCAGTGAGGAAATGCCGCAAAGCCAGTATTCAAGCCGCAAGCAGCCGGTAGGGTGTAGCTGAAACGACGGCACCGACACAAAGGAACGGGATTGAAACGATGGATCGCCTGCGGATCTATCCCAACCCTCGGACCAAATACGACTCTGTTGTCGCATTGTGGTAGACTTAATATCGGACACTGGCGATCCTGGTTTTCATCTCGCTGGTAGGAACGTCTCTGACACGCTGCCGTCGACGCGACACAAGCTTGTGACGACCTAGAGCTAGCAAGACTAGGATGAATAGCAAGACTAGGATGAAGAAGTACTAAGAATGAAAAGAAGACTATAAAGGTTTGCTAAAGAGTGTTTGAGGGTGTATTTGTACCGGCCTGTGCTCGCTGTAGAACCGACACGGTCGAAGAGGCAGAGACGCCTGGCCGAGAATACAAGGCTGCGGAAATAGACGCCGTCGCGGTACACGGACAGCGTTATTTCTATAAGTACTCGTACATTTGCAGTGCAGATGGCCGCATGACGAATGTTTCGTCCATGGCCCAGCCGCCACACATATATCGTGGTGGCCGGTGATGTGGCCGCTTTCACGCCGATTCACCCACTCCGCGCTTCTGAATGCTAAATATGCCTTGGCCATGATTTACGTTCTCTTTAATACGTCCGAGAGGGTTTGAGAAGATCTAAACAGAATTCTACAAGCTGAGTTGAAACCGAGCTGTCTTGTCTACTGTCCCGGCCTCTGTTGTGGTGTACGATCCTGCGAACTCGCTATGATAAATAGGAATCCCAAGCCGTCTTTGCACGATAGCTAGAGCAATATTATATTCTAGCCAGGACGCATATGAATATTATAACAGACACCGCCTATATATCCTGAATTTTAAAAACAGAGCCTCCGAATCATACGGCCGAGCGACGGCCCCGGCCCAGGACAGGCTATGGCAGTTCTCCTGACTGCACGTTTGTGCCCTGCATCCTTAGTGTAAGGGAATCGTCGAGACTGCATGCATGCATGGAAACGGGCCAGTGGCCTTGAATAGAGGCCCGTGAGGCACGCTCCTGCTGATATACTGGACTTGTAGAATGCCTATAAAGGGAGACTCTCCTGCCCGATGCTGTTGAGTATGCCACAATCAACAGCACCAGCGACCATCAAGCAGCTATACTTGTCTGTCTGCCTACATTTGCAAAGTTGATTTCAGCTCTGTTTTAACCCAGTTTCAGTCTCTTCTCAGATACCTCTCTCAAAATGCTCGCCCGCTACATCATCGTCCCCGTCTTCGCCGTTCTGGCTGCTGCCCGCGCCATCACCGAGAATCCCGTCCAGACGCTGGCGCCCCGCGACTGCACCAGTCCCGGTGTCACCTCTTTTTGTGTACGTCCAATTCCTTCAAACTTTGCATCTCTTATGTTCAAAGCTAATTAATAGTGCTGTGACGAGAGCAGCTGCAGTGCGTCGTCGCCGGCCTGCTGTGCCAATGGCTCGTGCTGCACCATTGAGTCGACTTGCTAGATGCTCGATGCTGATGCTGATGCTGGAAGCTGGATGGCCGATGCCAGGCTGCATCGGCGATCCCATACAATTGTAAATAGCATGATAGACTGAGCGCTGGCCGTTCTTGTACACAACCAGATTAAAAACAGCAAAACTACCAAAAACATGAAAAAAACGATCTACAAGCAAAATGCAAACACAGCCGATGCCATCTGCCTTGACAGCCGCGTACACTAGTATGCGGGGATTGCCCTATTAATACCTACGTACACTGTCGTCTAGGCACGCACGCCTGTGGGTCTCCCCTCTGCCCAGGACAGCGTCATCGCTAAGACGGGTAGATAAGCCTTATCGTGCTTGGGCATACAGGTGCTCGTGATACAAGGAGGGGTATTATGCATTTCATTCCCAAGATGACCTTCCCTTGCCATCACTTTTACTTTTCTCTCCCTGGCGTTATCTGGCCAAACGATCATCACCAGTCAAATTAGGCACGCCACAATACCAAGACCGCCCAGAACCACCCATCATGGCTACCATTGACCATTGCCTCTTTTGCTTTGAGACGCTCGACGCCGAGCTCAACAGCCGCACCCCCTTGTCCCTCGCCGCGATCCAGACGTCCTATGCCGAGTACAAGGGCTCTCCATCAGAGACAGATACAGGCACAAAAACAGAAACAAAAACAGAAGCAGAAGCAGAAACAGATGCAGAAGCAGAAACAGATGCAGAAGCAGAAACAGATGCAAAACAGCCCGGGCCGTCTCCCCTCTTTGTGACCTGGAACACCGACGAGGACGGCGACGCGCCCGGCGAGTACAACCTGCGCGGCTGCATCGGCACCTTTGAGGCCCAGCCCCTCGAGCGCGGCCTCTCGACATACGCCCTGACGGCCGCGCTCGACGACACCCGCTTCCGCCCCATTGCGAAGCGCGAGCTCCCGCGCCTGCAAGTCGCCGTCACGCTGCTGACCGACTTTGAGCCGGCGCGCGACGCCCTCGACTGGGAGCTCGGCAAGCACGGCCTGCGCATTTCCTTCGCTTCGGGCTCGGGGCGGCAGCAGTACGGGGCGACGTATCTGCCGGACGTGGCGCCGGAGCAAGGGTGGACCAAGGAAGAGACGGTCGACAGTCTGATGCGCAAGGCCGGGTGGCAGAACCCGGCCGGCCGGTCGCGAGGCGCTGCATCACAGCCGTGGACGCAGGTGGCGTCGTTCAAGACAGTGCGGTACCAGGGCGCCAAGAAGTCGCTTCCCTATGCCGAGTACAAGGCATGGCGGGACTGGGCTGACAAAAAGTAGAGAGGCGGCGAGCGGCTGGGCAGCTGGGCAGCTTGATGAGAGAGCGTTATCGTTGTCGGTTCCAACGCAGGTCTGTGGCAATGTAGCAATGTAGCAATGTAGCAATGTAGCAGTGTAGCAGCTAGTAATGGAGGCATAATAGTAACGGTATATAACAAGAACAAAAGTGGCAGCATTGATGATAGTAATGGAATTAGAGTAATAAAATGACACAAAACGACACGCTCGCTATATCGCCAGTCAGAACGCCATATCCCACCTCCATGCCCATACGCTCCCGGTAAAGAAGGACAAGGGAAAACGAGAGTTTAAACAGAGAACCGAGGCATCCCATCCGTACCTCGTGTGGCTCCAGCAGACAACACAAAATTAGAACAATGTACAACATAACGCATAAACGTGACAACACATGACAACGATATCGGAACCAAGGGTCGCCCCTACAGTCTCGTCCCTTTTCCTCTTCTATGCTTCTTGTTCTCTTCACCAACACCTTAGGGTCTTCCAGTCTCTTCACCAACACCTTAGGGTCTTCCAGAAGCCGGTATTCTTACCACCACGGCCAACCTGGTCACCGTCGATCCGCGGTCCCCGCATGCCGACTTGCCGCTGGCCGCCAGGGTTCTCGTCGTCCTTTTCAAACCCGTCATCGCCTCCTTGGCTGGCTGACGGTAGTGGACTCAGCGGCTTTGTGGCGCCGTGCCGGTCCAGCATCTGTTTTGGGTCGTGCTCGGTGCCGCCTGTTGCTGCGAGCCGGCGCTGCTCAACCACACGCCGCACAATCAGCGCGAACGTCTCCTCAATGTTGACCTCGAGCCGTGCGCTCGTCTCCATGAACCCGCACCCCCGCCGCCGTGCCCAGTCCAGACCGCGCGCTGCGGGCACGTTCCGGCTCTCTTGCAGATCGCACTTGTTGCCCGCCACAATCTTGACGGGCGGCACAGCACGCGCACCACCGCCGGTGAGGCCGCCGCCCGAGAACACAATCTCGTCAAAGGTCATGCCGGCCTTGCGCGCGCGCGCGGCGTTGTCCAGGCGCGTCTCGGCCTCCATGTCGATTAGGTCATTGAAGTACTGCAGCGCTTCGAGCGAGTCGTTGGATGTAATGTCGTAGACCATGAGGAATGCGTCGGCGCCGAGGTTGGACGACGCCCACATGCCGCGGTACTCTTCCTGGCCGGCCGTGTCGGTAAGGCCGAGGTGGTAGGTCACGCCATCGATGTGGCGCGTCACGCTGTAGCTGTCTTCGATCGTGGGGTCGTATTCAGACGTCCACTGCGAGCGCACGAGGCGCAGGGTCATGGACGATTTACCACAGCCGCCGTCGCCACAAATCGTAATCGTTATGGGCACGGGTGGTTGGTGGTCGCGCGACCCAGACTGTGTGTGTGACATGATCGGAGCGAGCGCCGAGAGCGGGTGTCTTGCGTCGCTGGGTCGTTGGGATCGAATTCGGACGGATCGGCTGTCGACTTGCTGGTCGAATGACACGCAGTATCGGCCAAGAAGCCTATCGGATCTGGCGTGTGTATTTTGCGATGGATGTCGTGCAGCGGCTTGCAGCCAGACCTGCGTGTTGTTGTCGGGTTAAGTCGCGAAGACGTGAGCAGCGAACGCAGACGTGGGAGATGCCGAAAAAGCAAAGCTGAAAAAGCAAAGCGGAAGGAAGGAAATGGAAGAAAAGAAGGAATGCGCAAAAAGAAAAGAAGAAGAAAAAAGAGACGAATTAGACAAGGAGAGAGAATGTCCAATATGCAGCTCTGGCTCTAATTAAAGATGCCCACGCTTGAAAGAAAAGAAAAAGTGGTTCAGGGATATGATCGCCAGATATCTGTTGTCCGTTTCGTACTATGGCCAGGCCTAGAACTGGGAGAAGGAAAGGGATCTGGAAAAAACTGCGCTGGAAAAAGGAGACACGGTCGTTGTCGCGTGTTGGTACGCGACACGATGTGCTGGCTGTATCTTATGTTTCCTGGGCGGAAACTCGTCTTCGAGATTGAGAAGTTTGTGTTTGCGAGGTTCCCGTAGGCAATAGTGTCCCGTGGCGGCTTACGGCGGGCAGATGTTTGGTTTCTCCAACGGTCGCGGCCAGTACTTGCCGTTTTGGGAGAGTTCCGCTTGCTGTCTTCCGCAATGGGCGAAGCAGTCGACAGAACAGAAGGGGAGGAGAAGAGGAGGCGTGAAAAGGAGGCGGGACAGTGATATTATGATTAGGTAAGGTATTCGGGCGTGAGCGTGCGCGAGAGGGGTTGTGTAGGTAATATTCGGAACGAGAGAACGAGAAGACAAGCTGGAAGGCAGGTGGAAGGACGAGCAAGGAAAGAGCGGCTGCCTGTCGAGGACGGGGAAAGGAAAGAGCAGACGAGCGGTCGATGATAAGGGAAGGAGCGAATGTGAAAAGAGAAGGAGAGAGGAGACTCGTGCCGAGCTAGACGGAAGGCTGCCAAGGGGAAAGGGGAAGGAGCGAGGGACGGACGATGCAAGGAAATAAAGTATAAAGTAAAGTATAAAGTATATCACCACGAAATAAGGCTCTGGTCTCAAGCGAGCAGAGATAGCGGGGCATCGCTAGGAAGGAAGCACCAATGCATGCAGAGTTAAATCACCAAATCACCGAATCCGCAAATCGTCCCCAAATCGTCACAGTATGGAGAATGGAGGGCGCTCCTCTGCTCTTTCCCTTTACGTTGCAGTTTACGTTGCAGTAGTAAACCACGCATATCAGCCGTACCAAGCAAGAGCGTCCTCTGTTCCTTCCCCTTCAAGAGCCGTGAAACGGCAGCCACCCTGGTCCTGGCAAGAACGTGGCAATTGTCGTCTCCCCCTCTGTCTCCGATAATTGCATCGCTCTACTACCAAGAATCCCAAGACGCCCCTATTCTCTTGCACACGATTGCACGTCTGCTCGCACACTTTCTATCGAACAGCTCTCCGCGGGTCGCATCGAGCGCAACGCTAACCATGTCCGAGACGCTGCGATCATTAAGGGGAGAAATGTCCGAGATAGACGACCGTTGAAACCAGAAAAAGAAAAGAAGGTTTGCATCTGTCTTGCAGTTCTTGGCTACGTCGTACTCTGCATGCGATCCGATACAGCACGACTTGGACCCTTTGCCCGAGTCCAGGACTGGAAGACTGGAGAAGCCAAGACGAGCGACTACGAGCACTAACACGGCGTCGCCGTTATCAGGAAATATGAACAGCAGCTTCATGTCGATCGCCTTGCGGGCTAGTCCTTCTCTGCATCTTCTCCTTCTTTTCCTCTTTAAGCGCTCTCTCCTCCTATTGCCTGCATCTGGCCATCTCGTCACGTCCCGCATCCCCATACGTGCCGCCCGGGTTGACGCGTCCTGGAGGACGTGCTCTCTCGGAAGCATGTCATGCTGCATGGCGACAGCATCACACACGAAAGAGAAACAGCGAGTCACAGCCTGACGACAGCCGCTACTTGGCACTCGGGCTCCAACGATATGGACGGCTTCGACGGCTTCGACGGCCTCGACGATACCAGCGAGCAAGCAGCATCTCGATGACGCTGATCACTGCGTTTTACGGCTTCCTACCGTGCCGCATCTTGTTCACTGTCAAGGAACTGAGAAAGTGTTCCCGAGGGCTGCCAGTATCTTCAGACAGCCAGAGTCGAGTGCTTTCCCCTTTCTCAAGTCTACGGAGTAAAAAGACCAAATACAACCCCTGCAAAGAACCACAAGTAATGCACCACATGGCTCCAGTGTACCGCGCGCACGGCCCTATGGGTGTGGCGTGGAAGGAAAGAATGTTGAAGCACAGATGCCATCCATCTCCCATCTCATTTTGTTTCTGCGGAGTATTGATAACCATCCCACTTCGTTGCGGCATATGACTGGCCAGCGTCAAAACGTCACAATGTGTATGTCCGGTCTCGACATCGCCATCTGGCTTCAACCGTCTGAGATCGACGATGACAGCAAACATATTGTTGACAAAGTTCACAGTCCAGCGACCGCGTTTCTTACATGTTGACATTGAACGTTGACAGAATTGCATCTCGCCACTTCTGGCCAGGCTCCTACATGTCGAAAGCTTGCAATGCCAGTGCAAAATGGTGCAGGATCACAATCATGGAACGACAGCCTTGCAAGGCAACTAACCGACTGTCTCAGCCAATGGGTCTTTTATGTCTTGCTCGACGTTTGCTTTACCTCTCTGTCGGGACCGTTGGGACCACCTCAGAATGTCTTACTCCCCCCTGTTGTTACATAATCATCCCAGGTTTGCAGCCGGTGTCGGCAGTGGTATGACATATGTCAGATCGGTTCCATCAAAGGCACTACAAACCGACTGCAAAACAACTGCAAAGGCTTCGCAAGTGGCTCGGTAGTACTAGCTCGTCTCTCCCCTCGCTGTTCTGAATAGTTTTAGATGCCCTCTTTCGAGTCTAGCACGCAAGACTTGCACTTTTCATTGGCTGTCGATGAGCTCATCGCAAAAAGGCGACTAGGTCGATGGCTACATGTAAGGGAAAATGAGCATGGAAACAAGAAGCTGCTCGCAAGGAAAGGGAGGGAGGAAGATGCAAGCCGTTGGGCAGCCTCCAGGGAGCAAATTGGCGGATTTGTCATGCCATTTCTCACCTAGTAGCACTCTGATAAATTTTCAACCAAGCCCGTCATCATTCCTCCACCAAAACGTCCGGCTATACTTCAAACCGGGGAAACTGACTGCGTCGGCAAAGCCAAACTAAAGGACATAGCCGTTTGAAATTTGGATCCCGCTATATGTGGCGAAGCTTGTGACGGCGTCTCCTCAACAACTGGACCCTCTCAAAGTCTCTTGCGGACCCTCTTCTTGAATTCAAGACCCTCTTTGCCGCCGTCCGATCTCACCTTGACTCAACAACATCTATCCAGTCACGCACGAATATACGCAATATGGCAGCAAACGGTACACATCTGACGGCCACCAACGGCGCGGTCACGAACGGCGCGGCCAAAGCCTCAGCTCCGGTTTCGGTTAATTCTACTCCGAGCCGGGCGGCTGAGCTCTCCGAGGTACGTCTCATCGGCCTTCATGCCGATCCCATGTCTTATCTGTTTAGTTTTAAATATATTTGTGCAGTGTAACTGGACTCAAATCCTGACAACTCCAGCTCATTGATGCCGTCAAGGCGTTGGTCGTGCCGTTTGTCGATAACGCCGACCAGGCTTTTGCCGAGCGTGAACAGGGTGGCCCTGCCGGTGCATCTACGGCAAGTCTTCCGGTCCGCACGGCCCTGGTGGAAACCCTGACTCCCAAGCAGGTCATCTCCCGCCTGGACCTAAACCTGTCCAAGGGCGAGGGTGGCGGCCGTACCGCAGCTCTCGAAACGATCCAGCGCATCCTGGAGCTCAGTGTCAACACATGGGACCAGGGCTTCCTCGACAAGCTCTATGCAAGCACCACGCCCATTGGTGTTGCGGCCGAGCTGCTGCTGTCTGTCCTCAACACCAACCTGCACGTCTTCCAGGTTTCGCCAGCTCTGACCGTCATTGAGAAGACGACGGCCCGTGAATTGGCACATCTCTTCGGCTTTACCGGCCCCCGCGCAGGCGGTATCACCGTAGCCGGTGGCAGTGCTTCCAACTTTACATCCGTTATCGTTGCTCGCAACACCCTCTACCCTGAGACCAAGATTGACGGAAACGGCGTTGGACGCCGCTTTGCACTCTTCACAAGTGCCCACGGCCACTACTCGGTAGAGAAGGCTGCGCAGGCTGCTGGTCTCGGATCGGGCGCCGTATGGACTGTGCCCATCGACGCTGCCGGCCGCATGATTCCGGCCGAGCTGGAGAAGCGCATTGGGGAGGCTAAGGAGGCCGGCCAGACGCCGTTGTATGTCAACGCTACTGCCGGTACGACTGTGTTGGGATCATACGACCCTTTTGAGGAGATCTCGGCCGTCTGCAAACGCAACGGTGGCCTTTGGATGCACATTGACGGCAGCTGGGGCGGCCCTGCCATCTTCTCTGCCCAACAGCGCCATAAGCTGGCCGGCTCGCACTTGGCCGACTCGCTCACCGTAAACCCTCACAAGATGATGAACGTGCCGGTGACTTGCTCGTTCCTGCTGGGCCCCGATCTGGGCATTTTCCACAAGGCCAACACGCTGCCTGCTGGCTACTTGTTTCACAGCGCTGGCAGCGATGAAGAGACAGAGTCTGGCTACCAAGAAGTCTGGGATCTGGCTGATTTGACGCTGCAGTGCGGCCGCCACGGCGACAGTCTAAAGCTAGCCTTGGCGTGGGTCTACGAGGGTGCTGCCGGCTTCGAGCGCCAAACGGACCATGCCTTTGCCATGGCTGCCCTGTTGGCCGATCAGGTGGCAAGCCGGCCTGATCTCTTTTCGCTCGTGTCGTCGAATCCGCCGCCGTGCCTGCAGGTGTGCTTCTACTACGCAGGTGAGACGAGCGGCCAGCCGCATACTGATGACGAGGTCAACTCACAGCGGACACGGGATGCCGTGCAGCTACTGATCCGTCGTGGATACATGATCGACTTTGCTCCTGGTGACCACGGCGGCTTCTTCCGTGTCGTCGTCAACTGGCAGACACGACCGGGTACCGTCGAAGGCCTTGTGCGTGCCCTCGAGATTGTGCGCAAGGAGGTAAACTAAAGTATATTACCGGTATTTAGGATATAGTAGACTAGACTAAAAGAGCATATTTGGTATATCATTACAGTATTGCATTTCATGGCTTCGTCTCATAATACTATGTATTGTCGATGTAAATACAGTGCATTACAGCGACGCTAGCTACAGCGCTTACAGCGGATTAGAGCCAGTCACATTGAGCCTAAAACAGAAGGCGGTATCATACGTGTTCCACATCAATTCACGATAAGATAAGGATCTTTTTTTTTTCTGCCCGTCACAGAAGCAGGAGCATTGTTGCAAGAGCCCCCAGAAATTGCAGAGCTTTTCCCTCAGTATTTTGCAGTCGACTACGAGACGTAGTTGTCACAACCTCCCTGTGCCCAGCCAACTGACAGTCGCTCTTTTCGTCTGAACTTGTTTCTTTGTTTCATAGCTGTTCATATCACATTCAAAATGGTTGCGCACAAGTCTAAGCGGCAGCTTATGCGCGACGAGCGCCGCAAGAAGAAGCGCGATCTCGAGGTCGAAGACGAAGACCCTTCCTACCCCGGCGACAACGCCGCACCGGCCGCACCCAGCTACAGCAACAACAACGACACTACGGCTGCTGCCACCCCTTATCACGAAGTTGGCGATGGCGATATTCACCCCTCGCGACAGATTAAGAGACAACGGGTTGACGGCCCCGGTCCCAGCTCCGGCCCCGGCTTCGACCGCGGCGCTCCTCGCAACAAGGCCCCCTTCCGTGAGGCTTCCGGTCCGAGGATGAAGTTTACCGGTGCCAACAGCATGCCCCTGGTCGAACGCCCATCCAAACCATCTGCTACTACTACAACTACCGACGCTGCCGACAACCACGATGCTTCGCTCTTCTACGACGACACCAACGGCGATGCTGAGGCTGCCCCAGTCGTCGATGCCCCGGTTGAGGGTCTGGCCGAGGGAGAGATGGAGTGGACCGGCACTATGGACGAACAGTCGGAGTTCTTTGGTCTGCTATCCGACAGCGAGCAGGAGTATTTCCGCCGCGCCGACGAGCTGCTGGAGCTCAACGACTTTGCCGGCGGCGACGAGGAGCGGCGCGTGTTTTTGGCCAGCGTGTTCCGCGAAGCCAAGGGCAAGGAGCTCAAGATTGCGAGCAGTCAGTCGTGCTCGCGCCTAATGGAGCGCCTGATCCAGGTGTCGACCGTGCGCCAGAAGAAGCGCCTGTTTGCCGCATTCCGCACACACATCCTGACGCTCGTGTCGCACCGCTTCTCGAGCCACTGCTGCGAGCAGCTGTTTTTGCAGTCCGCCGCTGTGCTCGGCAAGGAAGAAGAGCTGGAGACGCAGGAGGGCCAGGACGGCGAGGAGGACGAGAAGGAGGAGGGCGACGACGAGCTGGCGTCGCTCGAGGACAATTTTCTGTTTGTGCTGGACGAGCTCGAGGGCAGCCTGTCGTCGCTGCTGATCCACCGGTTCGCGTCGCACACACTGCGCGTGCTGCTCGTGGTTCTGTCGGGCCGGCCGCTCGAGGAGTCGGGCACGCGGTCACTGCTACGGTCGCGCAAGAAGGAGACTGTGCGCGTCGGTGCCTTTATGACCGCGACTGCGCCTACGGCATCTGCAAACAATGACGCCAAGGATGTCGCCATGCCTACGCGCTACGTGCCCGAGTCCTTTGGCTTTGCGATTCGCAAGATTATCTCCGACGTCAGCACGGCCCTCGACGGCTCGCTGCTGCGCCTGCTGCCCATCCACCAGACGGGCAACCCGGCGCTGCAGCTGCTGCTCGAGCTGGACATGCAAATGGAGAAGAAGACCAAGTCCAAGCCCAAGTCCAAGAAGAAGGCGGACGACGACGAAGCCGACAAGACGGCAGACGCCGAAGAGGAGGAGCAGCCCAGCATTCTCGACAAGCTGCTGCCAGGTGCACCCGCAACACTGAGCGACTCGACGAGCCCCGCCTACACCCTGGTCAGCACGCTCGTCTACGACCCCGTCGGCTCGCATCTGCTGGAGACGCTGATCAGCAAGTGCCCCGGCAAGCTGTTCAAGGCGCTCTACATGGCACTGTTTGCCTACGACGAGAAGACGGCCAAGAAGCCCATGTACGACTACCTGCGCAACGACATTGCCTGCTACCCGGCCATGCGCGTGCTCGAGCGTCTGGGCCGCGACGATCTCACCAGCGTCATCCAGAACCAGTGCCTGCCGAGCCCCGATGCGGTCACCAAGGGCGCTACCGGCGGCCGTATCAGTGCCCCGTCGCCGCTGGTTGCTCAGATCATCGATCGCGGCCGCTTCAATGTGCTGCGCACGCTGTTTGAGCGCTGTGCTGCCCGCAACGTCGACAACATGACGGTCCAGAACCTTGTCAATGCGCTCCAGACCGCTGTCGGTGGTGGCCGCCTGGCCCCCGGCAAGCTCATCACGAAGCTCTGCCTCGGCGAGGATTCTGCCTCTGCTGCCGCCGCCGGCCCGGACAAGTTTGCTGGCAACAACGGCGACGAGAAGCCCAAGGCGGATCCCCGGCTCGCGCACGCGTGCCACCTGATGTCGGCGATGCTGGCCATTCCCGGTGGCCCCGCCGCTGCCGTACAAGCCGCGCTCGCTGACCTGTCAAATGAGCAGCTCGCCAGCCTCGCTTTGCGCTCGTCGGCGGGCTCGCACGTTGTTTTGGCGGCGCTGCAGTCCACGCCGTCTCTGCGCGGCAACCAGGCGCGTGTGCCGCTCAACAAGCAGCTTGTGGCGAGCCTGGTGCCGAGCTGCATGAAGCTGGCGCTGTCGCCCGAGGCGCATATTGTGCTGGAGGCGATTGTCCTCACGCCGTCGCGCACCGAGGTCAAGCCCCGGCCGCAAAAGGCCGCCCCGGGCCAGGATGCTGACAAGTCTTCAAACAAAAACGCACCCCAGCCGGCTGCCGAGCTGTCGCTTCCTTTCCATCTCAAAGACTCATTGATGTCTCAGCTGGCAGCACACGAGGACGAACTGCGCGACAGCTGGGCGGGCCGGGCGGTGTGGCGGGCATGGAAGGGTGATCTGTGGCGTCGGCGCCGTGGTGACTGGGTGCAGTTTGCCAAGGCGGGCGAGCCGGAGGGTCTGAAGTCGTCGACGGCGCCCACGCTCAAGGACGATAGCGTGCGCGATGCGTGGCGGATGAGACGCGTCAACCCGGTGGAGCAAGCTCCGGCGGCGGAACAGGAGGAGGTTCTCGAGAAGACCGAGGTGGCCGAGGTGGCTGAGGTTGAGATGACTGATGCCCCTGAGGAAAAGGCTGAGAAGAATGAAAAGGAGGAGAAGAAGGAGAAGAAAGAGAAAAAGGAGAAGAGTGACAAGAAGGGGAAGAAGGAGAAGAGCGAGAAGAAGGAGAAGAAGGAGAAGAGCGAGAAGAAGGAGAAGAGCGAGAAGAAGGAGAAGAGGGAAAAGAAGGAGAAGAAGGAGAAGAAGGAGAAGAAAAACAAGAGCGAGAAGACAGAGGAGGCTGAAGAGTAGATGGCATCGTCATCTAGGTTCAATTTGTATTCGTTATCACGGCGTACGGTTAGAAGGATCGACAGCATTGTATCTAGCTTTCTCTTATTATTTTCTTTTGAATACAAGAATGATTTGCGATGCTTTGATTTTGATCATGGTGGCGATGGCTGAAAACTAAACTGGCGGTCTTAATTCTGTTTTTAGTTGAACAACCACGACAAAATTGGATTGAATTTGTTAAACAAATTTACAATCTAGAATTCAAGCTTATTTCGGGGAGAAGCTATTTGCATTTATTATCATGTTTTATGAAAATATATCAGGAGTTCATCTTTGAAATATTGATTAAGAGATCAAAGCATAGTAAAACGAATTAAACTTCAATACCGGCATTCAACACTAAGTGTTTGTTCGGGTCCAGCAGACCCCGTCCTGCAGACTGGAGACGGACTGGCGTGCTGGCCGTCTGGTAAAATAAACGGAACAATCACGAGTACTCGTAGACTATGATGGGGCCCTGGACAGGACAGGGCTTTGGAACACGGCAGTCTAGCAGCCGGGGCTGGGCTGGGGTAAGACTTGCACGCAAACGTCCAGGGGAAATCGACAGTCTGATACACGCCGAGCGGAGAAGAACCCACTCCATGCACGCCACCGGAGAGTCAGAGAGCGAAAGCCAGGAGCGAGAAAGCTAAAAAGAAAAGGCCAGGCCATGCCAAGCTTTTACCCGCTGGAATCTTTATTACAGGGTGTTTGCTGTGCTGATGTTGCATCTAGATTCCTGTTATATTTGGCTTGAGCGTGTGTGATCGACGTCCAGGGCCACAATGATAACCGCGGTGACTGCTTCGTTTAGCCGACAGGCACTGTACTCTGTATTGTACAGCTGCAATCACAACAACTTGAGATACAATTAGCTGCATTATCGACCGAACACAGTTCCGAATACAAGACGTGCTCATAATGTGGTGGTTTGGTTGCCGACGGCCTGCGTCAGAACTATGTTTCACCGTGATTTCGGGCTGAGCTCAGTCTGAATTTTATCGAGGCCGACAAAGAAGACGCAGATACCTGTGTAGATTTGATATCAATAATTACCAGACTGAGACTGTTGTTGATTAATGGGGGTTTGTGCTTTCAGTCAGAGTCAGAACTTTGGGTAGAAGGATGATAAACAAAGACTGAGGGACTGAGGGCTGAGGGACTGAGGGCTGAGGGACTGAGGGCTGAGGGACTGAGGGCTGAGGGACTGAGGGCTGAGGGACTGAGGGACTGAGGGACTGAGGGACAGAGACTCAGAGAGAGTCCATGTTCTATCAGAGTATCCCGTCGCTTAAGATGACATCCTCCCTCTGGTTTCAGAAATAAACTTTTCGCCAAGGGGCTAGAACACGGATGCTCAGCTGCCCGACCCCAACTCCTGCTCCTGGTCTTGTCAGAATGGACCGTCGGAGTATGGGGCTTGGAGTCCACGTTAGATTTAGCATGCGGCCGGGACAGCCGTGTATATATGGAGTACGATACAGTCAAGCCAGTCCCTGCATATTTGGAAACCATGTTTACCCTACGTCGTATATCTGCACTTCGCACTAGATTAGCCTGGCAACATAAAACTTCGTCTAAACTTGGCCTGCATGGCCTACAAATGCTGCCATGCTACGCTGCTGTCCACTACCACGGAGGCGGTGGAGAGGCACGACAGCTGGCTACAGATGTCCAGACTTGGCCACTGGGACCCATCTCATAGTAAACAAGCTTTATGGGTCCATCTCGACTCCTGTTCACCTCTGCTTCGTGCATCAGATGCCCCGTACCCATTCTTGACACCACTTAGGTTTGCTCTCGCAATAATAGTAGTAGTAGAAAGAGCAGTCTCGCTTTGGCGGTGTCCGCCATGGCATCCTCCCTATCCTCCCATGGTGCGACCCCTGCCATTGCTTGTTCTCCTTGATCGCCATTCCGTCGTCCTGCCTTGCTGCCTTGCTGCTCTGCTACCGCCTCTGCTTCCGTCTGACTAGATCCCGGGGCTCTGAAACCAGACGCCCTCTGAGCTAGGCGACCACCTTCGCCTTGGTATCGATGCAATACAAATACCGACGTGCGTCTCCTTCAATTCTTGTTGTTTCTCCTCCTCTCTCTTCATCTTCACTTCCGTCTTCCACCTTTTCCCTACTCTTTACTATCTTACAACTGTCGCCGGTCGACCTTTTCTCATCTACAAATTCAAAATTCCTTCTATCAGCTAGCTGAACAACCATCCCCTACCAACCGCCAAAATGAAGTTCACTCTCTGCATTGCCGCTCTCGTCTCTGTCGCCATGGCCGTGACCCACGAGGAGCACCAGGGTAGGTTATCTCTACGCTGACATATTCCTCTAAATCATGCTGACAGCCAAGAATTCATCAAGCGCCAGACCAACGTCCAGAACGCCGTCGACGCCAACGCCCCGGCCATGACCGATGCCAACGGCAACGTCGTGGCTTTTGACTCTGCTGGCGTCTACCTGGACTCTGCTGCCAAGGGTCTGTAAATGTCTCTACCGCAGAGCACCGCTTTGCAGCTTTGTTTTTGATTTCCACGCTTCATTTCTTTTCACGATCTATACCACTACCATTTAATCAACATACGGGATGATGGGCGGTCTAGAGTGGTGCCTTTTCTTGACACCTTGAGCTCTCCACTACCACTAGATCGACTCTCCTGTGCAACGAATTCGCGATCTTTTTTCTCATGGACGGGTTTGGGACAACCGGCCAGTCAGTCTAGCTCTTGGAGCACATATTTGAGATAGAAATACAATCTATAAAACAGCAAAAGTTTCCAAGCATCCAGTGCAGAAATTTAGTCAACAAGTATAAAATCTTTCTGATTTTATGGAGGTCTGAAGTCCTATGATCAGTGGCAGTAACGACGAGCTGAAAAGTCGCTTGAGATAAAGTAACAGAGGCAGTAGAGAGTGAAACCAGTCCTGCAAGCCAAAGAGCTAGAAAGCCCGGAGACGCCCACGTTCTCTAGAGGATGGCCGCAGAACAGTCGGTGAGCAGATGTTAGAGGCTCGGCTGCATGTTGAGCACGGACAGCCGTAGGTACACCTTCTCGTACGCCTTCTGCCACAGCGGCTTCGTCACATTATATGCCGCAACCGCCTTGTCGCTTGCATAGTGCACAACGCCCACCGTCGCCTTCTTCTGCGCCGTGTCCTTTAGAAACTAACGTCCCAAGTGCCGGGCGTCTTGACCTGCGGCTTGCCCGACGTCGCTGCATCCGGGTAGAAGACCTCGATCACCGCATGCACATTCATCAGCGCCAGGACGTCCTCGGGCTGCAGCGTTTTGGTCTTGTACAGGTGTAACTCTCCTTGGCCGTGTCGGCGGATAAAGGCACGTGGTCTACTGCGACTGCCTGACTGCTGTCCGAGCGGCCCGTATAGAACGGCACGCGAGGTCCCAGCGGGCACATTGTGGTCGCCAGAATCGCCGAGAACTGGATTAGACTGGCCATGCCGACCACCTTGTTCATGTACTTGTCGAACCACGTCTGGGTCTGGGCGGCAATCGCGGCAATCGCGTCGAGGTTAAATTGCTGCAAAATCGGAGTTTCTGACTGGCATGAGATGCATATGTTACGATGTATAATGATGTTTTAGCACAGACCACCGCGGACTACGACACTGCACTAAACTCGCAGAGCCAGTACAAGTTGAAAGATGAAGAAACTGAATACATAATTTGTATCTGAAGATGTCGTTGCTTGATCTATTCTTTTTCGCCTGTATTGCTTAATATAAGGGCCCGCCAAGACATCTTATAGGATGTAGTCTCACAAGTACCTACGCAACACTAGCGCACTGCATCCCAATATGCACCTCGAACATGCTTATTGGATTTCCCTTCCCTCGCACTCCCCAGGCACCCAAATCACCACGATGGCTGTCCAGATTGTTTCTGACCTGCACCTCGAGTCGCCCAAGGCATACGATGTCTTTGAGATCGTGCCCCGGGCGCCCATCCTAGCCCTAGTAGGCGACATCGGCAACATCGAGTCGCACGAGGCCGACTTCACCGCCTTTATTGAGCGAATGTTAGCCCAGTTCCAGGCCGTCTTGTTTGTCCCCGGGAACCATGAGGCTTATAACTCGACCTGGCCGCGAACTCTCGAGATCCTTCGCGCGCTAGAAAAGGATGTCGCCGCACGACGGGCAGGAGGCAGCGCATCGGTGGGAGAGTTCGTGCTACTAGAACGCAACTCGTACCGCCTGCCTAGATGTACAGGGACCATCGTGCTTGGCTGCAGCCTCTTTTCCCGTATCCCCGCCGAACACGAAATGGCCGTCAGCATGGGAATGAACGACTTCTACCAGATTGGCGACGATTGGGACGTTGCGGCACACAACAAAGCCCACGCGCGCGACCTCGCTTGGCTGAACGACACGGTGGCTGCGCTGAGCTCTGACGACTCGAGCGACATCGACAACATTTTGATCATGACCCACTGGAGTCCGTCTACTGATGCCCGCGCTGGAGACCCCCGGCACGCTCACAGCGCCATCGCCTGCTCGTTCGCCACGGATCTGTCTGCCGAGGCGTGTTTTCGCGCACCCAAAGTCAAGGCCTGGTGCTTCGGACATACGCATTACAACTGCGATTTCACCGTTGCGCGAGATGGGGATGCCTCTCCGCTCCGGCTCGTTGCGAACCAGAGGGGATATTACTTTGCGCAAGCCGCCGGCTACGACAATGACAAGCTTCTTTGGGCAGAAGACTACTAAGGAGAATGCCGAAGCTATGTTTTGCTAAGGCAGTAATGCTATACTATTTCTCTACGTGTTTCTAGTAATATAAAAGAATCCCCGTCAAAGTAGCTATAATTATACATTTTCCTGAGCAAAAGTGTCTTTTAATTTTTGTGTCCATACCCGCAACGGTGTAATGTATTCCCACTGGTCAAGATACAGCGCCTTTATAGAGTCTGGCAGCTGCTACACGTTAAGAAGCCGGCTTTGTCCGCGTACAAATCCATGTAGCTAAGCATAGAAATGGTAAACGCCTTAATCATTGTTCCGACGTCGCGTGCATATATTCTCATATACGCTTCAAGCAGCATGGCCCCAAAACGGCCCGTGATGTGCAGGGGTTTCCGTGAGCAAATTCGAGGTGCACGACGACATCCTACATCAGTAATCTTGATCCTGCATCCTACCATGTGCATCATGAACTCCTAGTATCATCAATAGCGTCGTGAATCTCGCTTCGTCAGGCGATGTCCGCTGTAGGCCCACGCATAATTATAGTATCTTCTTCATGGCTTGGACGCTCAAATGAATGTATGGGGGCGCATTCCTCCGCTCATCCTTGAGTACTGCGTGAAAGGATGGCCGGATTGTTTACTTACTGTGTGACAGACCTTGGTTATTGTTACAAACCTAGCAATATTATCTTTTATTGTTACTTTCATTTTCATCTTTCATTTTACTTGTGATGCCTGTGGTCTACATTCAGTAATTTGATAAATAAAGACAAGAAGCTGTACTCATCACCCACTGTGACTGCCTCTAGATATTGTACGCGTCTTTTCTTTGCAAGATATACATGTAGACAGGTAGAAGATCTGTCGAACAAACCTCGTTCGAGATCTACACGGAAGCTCAACATAAAATCGGAATGGAAACTACTCGCCAATCAACGGTCGCAGACGACCTAGTTAGCCAAGTGACACATTTCAACGACGCCTAACTTACTGCACCTTTCTGACCACTAATATGAGGACATATCGTTGATTAAGCTTCATACGATCGCGCTACCCCGGCTTGGATAGCACACACGTGTAATAGCGTCGATCACTGCCAGCATCAAAATGCGAAGCGGGCTGGGCTGAGTGAACGTTTACGACACCGTTCCTATCGTGATTGGGCTGATGACCTGTGCTGTGCCTGCACTCACCACCGAAGAGAGGACTACTTGTCGTACAGAGCATTATTACGGGCACGCTCTCTCTATGTTGGTTTTCCTATATCTCGTCGTATACTCACGCCGCCCATGTCAGCGGTATTGCCTCCATTGGCTGTAGTCATCCTCTACTTCATGTTGGATTCAATACACATACAAATTCAAGCTATGATCAAGCTCTTGCTAACGCCTTCGAATACATTCCCGCGGCTGGCGCGATTCATGGAGCTGGCTACCATGTGCATCAGAGAGGGGAACGCAGTTGTTAGAAAATATCAAAGCGCGATATCTTCGGACAGGCACATGCCATATGCACACATCATGACAAAATCATGGCACCAACCTTGACAACAGACGGCCACATATTCATCCGATTTGGGTTTGCATAATTGATATGTGTAACCAGAAGATGTTCCAATCATCAATAGAAATGCTCCGAGCTATCTGAGGGAAATAATAAAGTAGTCAATAATCAAAGGCCACAAAAATGAAACAAGAAAGTCTCCATATGGGGAATAATAACATAGAACAGAGACTAGGATGATGGGAGATGAGAAAACAACCCAGGAATCTCTGGAGAGAAGAAGAAACTGGAGAAACAGGAGACAGTAGAGAGCCGGGCAGTAGTCCGAATAGGGAAGCTGTGTTGATGCTGGCCAGGTGTGGCCTATGTGACAAAGAAGAAAGGAGACAAAGAGAGCAAATGGCTTATCCGAGCAATCTGTATGGATGCAGATAATCGCTCATACATTGCACCTGTAAGGCAACTTGCACACCCCTAGAAAGCCACCGGAGGCCGCCTAAACATGTAGACCTGCAGGTAATTTCACACCCCTATGTGTCCGTTATATTCCTATGTCCCCCTATTTTCTACTGGCGAGACCACCTCGCTAGGCTACATCCAGACGATGTCAGCACACCAGCTAGGGCGCAGTCAGGGTAAAAATCAAAGGAACAATTGAGGAAAATCAAAAGAAAATCAAATAATCTAGGGGAACGCTAGATAACAAGATATTTTGCCCGTTTGTCCGTTTATGCCATTGTCCCTGCGCTCATGGCCTGGCCGTTGCGAGTCTCTCAGATCTTCTACTTGCATACGCTCGCAAGCTCGAAAGCAAACGTAAGATAGAAGCTTGCATATGTAGTCCCCTCTGGCAAGGCGTCGCTGCACCCCCCTCCTCCTTTGAGCTTGACGCTCGTTTCCTGCGTTTTTCGTGATGATCCATCCCCATTGCGAGAAGTTTCTCACATCACCCCGAATCCGTCCAGGTGACCAGGACATATTAACATGCAGAAAAATATATTACAGGCAAAGTCCTAGTACATGCCGCAAAAAATACCGACTATAATGTCCAGCTGGCAAATGAAATTCTCGCGATAAGGGGAAATGAGACCAGAGAAGAAGAGACGGAGGAATGCATTTTTCTCCCCAAGGGCTAGTCTCGTACAAACCAGAGACAAAGGTGAAGCGGGAAATCGCACAGAAAAATGAGTATATATCGTCGTCTAGACCGATGCACCTCTGCTGTTCGAAGAGAAGCTCGTAGATCAACAGACATTTTTCCTCTCCTCGCTTCTCCCTCGTCTCTCTCCTGTTCTCCTGTTTATTCTCGTCCAAGACAAGCTCCTCTCGTTTCCCTTTGACCGCTCGTCAGTCGATCTTTACTTTACATCAGATTTAGGATCTCCGAGATTCTTGTCAACTCTGCAAGAGGCATTTTCAGTCGTGTGCTGTGTCTTGCATCTGCCGGACACAGAGGCAACCCGAGACCAAAAAATACCTCGAACAAGAAGCAAGAGGAAACCGGGGAAAAGAGGAAGAGGCACCATGGCATCTACCGAAGGATCGACAGCCATTCGCATCATTGAGCCCGTGAAGCCCGACGTTGCGTCGCCCGATGTGGCGGACGAAAAGTCCCACACTGTCTCGCAGGATGCTGTCTCTCTGTACGGGAGCGAAGCCAATCCCCATGACCTCGAGCATGGCTCGCGGAAGCAAGTATGTATTGTTTCGGATTGACAACGATTGTCCAGATGCATGCGACTATAATCGGCCCTTTCTGGGTTTCCTGCCTCTTTGAAGCTTTATCGTTCTACTCTGTTAGCGAAGGATGACTGATTTAGTAGACCTTTGGCGGCTTGATGCTGCTGTGGCTGAGCTTTCAGTCATGCGGCATCATCTATGGTGACATTGGCACCTCGCCGCTCTACGTGTACTCGTCAACGTTTACGTCGCAGCCGTCATGGGACGACCTCGTGGGCGCCTTGTCGATAATTATCTGGTCGCTTACGCTCATTGTCTCCGTCAAATACGTCTGCATTGTCCTTCTGGCCGACGACGACGGTCAGGGTGGAACGTGAGTGCCCCCTTTGACTAGATCAACTTGCAATTATAAAGTACTAACAGCCTATAGATTCGCTCTATATAGTCTGCTGGCTAGATATGCACGCATCAACAAGACATCATCCTACTCCGCGAACAAGGATGGCTTCCCAATGCAGCGCTACCTCACCGGCGATATGACACCCACGTCACGCAGCGTACGCCGCTTCATCGAGAACTCCCCGTTGAGCCAGACGCTTCTCAAGCTCGTCGGAATCCTAGGCGTGTCCATGGTCATGGCCGATGGCGTGCTGACGCCTGCCCAGTCCGTCCTGGGCGCCATCCAGGGCATCACGGTCGTGCGTCCCGACCTGGGCACGTCGGCCATTGTCGGCATTTCGTGTGCCATTCTGGTGTTTCTCTTCCTGCTCCAGCCCTTTGGAACCGCACGCCTCGGCACTGCCTTTGCCCCCATCGTTGTAGTGTGGCTGCTGTTCAACCTGGCCTGCGGCATCTACAACCTCGTCGTGTTCGACCACACTGTGCTCAAGGCCTTTAGCCCGCACTACGCCATCATGTACCTTGTCCGCAATGGCCATGACGGCTGGCGCAGCTTGGGTGGCCTTCTGCTTGCCTTTACCGGTGTCGAGGCCTTGTTTGCCGACCTCGCAGCCTTTGGCAAGCGTGCCATCCAGCTGTCGTGGCTCTGTCTCGCGTACCCGTGCCTGCTGCTGGCCTACATTGGCCAGGCTGCCAACATCGCCCAGGACGCTTCGGGCACCAACTACACGAACCCCTTCTACAGAACCGTGCCACCGGGAACCTTCTACTTTAGCATGGTGATTGCCATCCTCGCTGCCATTGTTGCGTCCCAGGCCATGGTGACCAGCACGTTCCAGCTGCTTGTCCAGGTCATGCGCCTCTCGTATTTCCCTCACATCAAGGTGGTCCACACGAGCGATCGCTTCCACGAGCAGGTCTATGTGCCCATGGCCAACTGGCTGCTCATGATCGGCTCCGTCATTGTCACGGCCGTGTACAACAACACGACGTCGCTCGGCAATGCCTATGGCGTTTGCGTTATTGTTGTCACCTTTTTGACTACATGCATGCTGTGCCTTGTCGCCCTCGTCATCTGGAGACTGCCTGTCTATGTGGTTCTGCCCATCTTCACCGCGTTCGCCCTCATGGACGGCACGTTTATGTCCGCTGCGCTGACCAAGGTACCAGACGGTGCTTGGTTTACGTTGCTGCTGGCCTTTTTGCTGTCGTCCATTTTTGTGCTCTGGCGCTACGGAAAAGAGGCACAGTGGACGGCCGAGGAAGCCAAGCATGTGCCGCTCGAGACGTCCATGGGCATGCTGTCCACCCCGGTGTCGACTGTACCGGGTATTGGTATCTTCTTTGATAAGCTAGGCGATCCCGTGCGGCCACCGCCCTGTTTTACCCAGTTTCTGCTCAAGTTTGCTGCGCGTCCGGCCGTGTTAGTCTTTTTCCACATGCGTCCCCTGGATGTCCCGACAGTGTTGGCTGAAGACCGCTACACTGTGACTAGACGTCGTCAGCGCAGCGGACGCACCAGTGCCAAGAAGGCAGCTGATGGTGTGGACGCTACTGGCACTGCTGCCTTGCTTTTACCCAACTGCTACACAGTTATCCTGCGCCACGGCTACGCTGAAGACCCCCTGCACCCGGGCATCGCCAATGACCTGATTGCCCAAGTCGACAAGTACCTGGGTGAGAAGATTGCGAATGCCGCTTCGTCGGCCAGGACGTCTTCGTCGGTCGCCCCCAGTACATCTTCGTCCTCCTTGACTGCGTCTACCGTTGCCGAGCTTCAGTCTGGCCGGGTATCTCTGCGCACTGCGAGCCAGTCCCAGATTGTCTATCTGCTGGGCAAGGAGGCTATGCGTGTCAACTACATGAGCCCTCTCGGCAAGCCTGGCTGTTCGGCCTGGGTTCTCGTCCGGGGTTTCGTTCGCCGCATGCTGCTGGAGACGTTCCTCTGGATCCGCGAGAACTCGCGAACCAAGCTATCCGACTTTGCCATTGACATTGACAAGACGATCGAGGTTGGCTACCTTACGGACCTCTGACAGGACGCCCACCAACAAAAAATCGAAAGAAACACACAAAAACACATGAAAACATGCGAAACCCGCTTACTAAAACAAAGTGGGAGGGATGGTCAAAAGGGGCGAATACGCTGCCAAAGGCATAGTACAATGTATTGTGTATAATGTATAGTGAGTCATACAGTGTATTTAGTATATAGTATAGCGACCTGTCGTAGTCTTACTGTCTCTGGAAATAGACATCATTTCTCCGTACATTGTCATTGGCGACTGTGGTTCATCACAAAGTGACAAGTAAGATCGTCCCGGTTGAAACCATCGTGCCTTGGAAGAGGTGCATCTCGACGGGTATCATTGGTAGTGTTGAGTCTACTTGGGTTGCAGTCGGTCTAGCGCGTGCACATGGAACGTATGTATAAGCTGTCACTTGTATAGTCGAGCATAAGTAGTCACTTGCTTATTGAGTTAAGGTAAAGAAAATACATTCTGAGTCGTGAAGCTTGAGTCTTTAGACAACAAGTTCTATATAAGTCCAGGCGCGATGTTAAGGCGCCGGTGTGGTATCAATGTGGTCATATTGGCCATCACTTTGTGACCAATTTAATGCCGGTTGCAAATATCCCAATGCCCATGCTGAACAATACAAGAAAAATAAAAATCGAAACAAATAAGACAGAAAATGAAAAAAATGAAAGGTCGTCGTAGACGAAAGAAGTGAAGAACAAAATAAAATCAGATCAGATCAGTCAAGTGTTTAGCACACGGGCGAGGTGGGCTCGTTGATCTCGATTCCAGCCAGCTTCTCCATGATGGTGTTCTGGTTGTCCTGGTGGAAGCCCATCTTGGCCTGGCGGGCACTGCGGCGAGACATCTCGCGGTCAATACCGTGGCGAACAGCGTCCAGGACAGTGTTGACCGTAGCACGCGGCTTGTAGGCCGGCTCGGTGCCCTCCTCGTAGACACCGGTCTTGACGAGAATCGAGTACCACTCGTTGTCAGACTTGGCGTCCATGGCGTTGGTGCCGCGCACGTCCGACTCGGGGGTGTCGCCAACAAAGTAAACGGTGTCGGGCGGGCTCGAGTCGACAAGGCCGTGCTGGGTGGCGCGCCACTTTTGCAGCAGACGCGTAGCGAACTCAAACGTGCCGACTTGGGGCTTGCCGAAGGCGTGCGTGGTAAGCTCCTTGCCGCCGGTGACGTCGGAGAACACTGTCTCGACAATACGACGCAGGGCACCCATGCCCAGGCGGACGTGCTCGTGGGCCGCAGACCACACGATGTCGCTGTGCGAGAAGTAGATCGGCGGGCCCTCGTCAAAGGTCTCGGAGCGGGTCTCCAGACGGCCACCCTTGGACATGGCAACATCGAGGATGATTTGCAGGTCGGATGCCCAGTCACGGCTGTCGGCAAAAACAAAGACGGCCTCGATGACAATGTCGCTGAGGTCGCCACGCAGCAGCAGGTCGCGAGAGTTGGCGTGTTCGGCCTCGGTGAGCTTGCGGAAGGGAGCAACGTGCGAGTTGGCCTTGATGATGTCGCCGGGCGTGATAACGTCTTTGAATCCGTAGCCCTCGGCGACGTGACGGCACTTCTCGCCCTCACCACCGATAACGAGAACGGCACCGCGGTACTTGTCGACCAGTTCCCGCATGGGGGTGTGGCCGCAAATGAACTGACCGGGGCTGACCTCGAGCTCGAGCTGCTTGGACAGGTCGCCGCAGCGCTCAGCCTCGGTCTTGCCGCCACCGTTGGTCAGGAAAATGTAGGGACTGTAACGTTAGTGGGGGTTCCTTGACAAGAGTAGTGTGCGATAGTGAAATAGTGGAGACTTACACTCTGATGCCGTATTCGTTTTCGCCGTTGAGCATCTTCATGGCCTCGATGGCCTCGGGAATGGGGTTGCCGCCACGGACAAGGACACCATCAATGTCGAAAGCAAAGGCAAAGTTGTCGGCAACTTCCTCTTCGCTGGGGTTGCGAGGAGTAGCGACCTCAGTGGGGGGAGTAGACAGGCAGTCCGGGGTGAGTGTACTTGAGGACGAGAGAATGGGTGTGGGGTTGGCGGTTGCGTTCAGGTCGGGCGAGATGGGCTCGTCGAGCTCGCTGTCGTTCTCCTCCTCGTGAAGCTGGTTCTCGAGGTTGCGGCGAGCGATGTCGAAGGTCTCAGCAAAACTGCTGGCGGACACCGTCCGGCAAGGGGGGGCAGGTCTCTGGAGTCTGGCAGACATGATGAGGATGTGAGGATGTAGTAGCAGGGATGTGAGAGGGAAGAGTAAAGATGAGGGTAAAATGTAGGTGACAGTAGATGTGATGATGGGTAAAGAATATGAATAGTGAAGCTGTACAGATGAGTAGATGGGAAGGAGGCAGAGGCTATATATGAGAAGGAGAGAGATGTCAAGTCAACCAGTTAACTTGAATACGTCACAGACGGGGTGGATGATAAGGAAGTGGAATGTGTCGATAGAGAAGGGGTCGGGCAAGGCGCCTTTATATACATGAGGGATCAAGACGGAGGAATAAAGAGGATTAAAGGAGGCGTAGAAACACCAGAGATACGTAGAGAGATACGGAATCAGAAAACCGTCGATAGAACTAGACAACTCTAGTGGTGAGATCTGAAACTGGGGCTCCCTAGGCGTCCATCTGAGCTTTGTTGACAAGAGGCAAGTCGTTAGAAGGGGCCAAGGGACAGACCTGCTAATTCTCCGTACTGCTGTGCCGCTATGCCACTACGCTCCAATGCTAAGATACAACGATACAATGATACAAGCTACATGTACAAGAGTGACTTCGTCGCCGTCGAGGGCCGAGATACGTTGCCATCTGTGGATAGGGCCCTGGATTCGCCTGGCTGCCGAAATGCCTCTCGAAAGGCTGCCACGGGCATGTACTCCGTCACTGTGTTTATGTGGAGAGGTACTTTGCGCCGGAACGTGTTGTTGATGTAATCGACACTGTCTACTGTCTACGAGTACTCGTATGCATGGTTCTATTTCTGCAAATACGGCCTGCATGTACGGGCCCACTCTTTGCTTCTCATGGAAACAGCGCGATAGACTTGTATTAAAAAAGCAATATTTAAATCATAAAACCAGCAAAACAAATGGTTAATAATTATACACAGTCGAAAAAGAGGAAAAATAAACTACACTACGCCAGACTCACATAGTCAAAAGAGAAAAGACTCGTTGAAAATCGGGTCTCTTGAGTGGATATACTGTGGGTACTAGAGGCGACCAGGATGATGCCAAATGCCAACGACTGCCAACAAAGGGGGGGGGCAGCGGTACAGCCAACGAACGGCTCGGGAATGCTTTTTTTTGTGGGATAGTTCACGTTTTCTGGTGCGAATAAAGAGAAAACCGGCCGAAAAGAGCAGAGGGCGGCGGTTCACTCAATGACAAACGGGGCCCAGTGCGTCATTGTTTTCGTTGTACGGAGCCCGCGGCCTACGTAGAGAGGAGGCCTGATCGAGAGGGACCATGGGGCGGCCAGGGCACAGGCGTGCAGGGCATAGTGTATAGTGAAGAGTACAGCGTACGGAGTACGGAGTACAGGGTGCGGGTCGACTGCATACGTCGTGCTTCGACGGCGGACAGACTGCACAACGGCGTACGCCGTGCATGATGATGTAAATGGCGTCGACGGAAGCAGGGACGCACGCAGCCAGAGACGCAGATGGGCACACACGCAGATGGGACAGGCGCCGACGGTGGACCATTGGTAGTACAAGTCAAACAAGACACGCACGGAAGCTGTGCTTTGTGAGACAGACGATCAACACGGTCTGCATTCACATGTGAATCGATGGGAAGATTGAAGACTGAGATTGAAGAACTGAGGAACGGAAGAACTCGAAATTAGAAGAAAGAGAGTCTACGGTTCTTTTACAGACTGCAGTCCTTTTTTAATCCATTTCCCCTTTGGCAACAGCGATGTGCAGTGATATGCGGTCATTTGCTTGATTTCTTTTGATTAATGTTGTTTCATTTTCTCCGAGTTCAGGGTCCTAGAGGCGTCGAGTTAGTCCGGCACAGGATAAGTACAATGCCACAATGCCAACGCTTTATGTTGCAACCTATTGAGGATGGTGGCTGATTGATCCCTGTGCAAATAAGGTACATACGGCAAGGCTCGGATAGGAAACAGGAAATGGAACGCTGGTGATGGGATACAATCTAGAAAATCAAATGCAGCTAATGTAGTCTGTATTGTCGACAAGACTACTAGAGCAGACAGCCAGATTGTCAAAACAATGAGAAAAGCGTATGACGTCTACGAGTGGTGAGAAGGGCGGAGAGAATACTGTCGGTAGAAAAACTAAAATAATGCAATACTGAGGGGCATGTGGATGAGCTGATAGAGGAGCGGGCGTCGACACGGCTAAGCGCGAGGCACGGATGTCGAAACGACCGAAGGGAATCGGGACCAGAAAAGAAAGTTGATTTTGCAATAAGAATAGCAAGGAAAGCTTGCAGAAGGGGACGGGATCAATACAAGATATGTGGGAGCTACAAGTCACAATGCAGGACGTGATACTTGGAACAATCTTTGGACGTAAACACTGAGGTGGATGCTCCTTTGTTGTCAACATATCTTACATGCACATGGAGACATGGAGGGAGGCACTGCAACGTGGTCGATCATAACGACACGGATATTGTATGGGTACACGTATCGGAAGAGTGCTGAAACCAGCTACGGAACCCGTCGTCAGATACTTTGTAATGTTAAGGCACTCGTCGAAGACTAAGGAAATAAAACAAACTAAGAGAACTAAGGACCAGAAAACTAAGGGTAAGGGGCCAAGTCAGCCAAGGCGCAAGAGCACAAAAAGGAAGGGACTGAGCCCGGTTCCGCCCAGCGAGACGCCCGGTGCGGGTACCGCTGGTACAACGGCGCCGTGCTGCATGCGGGATTGATAATATTGAAAATGATAGTGAATAGACAAAAGAAATGGAAAGGAACAAGAAACCAAAACGAAACAAAACGAAGGGCCAATGCAGGCTGGAGACAGGGAGTGTGTATGGCTGAGCTGTGGCAGGATAATGCAGTGATGTGACCCGAGTTGCAAGACGCCGAAGACAATGGCGAATATTTGGACGAGCATTTCGAGGCCAATGACAGTGTCTTGTTTATTTCTTTTTTCGGCTGACAACCATGTAAGTCTGACGCAGATTACTACATAGGATAAGATACATGCTCAACAGGCACAGATAGACAGGAATGTAGCGTGGCAGCGAGGCAGCACGCAGATTGCAGATGGCAGCGCACATCAACGTCTGCCGAGAGGCAATACGAAAATCGAAGTAATCAAATGCGAAAAGAAAAAAAGAAAAAAAAAGAAAAAAGCAAGAAAGTTGGGAAATTACAAAATTACACAAGGTGACAAGATGACAATACACGTACACACACTCGGTGATTCGTAGAGACACACCGTGTATTGCCGTTTGTTATTGGCAAAGAATAGACACCATTCACATTCGCTGGCCTTGCAGCCTGCAGCCATGCTCAATGTCCCTCTGTCGTTAACACGGTGGGTCTTACGAAACCGGGAAGCATGGTGAGACTTACTTTCTCACTGCGCCGTACGCTACTGGTTACCTATCGAGAGAAACGGAGCATTTTATGGAGTACGGAGCGCCATAGTCTCTCCGACGTATGCATCTGTAGATAGAGGGTGCGAGGTGCGAGGTACGAGAGTACGAGAGTACGAGAGAACGAGAGAAGGGAGTCGGAGGCTAAACGCACAGGGCTTGTCTACTGTACCACACGGCGGATATACAATGTAGCGTTCGGGGAGAAAGGGCGAAAATGGGAGCGAAGCAGCGGCAAGGTACATGCATGATGCAGACATACTATTGATACTAGCAAGCATATGCCTACGAGTGCTGGCACGACATTGATCTCCAGTAAGGACAGAACAGGACTAGGCGAGAAGGGGGGATGGAAACGACAATGGAGAGCCAACGAGAGCGCCGGAGAGGGAGATAAAGTGGGCGGTGGGAAAGGGGAGAAACGAAATGTGAAGGAGGTGCGGCAAGACGAAAGAGGCAGGCGAATCACAACAAAGCATGCTAAAAAAACAGTGATAATGAGGCCGAGGAAAAAGTGGCGATATGCATAAAAACGGGCCCGTATGCGTAGATCCAGGCACAAGGTTTTGCCTATGACGTCGTTGTGCTTGGCAGACAATGAGAGGGATGCGGATAAGGAAACGAGAGATACTCGTACGAGTACAGAGCCGACAAAAAAAAGAAGAGGGGTGAAGGGATAGTCGTTAGTGGTAAGGAGGGAATATAGGATAACCAAACACGTTGATACTTGCAGAGAAAGAAGAACAGGTGAAGTAAGACCAGGGAAGATCGAGATGGTGAAATCATTTCGTAAGAAATTGGATTGGAAATAAAGAGAACAAACAGGAAAGGGACTATGGGCCGGAGGAATTAAAAGAATAAGCGAGCTCTGAAAGCCGAGCAGCATGGCTGCATGGGAAGAACAGGTAACAGCCACCAAGGGAGGAACTCTGAAGACTCTTCAGACTTAAGAAATCAATTTTCAATCGAAACAAACGAGCCACAGAAGCACGGAACCACAAAACGTGGCATGGAAGAATCAGTCGAAGCGAAAGAATCAAAAAGTCCCAGAGGCGACGGACGTGGCTTTGCTCGGAGAATTGGACAGAAACGGCAACGTCGTTCTGCGGCCTGGTAAACGTAGTGGCTGGCGGCGGCTTAGCGGTCTGAGATTGGCGTACAGAGTCTGCTAGGCTTCTTTGATAGGTGTCTGACGGCTCTGATAGGCCCTCGCAGTGCGCACGTCTCGCCCTGCCCGTACCGTGTGCAGAGAAAGTATACTGTGTTGCCGCCTTTCTTTGTACTCGTAGACACATGGCGGCGGGCGGTTCGTGGCAAGACGCCCTACGCCGGGCTCGCCAGCAGCGGTTCCTATTTGCCAATGCTGATTTGCCAATGTGCCAATGTGCCATTCTGCCAATACTGTCGGCATTTTCACACCGCAAAACCTGTATCAGCTATTGTCTGCCGTGTTTGCTCTCACCGACTTTGATGTTCTTCGGTTGAGCATTTTGGCAGTTTAGTGGTTATTAAGTCTTGGTTTACTCGTTTAGAAGGTAGTTTAGAACCGCTCCTGCCCGTTCTAGTGCATTGTGAGCTGATAACTAACTAACCAGTTGCCTGATAACCAGTTGATAACTTGCGCTTAGTGCGCTTTCGCTCCTTCCCAGCATACCTGCATACCTGCATACCTGCTGCATAGTTGCCTGCTCACCGTTCCTTCTCAAGTGAGCTGATTTTGACGCGTATTCTCAGTCTAGGCCGTTCCATCCTGTGTCAAATATTCCGCTGCTCCAACGATGTCACCCCCCCTCACCTTGGCCGCCCTTTCGTTGTCACTGTACCACGGCTGGAGGGCCACGGCATGCCAAGGTGAGATTGAATTGAACGGGTTGTGCATCTGTAATACTTCGTCATTATTCACAGCTGCGTTGAGTCTCACATTCTGTCTCGTCCTGTTTCGTTGCGTTTGTCATGCGAAATATGACAGGGCTCCTATCTTGTTACTACCGCCGACGCCAAGTCTATCAGAAGCTATTAAATGCCCGCCGGCGCTGCTCGAGTGCTGTCTTGGCCGCATTGGTATCCGGCGCGCCCTCGAAGCTGTGCGGCACGCCATTGAATACGTGCAGGTCGAAGTCGACTTGGTCCCGCGCCAGCCGCGCCGCAAACTGAACGCACTCCTCGGTAAACAGATCCAGTCCGCCGACGTCAATGTACGAGCTCGGCAAACCAGCCAGCGATGCGGCACGGGCCGGTATGGCATACATCGCTGCCGTGCCCGCGCCTGGCCCGGTCCCGATAGCGCTCGCCTTGGCCAAGTTGGCCGCGCATGTCAACGCGTCGTCCGTATAAGGATTCCCAACACCGAGGTACGCTGCCCATGCCATGGCATTTTGCTCGCATGTCCACGTCAAAAGGGGCCGCACAGCCCAGTCGTCGTCGGCTGCATTTCCGCCTGCGTGCCGTGCACCCTTGGGTGGGTGTGCTTGAACAGTACGGTCGTCGAGCATCGGGTAAATCATGATGAGCTTGGCAATTGGAGGTGCAAAGCCACGGTCGCGTGCCAACAAACCCAGGCCGGCCGCAAGCCCACCGCCAGCTGATGAGCCGGCGACGCCAATGCGCGTGTTGTCAATGCCGAGCTCGGCAGAATGTTTTGACAGCCACTGCAGCACAGCGTAAGCCTCCTCAAGCGCCACAGGTGCTTCCACCTCGGGAGACTTGGAGTACTCGACGGCCCAGCGCTGAACGCCGGTCTGTGCTGTCTCGTTGGCGATCGATGGCGCCAGTAATTTCACTGACGCACACACCATGCCACCGGGGTGGAGGTAGATAGCCGCTGGCTGACTACTTGCCGCAGTCTGCTCGGCTGTGGCGAACCGGGTTACGATCACTGCTTTGTTTGTAGCCGGCACAGGAACCTCGAAAACGGTCTGGGTAATGTCCTTCGGTGCTGGTGGGCTCTGGTATGCGACAGCTATCAAGCTATCGAGTTCCTTGCGCAACTCAATGACGTTCTTCGGTGGCGGCAGCTGCTGGCTGGCTGCAACCGCCATCATCGGCTCTATAGCCTTCTGGTAGTCGGGAGCAAATCGGGCCATTGTGTTTGTTAGCTGTCGGCTCTATGCTGGCTGGCAAGTTCGAATCGGTGTAGTCGTATAGTACGGATGCGAGCATGTAATTCGTAGATAAGATGCAATATAAGAAAAACTAGAGAGGGAGAACTGCTTTTTTCCACAGTGAGTCAGGGTCATAGATCGTTAATAATATAGCCAGCAAGCTACCAAGTCTGTTTCCCATTCATATCCCCCCAACTCCTGAAAAGGCCAAGTATTACAAGCCTAGGTGCTCATCTTCTTCTATCTGTTGTCGGGCTCGGTAGAATCCCGGACTGTCACTGGCACCTTCCCCGCACTTCTCCGGGATGTATACCGGCTATAAGACGAGGCAATACCATGTAGATGACAATAGTACAATATATCCGCGATATCAATTTGCGATGTCGTCAAAAGGGCTCGTCGAGGCCATAATATCGTTCCCACAGAACCATCTGCTCAGTCTTCAACAGCCGTCCCAAGATATTCGGTATTGAGTCAATTGAAGACAGATATCGCTCCCATCTCCGACAGAAATGTTTGCCTCGGAATTTGGAAAACTCGTGAAACACATGAGCCCAGCTTCCCCGCTTCAACCTTTACCCTTTTTGGTGCCAAGGTCGTGCCGTTATCTGTGATATATCAACACCGGATAAGCTACCCGAAGTTGAGATAGCCGTTATATTACGGAGTACGAGTAGTATAAGTTCAAAGTGGGTAGTTATGTCTGGTTTCCTAGTGTCTAAAGTATGCCATAACTCTCGTATGCTATTGATGGATCTAATATACCTGAAGTGTGCTATATGACTTGTGGTACAAATCGCATGTAGCAATAATCAATGTCAAATCAATGTATTGCCATTCGCACGTCGCCAGTATGGTAAGGTGGGGGTTAAGGAGAAGAAGCTGTTGCATGATTCAGGCATTGCCCTAGTAGCAGCAAACAGGAGAAGCAAAGCCGGGGTCTCAGTCTGTGAGACCTGCTGCTTGCACTACCCCGATTCGCACATGTCAAGATTTGGAGATCAACTATGCCGAATAAGGGTTCTCATTACGAAAGACATAGATGGTGATCATGGTCACGACGGGTGACGGCTCGGACAGGAGTGAGTGGTTCTCCAACGTGCCACGTGCAACAAACCTCTGACGACACAGCCTTGGCTTCTGTGAGACGGTGAGACGGCGTCAACAAGCCGGCGATCTTTGCCAAGTCCATGACTATAATTCTCTATATGTTATGTATTTGCATATGAGTACTATTGCCACTACGGCAAAGACTGGCAGTGGTACATGGACGTTCTCGATGAGCTGTTTAAAGATGCGAGTCATATATGTGTGACTCGAGCCACATTGTCAGACGATGCCTTGTCTAGTTACGTATTACTGAAAGAAGGCCTACAGACAATGGCCATACAGAAAAAAGCAATGATTAGATTGCTGAGTTTATGTTCGTCTAGGCTATTTAGTAGCTTATGAAATCTGTCCCAAACGCATGGTCTGTGTTCAATTCTATAATAAAAGGATTAATCGATACATGCAGGGACGTCTTGAATATCCTTGTCAGCAAAAAAAGGTAGAACACATCTAAGGATGAAAGGGAAGAACAGGTATAAAAAAAAAGAATGAGAAGAATAGGTCCTACCCGGAATCGAACCGGGGCTACTGGAATCAGAATCCAGTGTCCTAACCGCTAGACTATAGAACCGGTTGCTGTGATGCTCGGCGGTGATTCATTTTGCGATTAAGTGGTGGGTCTTTCGAAGTGTGGTGAGATAAAAATAAAAAATATGATTGCAGTGGCAGCCTCGATGTGGAGAGCTTCCACAGGAAAAACTCACGACAAAAATAATCCGAGCCGCCCTACAGCAGTGTCAGAGGCTAGAGAATGACAAAAAGGTCCTACCCGGAATCGAACCGGGGCTACTGGAATCAGAATCCAGTGTCCTAACCGCTAGACTATAGAACCGTGTACAACGTGATGGAATCTAGCCGCCAGAAGTGAGGCTCAAGAGGCAGACTTTCTGAGACGTGCATCTGAATGGAACAAACTTTTAATGTAATAGCAGGCGTTCTCGTGAATGCTCCGTTCTAGCTTAGCCTAGACTAGCTGCAGCTTCTCAGGGTAAGTGGATGTTGCTGGCTGCCAGCATCTCGTCAAGAAACTCCCGAATCGCTATAGATATCAAGATCGAGACAGCCCTCTACTAAATCAGGAATTAACTGTACGCCGATTTCTTGAGCTCATCTAGTTGGCCAATGCTCATGTGTTGTCATTATATACCGACTGCAATATAAATTTATGCCGCTGTCGTGGTGTCTAAGGTGAACTTAAGCACAAAGCTTGCTCGGACAAGAGTGAACACCAGCCAAACAACACTTATGATCCGAGCATGCCCACATATACATCCACGCCTTCAAAAAATCCAAGCCTTTACAAAAAGGACAAGGTGAGGCCTCTATATCCTCTGTACCCTTTCGTGACACTGTTTACAGATTTTTCGTTTAAGACATAATGCTGCGCCAGTGGAACGAGCTGTCGAACCGAAAGTCATTATCCCAATCGAACACCAGCTTGGTCTCGAGCGGTTTCGCGGTACAAGTCCACACCAGACACAGCTCAGTAATTTCGCCGGGCAACTCCAACACGGGCCACGGGCCCGGCATGCACGGCTCCATGATCCCTCCATCGCCGCTGCAGCTCTACCTTAAGCCGCCACATACCTGTCATCACCAGCGCTTCGGCCACCGCCATGGGGTGTAATTCTTGCTGCCGGTTTCAGAACTATCAAGTTTCAAGTCGCGCAACCGCACCGCCGCCCACGCGAGCGATGAGAGCCGCCAATATACTCGACCTTGTACGTTGCCATAGTGCCACCCGACGCGCAAACGGTTTTGTAGATGCGGTAGAACGACCGCTTTCGCCGTTTGTTAGCATGCCTTAGTGGCATCTGTCGAAGCCGTATAAGGTTGCCGCATTGTCGATCCACGTGCCGGGGCGCTGCCATGAGGGCACGTGATGACGATAGGAGCATATCTATGCGTCCTGGTCCGTTATAGTGATGGAGCAGAACTGAAAACCAGTCAGCACTGCGAGTTCTAGGTCCGCAGTATGTGTATATGGGAATATGAAGCGCTACAATGTCAGTATAAAAGCACCGGAAAACTGCATGTGATCTAAAGCATTATATATTTCAACATCACTTGAAAGCCACAATTGGACCGGATGATAATGTGAACTGGTTATCGAAACGGATAATTAACCTGGCTCAATACTCTACGAGGTATTATCATAACTGTCTTGTGTATTCATAATGGTCCGCAAATTTTGGTGCGATTGCGAGATCCTTAGCAACATCCTATTTTCAGCTTGGTAGCAGACTGCGGCGATTCGCGTGACTAGACACGTGAGAAAACTGACAGTTTGCATTCAACGCCAGACATTGATTACCATCTCTCACTAATTCACTGGGATGAATGATATGGCAACAAGTAGAACTTTGATAGCATACAGAGTAGTCTGCTAAATAATAACGTCGCTGCTGTTTGATGGCTGCAGCGCTTTCGCAAGTACAAGGCGCAAAAGCTAGCCTTGAAGTTCTCGTACACGGCAACATGGTGCACAGATTTGATTTTATGGCTAGCTGGTCTGTGGTATTTAACACTATCCAAGATAGACGTCAAGACAGGCAAAGCAGTCTGCTAGAAAGCGTTGCACAAATTTTGGCTAGTGTCCGTTGTCGGCAGCCTCACCGTGTGTCTGCTGAAGAAACGTGAGTCGGCTGCCGACATCGACTGCATCCTCGACCCAACATCACTGCTACTTTTGACTACTTTGCTGCCTTCAACGAAGCCGTACAAAGTACCAGACGGCAAAATGACCTAGCTCACGGCTGGCTGAACCGGAAGGTGAAGGTGTTCTACACGCACAGCCGCGGGACATACCTGTTACTAGAGTCGATTGCGTAGGGTATAATATTTTACGATGGGGCGACCTTGGTGGTTTATGCTGGGAAGCTGGACTGAGCCCTCAGGTGCAAAGTCCGCCCCGTCGCGCATTTCCAGGACCTGCGCGTAACCAAGAACTTTGGTATCGGCGATGCAGCAGCCGTCATAGAGATGATGATTCTTGGGCAAAACGGCAAGCTCCTATAGTCTAGAATTACACATATCCTCGATGAGAACGAGGTCCACGTGCCACCCCAGATAATGCGCTCCGCCTGGTACGCCTGCCATAACATAACAATACACGGCATTCAGGGGTTGGCAGACATATTATGAGACGAAATTGAGCAGAAATATAACTACAGAGGCCTCAGGGCTAAGTGGGTGTAATATTGAGCTATCAAGGCTTCATGCATCATCTCTATCCTATGGCAAACACGTAAACAAAATACTTACAGTAATCCATCACGTGTAAAGCCATCGGAAAATGTATATCCCTGGGCATCGTCATGTGACTTGTTGGATGGCTGAGGCATCATCGTGAACCCTATCAGAAGAACCACTGAGACGTAAATAAGGTTCATAGTTGGTATTTTGCAGTACTTCCACTAATGTGGGCTGTTGTGCACTGTTTCGAGAATCATGGTTGCTAGCTTCGCGTGTATGAATCGTCAGACCCGGCAACGTGTATCGGAGCTCATCAAGATTCATCGATTTCCATCGATTATTATTTCAAAATCATCACTGTAGTTAGTATCAAAGAGCAGGGTCTCTCCAACACTACTAAAAGGCATTGTCCGCGTCTTAACATCTTACCCGCGGCATTTTCTAGATGGTCGTGGGACGGCTGCGCAAAACTTCAGATGACCTTGTATTCCACTGTACCGCATATATCGCACTATAAAGTACACCGATAGTAATAAGAATACTTTCCACGTCAATCTTCCATCACCTGAACAGTAAATCGGCAATTAATTTGTGATTTGCAAAACCAATCGCCTGATGGGATATGAATCCATTTCCTAGTCCGCCTGGGCTGAATGCATCAACTGGGTTGTGAACGGTTCACACGATTCTGAATCACTTGGCTATAACACAACACACTAAACCTCGAATCGTGTCTGCGATAAACAGGCATCGCCAGATTTAGTACCCGTGGGTACATGGGAAAACTGTAGACTGCGGCATATCTTTAGTGTCCGAGGTACTTTTCCGTAGTGCGTATACCGCTTCTATAGACAAGCCAGGGGAACTTACTTGCAGCGTCATTTTAATATAGAGTTAGCAAACACCACAAGAGCCTCCAATAATTGCTGTGCGACTCAGCCGTCACATCGACCGAACCGCAAGCAGCTTTCGATCTTGGCAAACGTCTAACGGTGATCGCTTGTTACCGCAGATCTCCGCCTAGTGCTAGGGTGACTTACACGAAAAGTGGGTCCGCTGACCCACGTGCAACCACATCTCAACGCCATGTCTGTTTTATTATGGCAATTCGGCATGGGCAGAACAAACAGAGCGATGCACAACATCAACTTTCACAAGAAGGAGAATTCGCTACGATAACTTATTTGGGCTGCTGGATTTATTTAGGCAGTAAATGTTACTGTAATAAGAGGTGTAGGGTGGCGGCCCTCCTTCGATTACTTAGATCGAGTTCGCCAAGACAAAGGTTTGCAACAAAGTTAGTAGACTTTCATAGAGGAAAAGACCACTTCACATCACACATGTCAGGTGATCCGGAAAGTCAGTATAAATATGCTTTGCTGCCCATTTTTGCCGAGTTATCAATGTGAATCGAAGATCTACAGGTCTGCTTCATGGCGTTATGCCTTCTAGAAGCAAGTCAGCAAAGATGCCCAGTGTAAATGGCAATATGAAAACGTATTCTTTTGCAAAATAAATGGATCGCTCTTTCGTTTTTATTTGCAAGATACGATTCAGCCAATTGCTCTATTGTGGCATCTTGATGCTGAATATTATGTGGTAGTCTTGCTGCTTCCGGCATGCATATCAAGGAGTCAGGAGAGACCCAACGCAGCTGCCGAGATAGCATGTCAACAGTCGTCTAGATTTGTTTATATCACATGTCTAGATCTGTTTATATCACATCTGATTTATCACTGATCGCTCTTTCTATGTATATAGACCACCAGACACGACCTTCAGAAACAACAAGACAACTAAATCGCTCTTTCCCTATTGTCCGTTGTTGTCAAAACAAATAAAAACAAATGCATACTCAACGGAACGAACAAGCACATGTGATCTGCTCTAGCCACATGTCAACTCGGTAGCCAGTCTGTGCAGGTAATTCGCCTCGTAACTCAATAAAGTGATGCATACAACACATGGTGCTTTGGTGGGTGTCCGGGCAGAACGGTTGGTGGCTGTTCGGCGCCGGGGTATGGGGGATATCAAATGTATCCCCAGGTGTAGTAGGCGAGCATATACATGTATTCATCGCGAACAACATAACAAACGGCTGTACCTTTTCTACGACTGGTTCACATGGTAACCTTTCAGCTGTCATTTCTGTTTATAGTCGTGAAAGAACCGTTCATGTCAGCAATAAGGTTCATAGCACCTACCGTGAGGGGCATAGGTTTCGAGAAGACTCTTGCGGACTTTTGTAGTAGACGTCTCTTTCATGCAGAGATTGATGATACATAATAAGGTTGAGAGTGGCGTAGACATGAATAAGAGTTGCTTATATTAATCGAACAGTTTGCCCTCTTCCCCCCTGCATCTCTGTTTCTCTCCATATTTCCGCCTCGTCAAGTTTTATATCCTCATCTCAGTATACAGCTCGGCACCTTTTCCACCATCACCTCTTCTCTATTACCCTCATACTCACTGTCGTGACAGCATCTTCTCCTCTCATCATTTCCATCATTTTAACTTCAATATTATCCTGCACACCTAACGATCTTAGACATTCAAAATGCCTTCAGCATCGCGCCAGCCAGCGCGCCGGCCGGCTGCCCCCGTAGCCAAGGACTGCTCTTGCCTCGCGATTATGAGACAGTTTGGTCCTCCGCCGCCAGGCTACATTGTAAGTTTCATTTCGTTTTTCTTATGAGTTTAGAGTTTCCACATGATGCTAACATTCATTAGGATGTCTGTTTCCGGCACGCAATCAAGGGCTTCGTTGCAGCTTCTCGCCGCTACAATCGCCCTCTTGAGAAGAAGAGAGAGTCCGCTATGATGGCATCTGCAGTGAACAGATTCGCTTACGGATATCCTTTGGAGGTCAGTGATGCAACAATTCAGTCCAAAGACCCCTACAACGAGGTCGTCAACGGCCATGTCACAAACAAAGCCAGCTATCGTGATAAAGATCGCAGCGGAATTTTGTCTGTTCCTACTTCTGTGGTCGTCAAGCAACTGTATGAGTCCATCAGGCGCCTAAACAACGGCAAGCATGATGTGACATCTACTGCTATCCTCAGGCGGCCATACCCTAATGCTACTGGGCCCTATCAGCACTTCCAGGAACAGATGGGTCCCCAAGCTTTACCACAGTTACAGGCCATGCCCGCTGTCGAGCCCCAACAATTCTTGCAAGGCGCCCCCGTGGCCGTGGGTCATTACCAGTTCCCCCTAATGATGCACCACAGCATGCCCATTGGCGTCCCGCCACCGCCTGCTGCTCCCATGCTCCAGGGCTTATTTCAGCAGCAGCCCCATATTTCTCACCCAGTCGTTCCTGACCAGAATCTTCCAGTCAATCCCGGCCAACAATTCGCAGGGGGGTTGTTAGATGCAGCTGGGGGATATGACATCCCCAATGCCAATGTCCCACCTAGCATTAGTGCCGATAACAACATGCCCATGGACATCAATAACGACATCAACATGCCCATTGATGTTGATGCCGCCATCAACATGATCTTAGGTATCGATAACGACGCCGACACGCCCATGGGCATCGACAACGACATCATCTCGTTCTCGTCCGACGCCGAGCTCCCCATGGAATCACTAAACCTGTCCATCACCGACCGTGAGAGTTCTACAGAGGATCCTGTTATCTCTGCTGACGATGGGTTAGGTGATCAAGATACGTCTCTGCCTAATGCGAGCAACACTGACCCAGGCCCAATGCTTACTGATGCTTCCGTGGACGCGCCTGTGGCTCCCTTGGATGAGCCTGTGGCCACGGCAGGCCCTGTTTACTTCCAAAATCCCAGCATGCGCGAATGCTACTCGGAGTATGCGAGCACGAGCACTGCGGCTCCTGCCTCTGGGAGAACAAGCTCTGGATTATCCATGCGCCAGAACGCGAGTATACGAACCACCGAATCTGAGCCTCCAAGTTTAGACAGAGTCTACCCAGACCTCGATGGTATGGATTTTAGCTCATTCAACGCAGATCCCTGCGTTCAAGATCAAGACACCAGCTCCATGGATCTCGAGCTTAACAATGCGCTCAAATCAGACATAAGTAATTACTTTGCTGATGTGGACATGTCCCTCTAAAGATGTGGGCAACGGGGGGTGTTGGTGTTCCTAAGGCATACAAAGATGCCCGGCGATGTGTCGACACGAAGGCGTTTTATAAATCAGAAAAGGAACAGAAAAAGAAGAAAACACAAAAAAAAGAAGAAAAGAAGAAAAATAATGAAAAAGGGATGAAAACTAAAAGGAAAGAAGAAAGAAAGGAAGGTTTCTACCTGGCGTTCGGACTGTTATTGCTTGTATTGTTAGCTTTTTATTGTTATTGGCAGGGGAAAATATCACAAGATATCGGCCATAAAAAGGCACATAGACTCCAGTGGGATGGACGGTCCTGCGCCTATAGTAGACGAACCGGACAGCACAGCAGCATCTTAGATACGTTCATAGTCAAGCTCTTACCACCAGTGTTTTTTTTTATTATTATGTGATTAAAACTGCCTTGTCTTATATACTGGTAGATTTGAATCCTGTCCACTGTATTCGATAGCATCATTATTTGTATGGTGATCTTCAAGTTTTACGAAAAAGCGGAATCAAGAAGAACATTTGGTAACTGATAAACAGCTCATAGTCTACTACTTCAAGGAGTTTCTAACTGTCATGTAATCCATTCATTTTGCCGTCACACATGGTGGTTGACATAGACGCCGAGATGTCGCCCTATTTGGGTCTGTGTCTTGCATCCTGTGAATGCACAATGCTAACAAGTGCCTCTTTTTATTGGCCTCCATCAGCAACATCGATCTAGAAAGATCACCGCTGTGATGTGTACCATTTGTGTCTCCCATCTCCCGTACTGGCCATTTAATATTGGGTTTAACTCGTAGAAGCAGATGCCGTACCGATACACCCGCGTCTTCTCCCGCCCTTCTTTATGGCGTTCTTCTTTCTTCTTTACTTCTTTTACTTCCTTCTTTTTCCTTCTTTTTCTTCTTTCCCCCTCCTTGAGCCTCCTAAACTTACTTCTCAGCATATCTTGGCTGCATCTACGCGGGGCCAACCTTCCATCATGCACCTTTTCAATATTTCTCATCCCATCTTGTTTTCTCCCTTGATTCACCACGTCGTCCGTATCTCTCTCTCTTTTCCAACTTCTTTGAGCACAGGTCACACACTACCAGCACGAGCCATGCAACAGCCCGGCCTCTGTGTCTAACACCGCGGCGTTGACATTCTCTGTCAACGGACAATGGCATAGTGGGTCTTGACAGCATCTTGCTTGCGATTGTTCCGGCGTCTGTCAATGGCAAGCGTGGATGCACTGCGGTGCACGAAGGCGCACACAGCCAAACATCCGACAGAAAACACAGGGAACACAGACCGAATGCCGTGATGGGCAGAGCATGCATGTCTCGCAGAGTCTCGGGTGCGTGCACCTCTGATTCCTATATAAGATGGCCGCTTTCCGTTGTGCTATTTTCTTGTTCTGGCCTCGACTCTTGCAAACTGCAAAGTGCAGATTCGCCATCTACCTTATCGTCCGTTTCTCTACTCATCTTTTTCTTTCTTTTTATATCCGGCTTAGCCTTTTCCTCATCCCTACCATGAAGATATCCCTCGCTTTGGCAGCTTGGGCGGCCGTCTCGTCGTCGTCGTTCATCTTTGGCCAGAAGCCGCCCGGCCTGCAGAAAGGCACCTTTCACCCCGACGTGGCTGCCAAGGTCGCCGCCGAGAATGCCAATGCCCATGTGCTCAACAAACGCACCGGCTCCGGAGGCAGCCACCCCGTGCCGACCAACGGCTGGGGCACATTCAAGCAGCTAATCGACCACAACAACCCGCGCCTGGGTACCTTTGACCAGCGTTACTGGTATAGCACTGCCTACTGGAAGGGACCCGGCTCGCCTATTGTCATGACCAACCCGGGCGAGCAGTCCGGCACCGGCTGGAACGTCACCTACCTCACCAACCAGCGCATTATCGGCTACTTTGCGGAACAAGTGGGCGGTGCCACCATCATTCTCGAGCACCGCTACTGGGGCGAGAGCTCGCCGTACGAGGACCTGACGGTCAAGAACCTCGAGTATCTCACAGTCGACAACGCCCTGCGGGACATGACCTACTTTGCCGAGACGTTTGTGCCGCCGTTTGACACGACGGGCAAGAGCCGGCCGTCCAAGGCGCCGTGGGTGCTGACCGGCGGCTCGTACCCGGGTGCGCTGGCGGCCTGGATGGCCAACCTCGCATCAAGGCAGCCCGAAGCCGGTGCTTCTGGCTACCACTCCGGCGTCAGCCCGTTCTGGGCGTACTATTCCACGAGTGGCGTCGTGCAGGCGCTGGGCGACTTTTGGGAGTACTTTGCGATCACGCAGGCCAACACGCCGCAGAACTGCAGCAGAGACCTCACGGCGACGATCACGCATGTCGATAACATCTTGCAGCACGGCACGAGCTCGGCCAAGGCAGACCTCAAGGCCAAGTTTATGCTCGGCGACCTGCTCGACGCCGACTTTGCCCGCGCCCTGGCGTTTGGGCCCATCTTTTTTCAGCAGACACAGTTCTACTTTGAGCAGTACTACGGCTACACCCCTTATTATCGCTTCTGCGACTACCTCGAGGTACGTATTGGCAGCGCCCGTCCACTTTCAGACCAAAGAGACCAAAGAACTAAGAACTAGAACGTCTGGCCTGGGTCGAATGACACGATCCCCGGCAAAGGCGGCGTTGGCGTCACCAAGGCCCTCGCCGGCTATGCCAAATGGATGACCGAGACTGTCTTGCCTCACCTGTGTGAGTCGTTTGGCCTGTCCGACTTCCAGGGCACGTACAACACTGGCTGTCTCCAGAACCTCAACGCCTCCAGTGCCATGTATCATGATATCAGTCCCACCAACATGATCAGCCGCCAGTACTGGTGGCTTGTCTGCAACGAGCCTCTTTCTTGGTTTCAGGATGGCCTGCCCGCTGGCCAGCCGTCGATTGTGTCCCGGCTCGTGAGCTATGACTATCATGTCGCCATATGCAGGGCACAATTCCCCGAGAGCGCCGGCGGCTTCGGTCTTGCTCATGGCCGCACCGTGGCACAGGTCAACGCATATACAGGCGGCTGGTCTGTGCCTCCCAGAAAAACGCCGCGCTTGCTTTATGCCAACGGGCAAACTGACCCCTGGCGTGCGGCTACCGTGAGCTCCGACTGGCGCCCCGGTGGTCCCATGGTAAGCTCCGACAATGTGCCTATCCATGTTGTCCCCGGTGGTGGCCACTGCTCTGATGTTTATGCTGAGAACTGGGAAGTCAATGCAGAGGTCAAGGCAATTGTCGACGAAGAGGCAGCTACCATTTCTGGCTGGGTCAATGACTTTTACCGCGTCAGGGGTCTCAAGAAGCCCGCATAGATCAAGGACTACAGTTTTCAGACGGACTATACACCAATTTTGTCTCGGATTTCCAGCTATTAAGACCAGCAGAAGGCGACCAATAGCACATCTAGTTAAAGATAGGGAACAGTAAACAATATCCCATTGAAGCAACAGTCCATGGCCACCGGTTTAAAATAACCAAGCCATAGGTAAAGCAGTCATAACATCATCATAATCATGCCGACTTATTGTCAGTTCAGCGGCTTCTGGCCGTAGACAACATGGCTACTGACGTTAGTTCCAGTCCTCGATTGAAAGAAGTACGGAAAACTTACTAGTCCATCATGGCGTGGATGTTGGGGTTGTGAAGGCGCCGGCGCACTTCAGCCAGCATCACCGTGGCCTGTTCATGTGTCCACTTCATGACGTTGATGTACAAGCGCATCGAGAGACCCTCGAGGCCCTGGTTGATCTGCATAAAGTTGTGAAGACCCGTCTGCTTGAGCTTTGGGTCCTTGGGCCAGGTGCCGATCGGCAGCTTGTACTTGCGATGAAAGATATTAGTGAAGCCCTGGTTCTCAAACCAGCCCTTCAGCTTGTAGCCGGGCTGCGGGTCGCGGCCAATGGCGGCAGCAGCATCTCCCATGGATTTGATCCATATAGCCAGCGGGTCATTCGACTTCAGTGTATCGTCCTCGGAGTAGTAGTGGATGTCGAAGTCCTGGAACTCGGCCCAGCCACCAGGCTCAAGGTTTTCGTACGTGCGCTGGATCAACAGCGGCCAGTCTAAAATACTAGCTGCCATGTATCTGCTGAAGATAAAGGTAAATTTCTCCTCGTACACCCAATCGCTTTCAACATCGTCGACCTCAAACTTGACATTCGGCGGCACAAAGTTCGGCATGTTAGCGCTCAGGTCGTTGCCGAGGACGAATGCATTGGGATAGTTGTCAGCAATCTCAACGGCCCAGACACCATTGCCAGTACCGATATCGAGAACGCGCTGAGGCTTTTCCATGTCGATTGGTGCCAGAAACAATTCCCCAGTGGCCAAGGTGACCATGTTGTGAATGATGAGTAGGCGGTCCATTTCTTGCTCGTCATTTGGTCGTGTGTAACGGCCATGTTGGTAGGCATGGTAGCGACGCCCAAATTCCACCGGGTAGTTGAACACACTAGAGGCGAGCGATGTAGTGTATGTAGATCTGCCAAAGTCAGTTTTTGTCGGGGCTTGTGATTCTCATGGTAGCCATACTGTCCATCGCCAAGGGCTGAATCGATGTCGTCGGGGTAGTCTTCGTCGTCCTCAGCGTCGATAATTGCATCTTGTGGATTCGCCGGGGGCTCGCCTAGTGGTGATCCTGTAGCGACAGCAGTAGGACTTCCGACCGGTGACGTGGCGGCGGCAGCAGGACTTCCGACTGGTGACGTGGCGGCGGCAGCAGGACTTCCCGTCGGTGATATTGAGGCAGCAGACGTCGCAGCCACAGGAGCTGCCTCGGCCTTTCCTGTCGTGGCCGCTGCCGTGGAGGCAGGGGCTAAACCGGGTTTTTTGTCCTGTTCCGTCATTTCAAAAAGTCACTGGTTGGAGTCCGGAACTGCAGGGGCGTTGGTTGGCGTATTGTTGATTTTTCGGTGATATTTAGGCCCCCATACAACCTCCGAGTTGCGCTATTCGTGTTTTGCAGAGGTCAGACAGTGAGAATGAAGAAGTGTGATGAGGTCAGTAACGAGGCTGAAGACGGCGATCCTATCTATAACAAGATAGATGCGGTTACTGATAGACAGAGAGGAGACCACAAAGAAGAGGAGAAACGGGGAAACGGAGAAGAATAGGATAGAGACAGGGGAACAACAGACAGGCAGTGAACACAGTGGAAGACGGCCAGGGTATTGTCGTAAATGCAATGCAACAAGCGTTGTGAGGAAGAATACAACGTCAGGGTTGCAGAGGAAGAAGCAAGCGTGGAGATAGGAGGAAGTGGGAGAGAAACCCGAGAATTGAAGGATGTCGAGAAAGCCAAGAAGTTGTCTGATGTTACGCGTGGCAGCGGGTCTGTAGGGAGAAGATGGAGACCAGCGGACAGGCGGCGGAGAGAGAGTGAGTTTGGAGACTAAACCCGAGGCGTAGCCCTCCTAGATATATGGAAGTGGTAATTTTCACTATGCGGTGATATCCGTATGCATGTTCTAGAAAGCTGTGACAAGATGGGTCGTCAAGTTGAAGACTGTGCAAAAGGGAATAGGAGGTCACAGGAATTGCTCAAGGCACGACGAATGGCTGAAATGCGTGAGCAAGACGGGAAAAAGAAAGCACAATCACGTGCGGCACGAAACAGTTACTTGATGCGGACGAAGAGCCTGTTGTATCGGGGTGCGCTTGCCTTCCGAGCGGCTTTTTCTTCCTGGTCAGGCTAAGGCGAGGGTGTGTTGACCTGCATCGCTCCTACCATAGATGTCGAGAGGGCGAGTCATAAGAGGAAGCAGCGACTCGCCTAGAGGAAAGAGCAATCGATGTGCAATATTGTGTACACTTTACTGCGCTGGGTTTGGTATGGATGCATTCCTACAGAAAAACGGCAACGCTACAACTTAGTAGTGATGTTTCCCTGCCCACCTCGAAGACTAGCACCTACTCTATACGGACGACTTCCGGTGTGGAGGGGCGCAGTTCCCTGCCGGCACAAAGGCGGAGGAAGGAGTGAAGGGCAGCCTGGAGTAAAAGGAAGGAGCGGCAGGGAGGCACCAAACAGCAGCATTCGGTAATAGGAATAAATTACGCCGTAAGCAGTAAGAAGCCGAGGGTCTTGGAGCAGCAGATAGTGTACGAGTAGATGTTGGCGGTTGGTAAGCAATTCACAGGATTTCCCGCTTGGTAGCGAGGATGCGCGCAGACCGGATGGCGAGTGACAACCTGCGTGCCCTTCTTTGGTTGTGGCATGATGTTTCCCCTCTTTCTCGTCGTCCGCTCATTGCTCTGTAATGACTTCTGCTTCTTTCATTGTCTCATCTATCACTCACTGTATCTTCTATTCACAGAGAACAACGCCGGCACCACCTAGCTACTCATTGATGAGTGCGAACAGATGTCTGCGCCTTAGACGCCTTACGTCGAAGGCGCAGACTAACGATGCAGTAGTTGTGCTAGGTGAGTGGGCCAAGACGTGCCTATTATCATCCGTAGTGTATCCTTGGCAATCTCTACAGCCTAGGCTCGCCGGGAGTGATCCGGCCGTTGTAGAAAAACAGTGGCGCAGTGAAAAGAATAATGGAAGTTTAAGACAGCGAATGGGCTCACAGAGTGGCAAAGTCTTCATATGCAGTACTGCCATGCGTCTGCGAAGTGATCAAAGGCGTTCAACGTCGAATAGACTGAGCGTCTGAACGTCTGTACAGATCTAGCAGTGGTCGGTTAGAGTTGATGTAAGACAAAGGGAGATACGATAACGCACAGCTACATCTATCAGTCTCGGGCCAGCCACATTCTCTCTCTCTCTTTCTTATATTACTAGTATCGCGAGGCCATGTAGTGTATCCAAGCATCGCCAAATACAGTCCGACATAGAATTTGACCACAGAATGATGTCGAGTCACGTGACTATTATATGATTTCTCTATACTACGACACTGCACAATAAGTACATGATGACGCGCCTGCACTACGCGTAGTACTCCGTCGACACATCTGTCCTCACAGGTTATATGTTATTATTTGCGTTGCACGTCTCCTCAGTAGTATATAGTCCATTTAGCTCTATGTAACTGCAAATACATATCTTCACTGCTTTTGACTTTGGAGGCCCAGTCTAAAGGTCACGTGACCACTTCCTCACCACGATACATGGTCGGAGGTCGTTCATGCAGAGCAAATGCTACAGTTTGTATATAGGCAATTTATTAGGCCAGCTCTGTAGTGGGAGACGTCAATCCAGGAGCGACAACATTACTGCGTCGGTACGCCATGGAGTTGTCTTTAGTTCAACAGACTCAGGATAGCATAATAGCATAATAGCACAGTGTAATAATATTCAGAAACAAAATATTAGATTTACTACCAGTTTTTGTTTTGCAGAAGAATAATTAAACTGATGCCTAAATTATGAGAAAGAGGGAAATAGAAATCAAAATAGATATTCGAAGAGAGCATACTACACGTCAGCTTTTAAACTAATAAAAAATGTCACCGAAAAAAACAGACACCCTGCAGTCCACTTTGCAAAGATTGAAGACCCTATCCGCATAATGGCCTGAATTATACAAAAATAAAGAAACCTAGCACCAGCAAGACGTAAGCTGTAATCCTGGTCGGAGCGAGGCCGCACGAGTCGCCGGAGAGCCGCGAGGCATGTGCTCTAAGCGACCAATAAGCTCATCGGTGATTCGGCGTGCCGTGGAGGCTGTGCCTGGCCTGGCTAGACTGGGAACTGCTGACCCGCCCGGATAACAGTGCATACTATCAGGACCCCACAGGCTTGTTTCTTAGTGTGTGCGCTGACGGAGCTGCACAAGCAACTGCTGTGTTTGTTTCATACGAGCTTGTATTAGTCACCCAAGCACTGTCCTACCAACCGGCCGTCGAGACATCTCCACTGCTTCAACCCCGGGCAACATTCTCGCGATGGATCGTCCCTGTCTGCCGACTCCTCTTATTTCCCGTCATATGGAGCCTGTGTTTCCCTTCCAGGTCCTTGCGGGTTGATATTTGGCTGCCCTGGCCTCCTAGACCACGACTTGGCACCGTCATCCCCCCTTACATTGCCCGAAGCTCGACTGCATTCCTTTCCTTCTCTCGATTCTTTCCTCCCTTATTGCTATTTGTTCTACTTTTGTTTGTTGTCCGTCTCGCGACCGCAATCTAGTTCCGATCTACTCACCGACTCACATCCTGCTCTCTGTGTTGGGCCCCGACAGGCTGTTTTGTTCCCTCGCACCGTCGCCTGCCGTCGTCCGACCTCGCTCGACACGGCTTCTTCGCGTTACCGACTTCCACCCTCCCCCTTTCATCCAGAGACCGTGATTTGCAGACACCCGGCTAAGCGTCCTGCGCGTACACAAAATGGCCGGCGGTTCCTCTTCTGCCGGCAGCAATCTGCGGCCCAGCTTCTCCCTCAACTCTCCCTCCTCGGCCTCCCGCGACGGCCTTGCGCCTTCTCGACCTAGCAGCCCTCAGCCATCACCCCGTACACGCCCTGTACGACACGCTGCTGACGCGAGCGGTAGCAGCAACTATGTCGATGACCTCGACCTGCCCGGAGCAGACCCGAGTGATGACCCCTCGGAGACGACTGCGTTGCTTCAGAAGGCCCTGAGCAATACCAGCTGCAACCACGCCGGGACCTGCACCCACGGCACATTCTCTCCTCGACCAACAAGCCCGTCCCCGAGCAGCCGCAGCTATGGCACCGAGGTCGGCTCATCCGGTGACGGCTCTGCACCTCCAATACCCATACTCGACGGCCTCATCACATCGATCACTGGTAGCCGGGATAGTGGGAACTGGCGGCGCAGTCTGGCAAAGAAGGTCCGCAGCAAGAAGATGAGCACGTCTAGCTTGCTTGCTGAGCGGCACGGTCTGACCGACACTGGCACTATGTATCTTGCGTACTACATCCCTTCTATTGCCTGGATGAGCCAGTACAAGCTGTCCTACCTCAAGGGCGACTTCATCGCTGCCGTTACTATCGCTGGCATCTACCTACCCATGGCTCTCTCCCTGGCCAGCAACCTCTCACACGTACCCGCCATCAACGGCCTCTACTCCTTCGTCTTCAACCCTCTCATCTACGCCCTGCTGGGTAGCTGCCCGCAGATGGTGGTCGGGCCCGAGGCTGCCGGCTCTTTGCTGGTCGGCACGGTCGTGCGGGCCAGTGTTGATTCTGGCCGCGGCGATGAAGACGACGACGAGCTCCATGCTCGTATCTGTGGTGTTGTTGCTGGCATTGCTGGCGCTACTGTTCTGATTGCAGGCATTGCCCGCCTGGGCTTCCTTGACAGTGTGCTCTCGCGCCCCTTCTTGCGCGGATTTATCTCCGCCATCGGCTTCGTCATCTTTGTAGACCAGCTTGTGCCCGAGCTTGGCCTCGCGTCGTTGGCATCCGAGACCTCGAGCGTCAATCACGGAAGCACTGTTGACAAGCTGCGCTTTATCGTCAAGAACTTTGACAAAGCCCACAACCTCACCATGCTCGTGGCTCTTGTGAGCTTTGTTGTTATCATGGTCTTTAGGTACGACCCTCCATCTTCCTCTGCGATTCTATTCACTGCGGCATATCACTAATCATCCTCTAGAGAAATGAAGCGCCGCATGCAGCCTCGTTACCCTAGTGTTGCATACATCCCCGATCGTCTCTTTGTGGTCATCCTGTCGGCCTACCTTACCTGGCGCCTGGAGTGGGACAAACAGGGCGTGGAAATTTTGGGTACTGTCAAGGCAGCATCTGGCCATCCATTCAGCTTCCGCTGGCCTTTCCAGAGCTCGCTCATGAGCCACATCCGTGAATCTATGAGCACGTCCTTCCTCATCGCCCTACTTGGATTCTTCGAGTCGTCAGTCGCAGCCAAAAGCCTTGGTGGCCAGGAGACTTTCCCAGCCATTCAACTCAGCGCCAATCGCGAGCTTGTTGCTCTGGGTGTGGCTAATTTGGTTGGCAGCTGCTTCATGTCCCTGCCAGCATTTGGTGGCTATGGCAGAAGCAAGGTGAACAAACAGACGGGAGGCAAAAGCCCAATGAGCTCCATCTTCTTGAGCATGATTGCCCTCATTTCAGTCTTGTTCTTGCTTCCTTACTTCTACTATCTTCCAGTGAGTGAAACCGCACACATCTCTCCACCGGCTGCTATTACTGGCCCCCTAACACATATAGAAACCCGTGCTTTGCTCGATGATCAGCGTTGTCGCATGGTCTCTGATCGAAGAAGCGCCCCATGACATTTCCTTTTTCCTTCGCATCCATGCCTGGCCTGAGATTGGACTCATGTTCATCATTGTAATAGCCACTATCTTCTACTCTCTCAACCTTGGAATCGCCATTGGCATCGGCTTGTCTCTCCTGCAAGTCATTCGCCACGCGACACGGCCGCGCATCCAGATCCTCGGCCGTATCCCTGGCACACAGCGGTTCGAGAACGCCGAGGATCACCCCGAGCGCCTTGAGTTTGTTGAGGGCTGTCTCATTGTCAAGATCCCCGAGCCGTTGACGTTTGCCAATACGGGCGAGCTGAAGACGCGCCTGCGGCGGCTTGAGCTTTATGGCACAAACAAGGCCCACCCAGCCCTTCCCCGTCTCCGCAGAGAGGAGCACAACCGCAATGTCATTTTTGATATCCACGGCGTCACGAGCATGGACGGCTCTGGCACACAGGTGCTGGAGGAAATCGTGCGCAGCTACCGCGAGAGAGGCGTTCGTGTGTTTTTCAGCCGTGGGCCTGACAAGACGCACGAGGTCTGGCAGTTGATGGAGCTGTCGGGCATTGTTGATCTTATTGGAGGTGATGCTCACTATGTGGATGATGTGGAGGAGGCACTCAAGATGACAGAGGTCGAGGAAGGAAGTGAGATTGGTGTGCGGGAGTCCCCTCCCCTCCCGCATTAGCTAGCGCCTTGGCACACACTCACCCGCTGATCTCGTATTTCATATGTCTCTCCGCTCGTTGTATTGGGTGGAGGCTGAAATGGCATATGCAGCATGCATGGCAACTTGGCGTTTTGTGTTGAATCTATGTTTTGCACATGTTGTTTCTTCTTTTTACGTTTTTGTTAAAACAGATTATTGTTTGTTTTCTTGTTTAACCAGTCCCGGTTTTTTTTGGAAATGAATTTGTTTTGGACATCACAACATCACAACATTAGAGATATAGTAATTAAGAGCTGAGACTTGCAGTTAGAACCCGGACAGTGGTCCGGCTGTTTAACATGCAGCTCGGAAAAGTGACAAGGGAGGAGTGCATATGTACTCCTCTCAGCCCCAGAATTCAACAACAACGGCAGACTCTTCTCAGCAGAATTGAGAAAGACACCAGACCCTCTTAATCACCGGGCCCTCCACCCAGATCGACGACTTAGTTGAGAGCGGTCAGGTTGGCCCGCTCGAGGAAGCCGCCGTCGATCAGTGCCAATATGCTGGCGTTGAGCTTGTACTGTACGCCCTGGCCAGGCTGGCCAAACCAGGGTGCAATAGGACCGGCTGTGACCTCGAACGCATCAATAACACGGTACAGATGGTAGTTATACGGGTAGCTGATGGAGAGTCAGTAGGCTGCAAGGCGATTTTGACAAGTGAAGTAAATATGAGCTTATCCAAAGCACTTACGCTGGGTTGCCGGCGGGCGTGTCGAGGTTGCTTGGAGGCAGAGCTCTCTGCATGTAGGGTGCGGCTGCTGGGCTTGCGTACGAGCCGTACTCGGACCCGAAGCGGTCGATGAGCAGACCGACTGGCAGGGTCATTTCCGCAGCAATCGGGTCACCAGCGGTGTCCAGCTGGAAGCCGCCGTCTGAAGGATAGATCCAGCTCTTTGCAGACTCGTCGTAGAATGTCGCAAGGAACTGGCCGGGGCAGAGGCCACCGAAGCGGTCGTATATTTCCACCAGACCTTCCGTCGGGGGATTGCTGGGGAGGACAACAGGACCCAGACGGGGGTCATCACAGACATATGTCGAGTTGAGGGTTGCGTTGCCGGCAGTACCAGCGCAGTAGTGAGCCTTGTTGGGAGAGCAGTCACCGAGGACGGTAGCCGCCGTAGCAAGGGCATATATGGCAGCGGCGGCCCCGAAGGAAGGACGTGTAAGAGAAAACATTGTGAATATGGGAGTGAAAAGGTCAACTTTGGCGGAGAACTAAAGGAAAGCAGACAATCTCCTATGGAGAGAGCCGGGCCATCCCTTTTATACTGGACAAAACACGGAGAAGCCGATCTCACGAGAGCAGGGGAAGCTGTTTTCGTCGGGCAGAAAAACAAACAATAATATATTGTAAACACCAAAATAATACATTGTGGAATGGATGTTAGACAAAAAAACAATATAAAGCCAAGAAGACAGAACAGGAGCCAATAAAGGCCAGACACAGCTGAACCTCTGTGTTGTGGCAGAGGATCACGCCCATCAAAAGCAGATCTTTGCCCGCAGGGTCTGAGACTGCATGCAATGAAATGAAAAGAGGGCCGTTCCTTGCATGTGTTCTAGATAATCTCAGTCACCATTCTCTAGCACCAGGAGACTCAAGCACAGCATGGCCTAGAACAAATTTCGCTCCTGGGCGCAGTGTCTTGGCCTACGAAAAACGAAGTTCTTCTCACACTCATCGACCCCAGTGAGCCACTCGGCAATATGACTTTTGTGTTTTGATCATAAATCTTGTTGTCAGATTTGCCAAGATACAATAACAGACGAAGCGTCAAGTCCCAGGTGCCACGGTTCGTCTAATAGAATTGAGTTCTGGCATCGTCACTGTGATACAGAACTTGTAAAAGGAAGCTGTCTCGGTAAAATCTCCGGGGTACCTTACACACTGTGAATTATTTGTGATTGCGATCGTTCTAGAGGGCACATAAACTTTTATGTGAGCGCAAGTGACGGCCAAGGACGAGAGTGAGCTTGTGCTAATATGCAGTGAGATTACAAGTGCGAGCAGCCACAAGAACGCAGAAAGCTGTCACTAAAGCCGACAACCTGCATATCACAGGAAAGCTGACTTGCATGGCGAGAAGCGGTGGCGGGTACATGCTGGTTAGCACAGCCCACGCGCTTTAGACAAAACTACCGCGAGTCATTGACTTCACGACAGCGCATCATCAAGCAGTGGTACACAATACGTCTCTACGAATTACCCATATTGTGTAAACATCTTTCAATTGATGATTAAAACCAGCGGAGGACACAATATAACTATAGCTAGGAGGAGATCGTGATCTCTTCCTCATCTATAATTATCGATTTCATCAGAATATCAAAAGCCACCACAAACTGATACCGTCGAGCATATCCCAGCACATCCTCTCCTCCCGGAGATGCGTCGTGTGTTCTTCCCTCTTTGACAAATGACTGAAATGCAAGTGTAAATCATCGGTAACAAATATCAATCATAAAACAAAGCACCTCCCCAAAAGACGAGGCAAGAGACTGGTGACAATGCACGTATAATTTAGAAAACCACCTCTAAAGCATCAAGCCAGTCTTGAACGCACTTCTCCTACCCTGTGCAATACCATTGCGTCAGACGAGCTGGCTCTCCATCGCTAAATCGCATCTTCTAGTCCGGCGTAGTCTTCAAAGCCGAAATCAAGGCTATCGGCGTACGAGAAGCGCTGGTCTTGGAATGGGGTCGAGGCTTCCATCTCCGGCGATGCCGCTTCCGTAGCCTCCACTGATGTCGGCAGCGAGTCGGCGCCGTGTCCCTTGCGCGAAGCGCCCTCGAAGACAGACTTCACATCCACCTCATCAGTATTCAGCCGTGCGTCTTCGCTTGCGATGATGTCGGTGATATTCTGATTGTTGGCTGGGCCATGGGGAGTAGTGAAAGTTTTCTTGTCGGCCTCTTCAAGTATGTGACAAGCCTCACGAGCCAACTGCTGTGAAATTGCGAGGTCATCCCCATCTGTCTTCGCACACGGTCCTGTCGCAAGATGGGCAACTTTAAGCTTCTTGCATTCCGGCTGCTCGGCAGCAGCCTGGAGGTCCACAACTACCGCTGCATAGTCGTCGTTGCCGGGATCCTTGGCGGGTGTGGGGCCTAGCGCGGGCACTAGGCGGCTAGCCTCTGGGAAAGGGCCGGTGTAAGTGATGGCAGACCACCTGGCGTCAACGGCTGGGCCCAGCAACTGCTGAGCATCCTCATCTCGTCCATTTTCGGGGGCGGCAAGGGAGGGACAAGCACCAGCTCCTCCCACTGCAGCTGCTCTAGCAACACCAGCGAAGCTTTGTTTGGCAGCCTCAAAATCCAGAATGCCTAGTCCGATACCTTGCACGCCGGCCTGGTTGGCCTGCATATCCTCGCCGACAGCCTCTTCTTCGCCATGCTTTCTCTTCTTGGGACGACCCCGGGTCTTTGCCGTAGACTTGGCTGCAGCGTTATTCTTCTTGGTCTTGGGGGCCTGGGGAGCTGTGGTAGCCTTGGGCAACGCCTTTTGGCCGTCGTCACAGACGCTGCCGCCTTTGCAGCCATTCTCCACGATTGTGTCTAGCTTCTTGACGACGGGCCGAAAGTTAACCCTAGCCGAGTTGACTGAGCCATAGCCGGCGAGCTGCGTGAACTTTTCCCAGTTGACCTGACGTGGCCCATACGTCAGTAACGTGAATCTGACGACGCGTGAAGAGAAGCACAATAGGAAGTGCGAGGATGCAGCTTACATTGCGGTCTGTCTTTGCGAGGCTGGCAAAGGCAGCGGCAAGGAGTGATAGCTCGCGATCACTGAGCTCAGAACGAATGGTCGAGCTGAGCGCCATGATGAACTGAGACGATTGCTTGAAGTCGTTAAGCGCGAGATGGTGGTGCTCAGAGATGGGTATGGGACTTGCTGTGTATGCTGGTGCTGTTTATAGGTGTGAGTACGTGCCTAGATGCCAGAGAGATGAGTGTGGAGGAAGAAGGAGATGAGAGATAGAAGAAAGAGACCATACGTACAGATATGCGGGATCAAGAGGGTGACGGAGCAGATAAGATGCGGGGCTGCGAGAAGGCCAAAGGTTGAAGAAGAGGACAAGGTATATGCAGTGAATATGAGAGAAAAAGAAGGTAGAAGGTGAAAGGTAGATATGGAAGATAGGGTCTGGAATAGAGATGCTTGGCTGGCGTGGTATGCTAGATTTATGAGAGAGGAGGGAGGTGGGAGGAGGCTAACCTGGGTCGAGATTCGAGGTTCAAGGCAAATCTCAGGAGCTTCTCACAAATGGCTTTGTGTAATGATCTGCAACTGTAAATGGTGATATAGAGGTGATGCTTAGATGATAGGGGCCACAGGGCAGAAGGATGCAGACGAGACGTGGCACCGCATAGGGTTGATGCGGGTAGCAATGTTATTCTTGCTGAGCACTACGAAGATGACGAGAAGATGTACGCACAACGACTTTTCTTTGGCAGTCTACGATTTCTGGTTCAGGCAATACTGTATTTTTCGCAGCCCATTCGCTTGCGGGTTGTCCGCTGCTAGTCTGTCTCCTTATAACTGTCGTTGCTATAGTTGATATAGACTGTAGACATGGCTTGTCGAGATAGGATCACATAAACCAGCGCTCTCGATATGAAAGAAAAGGAAAGTTGAAAACAAGGGAAAATGTAGCAAACGCTGTGGTATCCCGGACATCTGCCATGATAAAGAAACTCAAGCTCCATCGAGGTGCACAATCATCAACCTCCGAGATCTGCCATGGCAACGACCTCTAGACAACTTTGGCCCCGGTGCTCTCAGAAGAGACCTCGGACGGGGCCGCGGACTCATCGGTCTCCTGGGGCGCTTCGGTGTCGTCCTCTCTCTGGAGAGTTCTGCCACGCTTCGGGGGCGATTCATCACTGCCGACGCAGGTGTCGGCGCTAGCAGTGCTCTTGCGCTTGGGTGCAGGCTTGGGCGTCTTTTTGGGAACCTTGGGGGTTTTCTTGGGCGTCTTGGGGGTCGACGGAGCATTGCCTTCTCCCGCGCTGTCCCCGGCAGAGACAGACCCGCCGGCCGAGCCACTGGGCCCGAAGACCTTGGCGCGGGCCTTGCTCTTGGCTTCACCGAGACGCTTGCGGGCATTGGCGGCGCTGGGATAACCAGCAATTGCAGCAAACTTGTCGATGTCGAGCTGTGAAAGGAACGGTGTTAGTGATGGATAAACCAGAAGCAGTGAATAGCTTGCGTACATCAGTAGACGAGCTCGAGAGCCATGCTGACGCCAGGAGTCTGACCTCCTTATCAGTGAGGCCGGCGTCGGCAAGGGGCGTGATGGTCGAGATGGTTGCGTCAGCCATGGTTCCTGCAAGTTGTAATGGATTTAGTGCTGCTGTTAATTTGTACAGGGCTGAATGCTATGGCTGGATGCTTGTGTAGATGATGGAGGTGTTTGATTTTGCTCTGATTGTGGGAGAGTCTGAGATGAATGGGTATGGAGGAGGGATGATGTCGGGGGACTCATGGAGCAAAGAGGAGGGCTGTTTGCTTGCCATATAGTACACATGAACTTGCTTTCGTCCGGTCTATCGGTCTATATGATGGACTAGCTGGGCGGTGTGCACAGGTTCGTGAATATGTGCTGGGCTTGCATTCACTGCAGCCTCACATCTACCTGAGCTCTGAATCACTAGACATATCCCTCTGGTGATCTAGTCTTAGTGACAAAGGGACAGCCCGTCACGATGTAGTCTGATTATATAGGCATGCCGCTTATCTATTTGTCTATGTGATCACGGCCATAGCCGTGGGGGAAGGATATAAAGTAGGCGCAATAGTATATTGTATTATTTGAGTGACTCTTCATTTAATAGATTCCAGCCTAGCACAACTTGGACCCCTTGATTCAGTCCCACTGACATCTCATGACGCTGTGTACGTGACACAGTTGAAGACAAACGGACGCAGTTAGATGGCTTCCTCGTCGTCGTCTAGGGGCGCCGTGGCCTCGCTCTTGACACGTTTGGCAGACTTGGTAGACTTGGGCGTTTTGGTCCGCTTACGCGGTGTGCTCTTGGGAGTACTGGGCGCCGGCTGCGGCTGGGTGTCATCGGCTGCACCCTCTGATTGAGCGCGGAACAGCCGGATCTTCTTCTTGACATTGTAGAAGATGGTGCTGGCAGTGTGTGCATTCTTGAGGCCAAGGATGACGGCAAGCTTATCGTTGTTGATCTGCATATGTTAGCGGGTGCTGGCGAGGCTGTGGTAACGGCCACGGCAGCTCACCTGTGGCTCGGGGCCTTTGATCGACAGCCAGGCCGCCATCAGGATCTCCTGCTCGCGCGCAGTCAGCGTCGGCTTGAGAATGGCGACATCGACGTCGGCGCCAGCACTGCTCTTTTCAGCTTCGCGGATGGAAGACATTTTGGCAAGCTTGGCTTGGGATGGAGTATGGTTCAAGTTCGGGAGCGGGACGGCGTCACAATATGAAAGGACGAAGACCAGAGCAGACTTTGTAGCTGTCGTGGACAGATGAGAAGGCAGAAGGCAGAGTGCAGACTAAGAAACGAGATGAAGGTCAAGGGAGAGAGATAGCCAAACCGACCCCAGTCGAGCTCACAGCACAAAGGGCAAGCTGAAATGACAAGCAGAGCCAGAACAGCAAGTCTGGGCAGGAAAGTAAACGGAACCAAGCCCGACCTGAGCTCTACATGAGAACAGCCTCAGCCTTCGAGGTCGACGACACGAGCTTCACTGTGGATAGTAGGTGGCTGCTTTGTCACCTGGCCGGGCTGTTGCTGCTTCGCTCTTATTAGCATATGCAGGCTGCATACACCTTGCCTCGCATCTTGCTGTCCAGCTTTTCTGCTTTCCAGCACGCCCACGACCCCTGTTGGCTGTTCGACGGCGCTGGCGTTTTGTTTGTTGTTGCGATGGGATCCAAGCGCGACACCGTCACATGATTAGACACACTGTACAGTGCCGTCACTCAGCCACCCGGCAGCACCGTGACTAAGCGCACTGTGGCGACAGCAGGTGATGCGTCACGTGCCAGGGACCGGAGCTACGCTGACTATGACATACGCCACACGAAAAATTGTGTGGATTTGGGGGGGGGGGAGGGAGAGCTCCACGCCTACGTGCAAGTGTGTGGTGTGTGGTGGACTCTCTGCTAGGAAAAAATTGAAGCAGTCCGGAGCTCCCTTCTCTTTTCCTGCCACAAAAAACAACGAGAACACAAAATAGCATCTTTTGAGCCTTCATTCGGACGCCCGCCACCGCCCCGCGCAACACTGTCACCATCGACGTTTCTGTCATATTTCTACCAGCAAGCCTGTTTCTATTCATCCCAGCTCTGTATTTCGACCTGTCAGCCCGACTGCCCCGTTGTTAGTCACCCCAAGCTCAGCACCCAGCACCCAGCACTCCGCCCTGCACTCTGCACTCGACCTAGTACTGCGCACTTCCACCAACCCTCGCCGTTTCGACACCACCCCGATTGCTCAATATCTGCAGCGCCGTCGCGGTCCATTGTCCCCAACCACTCGACTGTCTCGCCCGTCTTGCCCACTGCGCGTCGACTCACTCTCGCACTCCTCCATCTGCACTAGCCTCCGTTCTCGTCGCGCTCGCGTATCGACAGCCTTCCCCCCCTCCATCATCCTCGCCGCCATTGACGATCCTCTTCCTACCGATCCTGGAGCTCCCGTTTTGCCTTCTTGTTATCGTCGCAAGTTGTCATCTTGCCATTCTACCAAAGCTTTCTTCTATTGCTCGATCCTTCCCGCTCTGGCCCCGCCACCGACCTTGATCATCAACCATGTCTTCGACACCAACGAGCTTTGCCTCTGCAGCAGCTGGCCAGTCCCGAGGGTCGCGCCCCGGTGATGATTGGTTCGTCTCCCTCATGATACTGTTTGCTTCGTTGTGTCGCTTTGTGACACTACGCTGGATCTTTCTCGACGTCTCGCGTGACATATCTCTGGCATGCTTCACTGCTTCCCAGCTCCCTAGATTGCATCGTCTTTGACGTCACCGCCACCCACCGTTGACTTCCGTGACAACATGCTAACCCTTTCCTCCACAGGTCTCGCCGAGACGGCCGCTCTGTCAATGGCACCCTGACCTTCCGTCGCACCGCCACATCCGCCACCAACCCCCAATCCTTGTCCGGTTCGGATGCCGCTGCTCACTCTATGGCACCGTCAGAGTCCCACGATGCCCAACTAGCATTGCCTCCGTTCGATGGCTCCTTGCGCTACAGCCGCGAAAACCTCCTGGACATCTACAACGGCACAGCGTCACCAACAGGCGTCCATGATCTCTTTGTTAATGGTTGGAACCCCACACAGGCACAAAGTGCCCAGAGAGGCTGGGGAAAGAGCTCAGAGGGCACGATTCCCCAGGATCCTACCGTCTGTTGGGACCCCAGTGGCTCTGTCCGACCGATCGGGACCCAGGATATGACTGAGCAGGAGAAAGAGGTGTGTGCTGCTATTGTAGAGGACTGGCTGAAGCATCAGTCTTCTTCTTTCCGCGTCCTGTATCGTCCATGCTAACATTGCGCCTAGATGTTCCTTGACGTCAACTCTACCCTGAAACCTCAGCAGCCCAAGGAAGCCAATGCTCCGGGCACGGTCAATGCTGTCAATCCTAGCGGTGTACTGAATGGCCGTAAGACGTCTGTGTCGCACGGTGTTGGCTACAACAACAGCAACAGCAGCAACCCTGGCAACAACAACAGCAATAGCACCAGCAATAGCACCAACCCGCTCTCGTCGATCTCATCCTCGCGACCCGCCGCCCGCCGCAGAGAAACGTCTGACACTGGTGCCTTCCCTGGTGCCAGTGGCTTGGCGTCTCCTCTTGGCAGCCGTACACCGAGAGACGAGTCTTCGTGGTTCGGCCGGAAGAATGCCGAGCCAAAAGACCCTCAACCCTTGGCCCAGCAGTTTGAAGAGCCCGAGCAGGATGCCACCGCGGCTGCTGGTGCGACCCGACCACCTAACCTGGGCCCCCTCAGCCGCAGTAACACGGCTGGCAGCGCCCTGGGCAGTGCTGGTGCGGCCTCTCTCTGGGGTGGCTCCGGTCAGGCCACTGGCCCCCCCTCGGCCGGTGCTTTCGGTAGCTTTTCCCTCCCCACGCCCACTAGTGACAAGAGATTCGGAAGCGTGCGTGGTGAGAGCCGTCTTGCCCACCTGCTCCCCAAGCAGGATGGCGCTGACCCAGCGGCGCCGGGTGGCAAGGCAGCTGGATCTGCAAATCCTTCTGCTGCTGCGCCTGCTGCTTCTACGACTACTGCTGCGCCTGGCTTAGCTTCTCTTGCCAATGTCGGCAGCAACACGGCCGCCAAGGACTCCTGGAAGCCCCGCCAACGCACCGACACAGACCCGTTTGGCGTGTCCGAAGCTGGACAGCAAGCTCCCGCTCAGTCAGCAAGCACCCTCGACACTCCTGTCAAGAACACCCGAAATGATTTTGGTCTGTCCGGCCTGCATATTGGCTCTGGCTTGGGCGATGATTCCCTTGGAAGCCCGGACACCAACCCCTTCCGCAGCCCTCCTGAGCGCTCTGCAGCGACCACCCTCGAGTCTGACCAACACTCCCACCCTGCTCTGTCGTCTATCGGCGCTATTAGTGGAAGTGGGGGGCATGACTCTGCGGGCCCGTTTGGCTCCATTCGCGGTGGAGGGTACCCGGGAGGGGCTTTTGATCCTACCGACCGCAGCCAGACCTCGAGCGCCGGCACAAAGGGGTTTCCGAGCCTAGGCAATATTGCAGGCTGGGGCAATCCGATGAACGTGACAACCCCAGACCGTGAGCGGCCCCCTTTCTCAAACGCATTTGGCGCCTCCCTCTTTAGCCCGGGTGCCGGTGAGCTTTCCTCGGTCGGGTTTGGCGGCGTTCCCGGAGGAGGCGTCTTTGGTCCTCCTGGTGCTGGTCCTACTGGATCTCTTCGTTCCACCACCAGCAAGCTCAATGCTTTGTTCCCCGCTAGCATGCAGGCGCAGATGTCAAGTGGCCAGGAGTCTGAAGGCGGTGGCTTGGGCGATTCTGTCCCCGACCTTCGCCAGATCAACCCACTTGGCGCCATCGGCCGGGAGGCTGTTGGTTCTCAAGTGCGTGACTCCGAGTCTCGCTCTGCGCGTGCTCTGTTCGAGGATTCGCTTGACCCAGCTCATGGGGGCGCTTTTTCCGAGCAGTCCTCTCAGCCGGGATTGCCTTCTGCAGCTGCAGCACTAGCTGCCGCGTTTGATGCCCCTCTCAATATCGGTGCCGATGCGGGCCAAAATCTCCCACGTATGATGGTTATGCCAGACCGTATGCGTTGGGTGTACCTTGACCCCCAGGGTCAGATACAAGGTCCGTTCACCGGACTGGAGATGAACGACTGGTACAAGGCCCATTTCTTCACGCCCGATCTGCGTGTGAAGAAGGTTGAAGACACCGAGTTTGAGCCTTTGGGACAGTTGATCCGTCGTATTGGGAACTCTAGGGAGCCATTCCTCGTGCCTCAGATGGGGGTTCCTCATGGCCAGCCTTCACTCAGCGGCACCTTTGTTCACGGCAACCACGGGGGAGTCGTCCCTCCGCTTGTGGGTGCGTTTCCCAGTTATGGGCGTACACTGACTGCGGAAGAGCAAAACAATTTGGAGCGTCGCAAACAAGAGGAGCAGTATCTCATAGCTCGCCAGCGTGAGATGCAAGTTACAGGACAGCACCTTCCCCCTTTCACACCCGGTCGCCCCGGCGCTGTCGGCGTACCTACGGGTGCACTCCACCACCACTCCAGCGCCCATAGTCTGCAGAGCCAGCCCAGCTTTGGAAGCATGACTGCGCCCCTTTCGTCTGCTCCCCCCCATATTCCCGGTCAAATCGGTGCGCAGTCTACGTTCTTTGATCACACTGGCATGCCGCAAAGCACACAGTCCCTTGTTCAATCTAGCTCCGAGTTCCTGCGCGAGGAGTACAACATCGATGACCGCGCCATGCACCTCAGCATGCAGCAGTCTGTTCTCGGTGCCGTAGGAAACTTTCCGCCCTCTGTCCAGGACCAGGGCCAATCGGCTACTCACAACGCCGAGTTTAATTCTTTAGGCCAACTGCCGACTGTTGACCAGCTGCAGAGAGACCCCCAGGGTTTTAGCGAACGCCTCAGGGAGTTCACTATGCTTCGCGAGCAGCTCGATGCCAGCGAATATTCTAGCGCACTCCTGGCGGAAGCCGCCCAGTCTACAAACAACCAGCCTACTCACGCTACCGATTTCGTCGAAGAGGTAGCTGCACTGGAGCGCCAGATGCAGAGCGATGCTGGCGTTTCTTCTGCTGACGGTGAGGTGCCAACCTCTCCACTGACTGCCATGTCTCTGGCTCAGCGTGCACAAGCACATGCTATTGCCGCTAGCAAGCAGCGCAAGGAAGCCGAGGAGGCAGGATCTGCCGTGACACAGCCCGCAGTTCAGTCTGACCTGCCGATGCCATTCCCACCCCCACAGACCGAGACGACCCTGGCCGCACCCACAGCTCAGCGGAAATCAACTCTCCCGGACCAATTCAACACGACCAGCTCTCGGCCGGAGACCCCCGATAGCTCCTCCAGCGCTGCACAGCCCCCTCCGTTAGCCCCTTGGGCCCTCCAGCCCGGAACCGAAAGCCACAGAGGTCCTAGCCTGAGGGAGATTCAAGCAGCCGAAGCCGAGAAAGCGGCCAAGGACGAGGAAGTTGCTGCGGCCGCGCGCCGATCTGCAGCCGAGCAGGAAGCCGCACTTCAGCGTGAGCGTGAGAAGGCTGCTGCTGCTATTGCGCCAGGCTTGCCCACTTCCTCTACCTGGGGAAATGGCACTCCTACGCCTACCACTACTACCGCTGCAAGCCCTTGGGCCAAGGCGTCTACCACCAAGGCCAACGCGTCCGTTTCGGTTTCCAGCAGCTCTACCCACACTGCTACTGACAAGAAGAAGACGCTGGCTGAAATCCAGCGTGAGGAGGAGGCCAGCAAGCAAAAGACGCGGGATCTTACTTCGCAATCCCCATCCAATCTGGCACACGTTGGCAAGCGTTATGCTGATCTTGCGAGCAGAGCCCAGCCCCCTGCGACTACTGCAAGCCCCGCCTCTCCTGCTATTGCCCCTCCCCCTACCACTGCTGGCTGGGCTACTGTTGGTGCGGGTGGTAAGGTCAAGACGCCCACCGGCCCGGCGGCGATTCGCACTGCTGCTGTCGCACCGCCCCCCATCAAGACACCGGTTTCGAGCGCCGTTCGCTCCGTTTCACGCCAGCTACCTGGCAGAGTTGATGGCAATGCTGCTATGGAGGACTTCAACAAGTGGCTTCATCGTGAGGTTAGCCGTGGCGTTGCCGATGATATCGATGGTGAGTATCCCATGCACTGTGCAATGTGTAACTTGATGCGGTCAAAACATGATAGCTAACAGTCTTCTAGTCAATGACTTTGTTGATGCACTTCGCCAACTTCCGATGGAGCCTGATATCATTTCCGAGGCCGTGTATGGAAGCTCGACCACCATGGACGGACGCCACTTTGCCGACGAGTTTATCCGCCGCAAGAAGCTCGCCGAGAAGGGCGTTGTTGACCTGCAGGCCTCGATGTCGTCTGGCGGCACCAGCAGCTCTGGCGGTGGCTGGAGCGAGGTTGCCAAGAAGGGCGGCAGCGGTGGTGCGGTCGCTGCTCAGAAGGAGGAAGCTATGCCCGCGGGCTTCAAGGTGGTTCCCAGCCGCAAGAAGGGACGGAAATGAGCTGGATCAACTTCGGAGTGCCTGCTGGAGCTAACGGTTCCGATATAGTATACTATATAACTAGCAAGATTTGCAGCACTCATCTGCCCCATTGGTCTCTTTGCTGTATATTCTATTGCTTATATAGCCTTTTGTGGGCATTTGTATCTAATCTGGCTGCATGCGAGGCGCCAAGGCCATGTTGCAACGAGACGATTTTGACTGCTGAGCTGTACAACCATGATCGCTGTCTGTGAGAAGCTCCAACGAGAGGCGAATGGAATGTCCACTTTACGAGCTGCTCATTTACAGTAAAAATAATTTGATTTTGGCCGCGTGCTCGCAAGCATGCGATTTCCTTTGACAATAAACACATCTTGAGAAGGCCGTAGAATCCAGGCGAAAGCGGTCATGTGACCCTTATCTCACTTACACAGCTACCCCGCTTATCTAATCGCCACCACCAGGCGCACGAAAAGTTTTAATCATACATCCCACCTTACGTCAACAGCGTGCTTGACGATCGAGCAGCACACATCCCCGGATATTGCTTGATTCGTTGCTGTACATTCGCTTGGCACTATTCAACCATGGACGTGCGCGGCCTACTACAGAACGGCCGGTATGCGCAGGTTCTCACCCACAGCGACAGCAGACCAGTTCTCGAAAACTTTGTCAACAGCACCTTCAACAATGCGACCGTCGAGGAGAGCGCCCAGGCGTTGAACGTAGGCCTCGCTGCGCTGTCCGCTTTCTTGCAGGTCAATGTGACAGGTCCGGCTCTTGAGTCCGCTGAGCAAGTCCAGCACCTGTTTGCGCAGCTGGAGAAGTCGGCCGGCGCATCAACCTCGGCGAGAAAGACGTACCTGGCCAGTCTGGACGTCGACGGCGTCTCAGTCTACCCACACACACCACAGATTGAGCTTTTCTGCCTTGCACGATGGGTGTTTTCATCATGCCTTTCGGGCAGCCTGCCGACGCGCACAGCTAGCCCAGGCAGCAAGGAAGCAGACGACACGGATCCCGCAGAGAGCAGCCTGCCATGGCTCAGACTACGAATTCACAGCTGGCACTACAAGCTCCTCACGGAGCCCAACCCCGGGCCAGGCTCCGTCTTCAACAAGATGACACAGTGGAGTGACCTGCCGACGCTGCAAGAGCAGATCCAGCTGTGCCTGGACGACACAGAAAAGCAGCTCAGCGACACAGCCGCCTGGACCGAAACAGCAAGGGTCCAGTTTCTCGTCGAACAAACGAATGTCTTTGCGATGCTGGGCCTGGACACAAAGGCAAAGTCGGCCCTGGCCGAAGCGGCAAAGCTGTCTCGCTTCGAATACGTCCTCTCTGGCGCGTTGGGCAAGCGCACAAAGTTCCAGGACAAGAGCACGAGTCAGCTGATCATCCTCGCCAAGAGCGCACAGGACACAGATACACTTGGTGCCATGGACCAGGCTGCAGAATCCGTGGACACCCTGGAGAAGGCTGTGCCGCAAGCTTTGGCTCTGAACAACGACACGCTGCTGGAGAAGATCGACTTCTCTGACGCCAGTGGCGCACAAGACGAATCGATTCCGGCATCCCTCCGTGGCCTCACACCGAACAACCAGCCGCAGCTGTCACCCCTCGACCAGATCATCCTGCTCTCCGAGGCCACGCTCAAGGATGCCTTCTCGCCGGCGGACTCGCTCACGCTGGAAGAGATTCTGCCGTTTGCCACACGCGTACTCTCCGACAAGTCCACAAACTGGCAGGTGTATTCGCAAGCACTGATCGTGCGGTCTCGAATCGAGCTGCATCGCAGCCGCACTGTAGAGCGTGGTGTGCTGCAGATGCAGGCCATGGTTGACCAAGTGGTTGTTGACACAACGGCGCCCGAGCCGACAAAGTCGACGGAACCTGCACCTGCCTCGGTCGAGACAGAGACCACCCAAGACAGCTCGATCCCTTCGATTGAGTTCACTGGGCCCGATGCGCCCGAGACAAGCGAGCCAGAGACTTCGGTGGACAAACCATCAACGTTCTTCCCTGCAGCCGAGGCAGGCGAGCAGGCGCCGCCGCAGGTGCGGCTGCGCTACGTCCACGCGCTGTCGACACCACCCCGCTGGCATCTTGAGTCTGAGCTAGCATTTGCTTGGGCCGGTGTGGGCTCTCTGATTTCTGCTCTGGAGATCTTCAAGCGCCTGCGGCTCTGGGCCGAGGTTGCCCTGTGCCTTGCCAGCAGCGCCTCTGCTGACGACGAGGGCGGCAGAGGCTCTGGTGGTGAGGAGAAGGCACGCGGCCTCATCCGGTGGCAGATCTTCCAGGCCACAGACCCTTCGTTGGAGCCCAAAGGTGAAGATGACGGAAAGACACTGGATGTTCTGTCTCTAAAGCCTGCCGATTTCCAAGGCGCAGAGCGTGATCCACCGCCACCAAACGTACCACGTCTCTTCTGTATTCTGGGTGACATTGAAACAGAGCCTAAATACTACGAGCGCGCATGGGAGCTGTCCAGGGGCCGCTACTCGCGTGCCCAGCGCTCGCTCGGCGAACACTACCTGCAGAAGCAGGAGTGGGAGAAGGCTTTGGAGGCCTACAAAAAGGCGGTTGCTGCAAATCGGTTGAACCCCCAGCTTTGGGGCCGCTTGGGAGACATCAATCTGCGGTTGGGACTCTTCTCCGAAGCTGCAGAGGCATTCAGCCGTGCTCTCGGTGCTGCGAACGATGCCTCCGGCGGCGAGGACGCACGTACCTGGAGTAACCTAGGAAGTGCGCTCTACAGCCTGTACTTGGAGGTCGTGAAGAAGGAGAAAGAAAAGGAAACACAGAGGAAAGAGGACGGTGGTGATGTGCCAAACCCCGTTCAGAAAGCAGAGCGGGCAGAGGATGAAGAGGATGATGGCGAGCTGCAGCCAGAACGGACGGCGGATCTGGGCAAGAAGAACCCGGGCACCCTTCTTGCACAGTCCCTGGCAGCGTACAAGCGTGGTGCGACAATCTCTCACGATAATTGGCGGATCTGGGACAACGTTGTGACGCTTGCATCTCGCGTGCGGCCACCAGTCGTCAGTGATATCATTCTTGCTATGCGGAACATCCTACTGGTGCGCAACACCGAAGATGCCATTGACGTCAACGTGGTGCGTCTGCTCTTGAACGAGACGGTCTTGGTCAAGCCCAAGCCTGCCGACGGTGTTCCGGCCCGCGGCACACAGGAAAAGGCAGTCTGCGACCTGATCGAGAACATTCTTGTGCCCCTCATCACGAAGCGCAGCGAACTATGGGAAGTCGTGGCGCGCGAGCGTGTTTGGCGCAGTGACTACGGCGGTGCTATCGACGCAGCCGAGAAGGGTTGGCGCGCAGCCATCGGCGGTGCCGGCAGCGGCACGCTCGGATCTACGTTGTCTGTGAGCAGCAGCAAGGCCGGCGGACTGAGTGACGAGGAGAAGCGGAACTGGCTTGAGAATGCCGATGCCTGGGACGATGTGGTTTCTCGGACAGACGAACTCGTTTCGATCCTGGAGAACTACGGTGCCGATGCGCCAACAGTCGGCACACGGTGGAAGATGAAGGCTCGGAGCGCACTACGGAGCGTTATGGGCAAGGGCAAGGAGAGCTGGGAGGGCAGTGCCGGGTGGACGACGCTTGAGAATCTCCTCGAGGGCCTGAATTGATCGCCGTGCTTTACGAATGAATATCTACGGCAGTCGGTAACGGATAGACAAAATTTAACAATAGATTCCCTCAAAATACACACAGTGCACTTGATTTTCCTGATGTTCTCTCGTTCACTTGTTCCAAAGACGTGTTCTTCTCTCATGCTATCTCGCGACCAAAGCGATCGCTATCTACTTTACTTCATTTCCGTTTCCTTATCTATCTGGGCAGTGAGACGTCTTGTCCTTCCGACGTTGGATCCCCCCTTCTCGCTTTTCTACATCAGATGACCGTTGTCCGTTGCCGTTCACCCGCTGATCATAGGCATTAGCTCATAAAGAGCGCACAAAAGAACGCACAAAAGAAAGCGTATGGCCAGGTCTGTGCTTGCAACTAATGCCTACAAGGGAGAAGGCAGGAAGGGTAATAAAGGGTCTCCTCAGGGTATCTTTCTTTCCCAACGGCCTCCGAATATGTACTATGCAGCAGCACTGACTATGCTCTGCGTGGTGTGAGGGTGAACCATCAACCTCTCCACTTTCACCAAGGCCAGACAGCCTCTGAAACATCTCTAAAAGGAGGTACGTAGCTTATCAACAGCGGAAGCAAGGAGGGCGAGGACAAGGACGACCATCTCCTACGAGCTGGAAGTGTATGGGCCGATGGCGGTGGCGAGACTGTTCCCGACTCGATATTACGCTCAATAACAGTCAATATCGAGGGACAAATCAAATCTGGGCAGCGATTAGTACTGCGTGAGAAGAAGAAAACAAGGGCGGCGAGACAGCCAGAAGAAAGAAGAAAGAAGAAAAGAGAGAGGCAGAAGGAAGAAGGAAAAAGAAAGAAGACTGGGAACGTCCAATAGGGATCGAAAGGGTCCCGCGCGCCCCGTTGCTCACTGTCGATTTACGCTGCCGAGTAGGGCAACGATGTCCGTCCATTCTTGGACCTGTCTTGCTTTCAGTGTCTCGAACTCACCGAATGACGGGCGCAAATGGGCAAGGGGATGCAAAAGTACGAGCCGACGTGCCATTCCTGTGCAAGGACTTTGGCCAGAGGTTTCACCCATAGCGGACTGCCCCTTTGGGCCTCTGCGTGCGTTTGAAAAAGAAAGGAAAGCGACATGTTCCCATGTTCGCCAGCAGGTCTGAGCATCTTACGAGTCCTGCACCTCTGCACCTCTGAACTTCTGCACATATCCCTTGCTGTCGTACTTTCGAAGAGAAGGCAGGAAAAATATGACTCTTCTGGGTAGCGATCGCCGGCGAGCTACTCCGACAAGAGTCGAGATGTTGCATGTGCACACAGAACAGGTCTTTGCTTTTTGCTGACTGCCGGGTGCTGGATGCTGGATGCTGGATGCTGGATGCTGGATGCTGAATATTGGCCAGATCGAAGAGAGAGAGCGAGCGTTATCGGGGTGTCGGGGTAGGCTGGAACGAAGCGTGCGGACAAAATCTGCGGCCGTCGACCCGTCCGGAACTCGCCCCTGGCTGCCCTCTCAACATCCCCTGGGGCGTGAGAACAGCAACTGTTTTTGTTGAGAGAATCTCATGCACTGTCCTTTCCATATTGCTTGCTCTGGCCATAGTCAGAGGAAAAAGGAAGAAGCAGCTGCTGGTCTTGCATCCCGCTCCGACGTGTCACGGACATTGTGCCCGTCAACGTGAAAGCATCTAGACACACAGACACACAGACACACAGACACACGCTCTCCCAGACATCTACTCTATCTCGGCGAGAGGTCGTCTACGACAAGCATCGAGAAACAAACTTCCTCTCCATTTATTCTGCCAACATACCGCGCCACACCTGTGCCCTTGACAACTCCGATCCGCTAATGCAACGGCGTCCATTGTCGACTGTAGCAAGTACTCCATCCTCGGCCCCCGCCCCCCTGCCCTCCCCCTGGTGGCTCTGCATCTTTACATCCTTGTTCCCTGTCCATCTATTCTTGGTACATCCGCATGTTAATCCAGCTAGAACGACATGCACATCAAACTTGCTGTTCCATACAAGCATCTGTGCCTATGAACTTGCACAGAAGAGATCTTGCATGCCGCGAACATGACCCAACGGACTGACTATATTCCCTAGGCATCTCGCCTTCTGCTTTGCAAGGCCCTCTTCTCTCACAGCTGCAGCTGCCTCTTTTTACCTTTTTTGTTCCACCATTCTTCCGCTTCCCCTCCTTTCTGCTCCATTGTATCTTGCCTTCAGCTTCGACTGTTTACGCTCTTCGTCTGAGACCTCAATGCTCGTCCAAGCATGTAGGTACTGCGTATTTCTGTTCAACATTGCCGTAACCAGAACAGGCCTAGCGTCGACACACTGGTGCATCGTGCGCCCTCCCTTGCTTATCCTTGCCATCCTTTGAGGATCATTTGGCCAATCTCAAGCCTCTATCCTGGTCGTCGATCCTCTTCCGCGGCCCGCCTCGCTTCAGACCTCTTCTACGGAGTAAGCATACGCACATACTCCGTACAAACTCACAAACACACACATCACCGTAGTGCACCCCCCCCTCAGCCAGCCCTCCTCCCGGCCGAATCTTCTGCTTGTCGTGAGTACATAAATCGACGTAAATCGAGAAGCAAAAAGACCAATAGACCTCTTTAAGCTATGTGGTTCGGAATACGCATGTACTCTGCACAATCCTCGTATATACAACTGCCATGGTAAACGCGGCGAAAGGTAGAACCAAAGAACGACGCAGATCGCGGCAAAGTACGGAATATGGGTAAAGTTCGATTGTTGTCCAGCTTTCGCCTGGCGCAGTGACAAAGCATGAACGTTGCATTAGTTTGTCCATGGTTGTTGTTTCTTTTTCTGGTGATTGTTTCAACTGCCAGCGAGCTGCTGCGTTGTAGATCATCCGAATAAATACATTGCCACACCGACAGTAGTCCAAGGCAGAGTAAGCATACGTCGGTTTTCTTTCGTACCGACACAAGAAAGACCAGACGTGCAGACGTGGTTTGCACAGACTCCGCCAGTGCGCCATTTGCTCGCAAACACCACACGTCCAATCAAGCTGAGTGCGAACTTATGAACGGGTCTAGATCCTTAATACCAAAGTGAGGCTGATCAGTCATCTTCCACTCAGCCCTCTGCTGTCTCGTTTGCAACTCTACGTGGCCGAGGCTCTGGATTTGAGTGAATTGTATGCGCTCTTGCCCGTCTCCCGACATACTGTACAGAGCATGGACGAAAACGCTTGCTGGCCTGCTTGACTGGGGTGGCTGTAGAAACCAATTGATGGGATATCTATAGATACCAATAAACAAGAAGTCCTCTAAGCATCCAGATGCCCATCGGAGCGGTCACAAGGTCCTTGGAGATGTGGCAGTCGTCACTTTCGAGAGCATCCAGCGTCACGAGTTCCCGGTGATGCCCAACATACTCACGAGACTCATGCACATCCATGAAACGCTGCGTGCCGATAATGGCATTCGTGTCCCGGCTGTCGTGTCATAGTTATGGGCACCTCGACGACGTGGCAGCCATGCCAGTCTTGCTTCGACCATTGTACCCAGTGCACAACCAAAGCCATGTGCGTCATTAGGTCTCTGCGGAATGCCCTACCAGCCCCTCGTGCCATCGACGGATGAAAGTCTCTCAGTGGTTCATACGCAAAGCTATCCCGTGCTTCGGACGAGACCTGGCTGAGAGTGTCCCCTTCAGCAGCACCCAAAAGAGCTGGAACGCTACGGTTGCTTCTGTATCGCCACCAAAGGCCGGTGCCGTATCAGAGCATTTGTAGCTGATGGCGTCTGGAACCTGCTGTCGGTTGGGAGACATCATGTTCCAATCGAGATCCGAATGCCCAGGTCACCGATGGCAGCTTGTGCTGTTACTGTTGCTAGTATCATACACAGGCGCACAGGCTACCCAGCCCGCAAGTTCCGGCTCTTTGAAGGCCACTATCCATGGTGATCCACGCATTGCCATCCGTATCAGAACACAATGTATGCGCGAGTATGCATCGCTGCTGGTTTATTGGAGGTACTGCGATTCTCGTAAAACAAGAGAAGCCAGCAGGATGAGAACTAAAACAGAAACAAAACAAAAGTCGTCACAGTGTCAAACTCGGAGTGTTTTCGGGCCACTTGAGCCGATGCGGCCCCGGGACTTTTCGCGTTGACACTCTGGTAATGTTCTTACGCTGCAGGACTGTTTCATGTAATCAGTGCGATCGGCAGTTCAAATTATAGAAAGAGATGGAAACTAACACACACATCACAAGAAACCCTGTGGTAGTCGGTAAGGACGAGGCAGAGCCGAACACGCTCGATCATGTACGGGAGTAGAAAAGACAACTTGTATAAGAGCGGTGAGTCGATGGCCACTCGATAACTATCGCAGCAGTAGGACCGCGTCACTACATTGGCTGAAAGTTCTTAGCTTTTCGGGGGGCTTCCACTGACAACGCTCTGTCGATGCTGACCATCCCGGGCCAGGCTTGGAAGCGGAGCGGCTGGGCAACATCACGGTGCTTGTTGTGACTTTGTCGAGGTAGGCTTCTGCATATTTTCTTACCAGCTCCTGATGTGAGTATTAGTTATGTTGTTGACTTGTAGAGTTCAAGGATAAACATACAATGCCAATGAAAGCGTAAGATACACTGTCGTTATATCAAAAACCTCACCACATAATCTAATGCGCGTTGTTTCGCATACTGTCATTACACACTGTGTATCACTCTATACACCGGTCTCTCTGTTGCCACAAGTTCGAAATGAGCAGGGCTGGCACACCGTCGATGGCATCCCATACAACCAGCGTAGGGAAGAGTCCCAAGAAATGACAGTCAAACTACTATGAGTTAAAGTCGGAAGCATTGAAATAGATGGTTTTTGAATGCAGGAAAACAGAGCTTTTCGAAAATATAGTCGCAGACCACGCCTCTGGACGACACGACTTGCCACATGGAAGCCAGGAATCACACGGCATCTGGGCTGGCCAGCCGGCATACCCTTGGTGAAAACGCAAGGATTAGTAGAAAACAGATTCAAGAGGGGCTGAGGCTGTCTTCGTTTACCTCGTGTCCCTCTCTTTCGTCCCCTTCTATTCAACGATGCATATGGAACTCCTCGGAAACCTCTTCTGTTTGCATGTGTGTCTAGCACTTGCTTATGCCTGGGATATGCATGTTCTTAGCAAGGTTGGCAGCCGGCCGATAGTCCTGGTTGGCCTGTTGGCCGAAGTTACATCATGTTGTATATACAAGCACTCTATCTAAAACCCAACAGTACACGTTTAGAAGCCAGAGAGCAGTCTTTCCGACTCCATAACAAAGAGTGCAACCAATGGATCATCCTGTAGTTCACATCTCTAAAGCTGGAACACCTCGGTGTATCTGTACCCATAGTGAGAGACCATGGCTTCCGTCCCGTCCGTATATGTTGTTGCCCGCAGACGACCTCATCTAAATCCCATGATGCAGGTTACCGGAGAGCAGCCATCGTTCAAGGATAAGGGCAGCATCCGTAGAGATACAAGTAGCCAGCTAAAACGATACTGTATTCAGGTATGCATCATGCTTGGCCATGGGCACCAACAAAAGACGAAACAATTTGTCATATTGTCGATTGTCACAATACCAACCCAGGCCAGGTCTCACCTAAGACATACTCTTTTGGGACGTTACGTATGATCATTTACTTATCGACATTGCCTCTTCCAATGAGTTGGAGCGATGTCAGAGACAATAAAAGAAACTATAGTCCTGTACCTTGCATATGCTTGCTCCCTCAAATCTCGCTGTGTTGTTCGGGCATATAGGCATATAGGCAATATAGGGGCTACTTGTAGACGAGCTTCGGGTGATTGGGCATCGGAGCCAGCGATCTGAGCAACGACATAAGCGAGCAACAAGTGCACACTTACAAGAGATACAATCTCTGGAATTCACTTGTTGTTCACGGAACGGTCTTCCGGGGTCGATGGAATATTGGAATGGCCGAACGAGAATATACACGGCCGCAGTCTTGGCAGCTAGAAGTGGCTAGAGGAGCTGTTTTGGTGTTATCTAGCCGTTTTTGGTGTCAGAAACCGCTCCGTCCGGATCCAGTCGATGATCTTGTGATATATTGTAAGAATTTATGTTTAGACAACTTTCTTTTTTACTTCCTTTTTGTGTTCTTCTGAGCCCCCACCGAATCCTTTACAGTATATTGCTTACTCTATTGCATTGCAGAAGGCTGGGCCTGTTCATTTTCTAGTCTCTGTTCAAGTTATACCGATAATGCATAAGCCGAAATATAGTCAAATTTCTATCGCAATGGCATTCTACACGTCCCTACGTTTTGCTGCGTATACGGCTTTCTCGTCGTGCTATAGCGAACGCCGAAGAATACGGAAATAGCTGTATCTAACTGCAATGCATCATAGCTGTGCTCGCAGCTACCCATCCAAGCCACTTCTACTCCTATATCTTCCACTAATCATAAATATAGACAGTTGTCTACATCAAAGAACGAGACGAACGGGGCAATTCGATACTGTGACACGAGTCGGTGGACAACATGAGGGGCGTGTGCGACTGTAAGATGCCATGTACGTGTGAGCGTAGTAATAATCCCGGAAGGCATTCCTGTTTGCTCTCTTATAAGCGAGTTCGGGTTTTTTTGTACGACCCTCTGGCAACCTTGTGTCCGCCACCACTATGACCACCTATGCCCCCTCTGCGCTTGTCCATGAACCGATCTCTCGCTCAAGGTTTGCCCCTTCCCGGTGAGTGTGGCCTGCCATCCCAGCACGAAATGGCACACAGATCGTATACCAATAGGACAGGTTGGAGGGCCATGGTAATAACATGGCCTTGGCACGCAAAAGTACATGGCATATGTGTGCAGAGGCCCGGCCACGCCGTCGAAATTCCCATGGTTGTTTTTTCTGTCTGGTTCTTCCGGGCGGTCTGACTTCCGAATGAAATCCTACCATGGATGCAACATCATCTCTTGTTTCGTGTATGAAAGACTGCCTTGTCTTCTCGTGTCTTTATTTTATTCACCCTTTGGACGTATGAGTCTTATTATACGGGCCCTACGATACTCGCGAAACCTCGAGACTTCACATCTGCTGACGACTTACTCTATGAGGTCTAACTTATTGCTAGAATGCCACCCGTAACAAGTGCATCAAGTTGTCTGACGATTCTTCTCTTGAGGCGTGGAAGGTCAGTGTCTGGTCCTATGTATGTGCAACACAGAGTGCCTTAGTAGACGAGGAAGCATAACGAGCTGCATGTCTCAAGCCTCATACATAAGCTAACAATGCTAGTCTCGGACGTACCGCTCCCTTATCTCGTAGCACTTGGCATATGACTTAATGTGCAGCTCAATTCGAGCACGGTGAACGCATGGCAGGAAAATATGCGCTTTGTAGGCACTTCTTACTTCTCTGCATGGCGAATTATCATGGTCTGTAAGGCAGCTTATCAGCAGAGCATTGCTTAGGCTTTGAATATGGCAGTGCATCGGTTGTCAGTGTTTGTTCAAGGGCTCAATAACGTCTCGTCTTCGTCAGTTTGAATTACAACCTCACACACATTGATCATGTTCCCTGCGCTTCGGCTGCATCTGAGTTTGCCGATTTCAAATGAGCCAAAATACAGCACTAATTGAAAGGTGTAGTACTTGTCGGTGCACATCCTTGCGGAAGTACCTCGGGCCCGTATTACTCCATCCTACATCAGATGTGTGTGGGGATGGCAAGCGAGGTTTTCACCCTTCTCGCGCGCGCACCATTAGGTTTTGCCGGCCTCTGCTTCGTTTAGCCTTACTCGTTCGGCAATACCATGAATGGTCTGAAAAAGCGGTAAGCGATGGACATGGTAGCAGGCGAAAGAGCGCATGTTATCATGTTCAAAAGGGTGTCGAAGGGCTCACAAGATGCACGAGCCCAGACCGCCATTCCGATCTCACCGTTGGCGGTTTTGAATACGGCTATTTTTGTCTATCTACCAGCACCCTGCGGGATGTGCGCATCTGCACACTTGATTCTAGGTTTCTCGCACATCCGATGTAGCTGAGACCAAGAAACAGTGCAACCTCACCAGCACGTTGTCGTTATTACTTATTACTCGTTCGGGCGACGCGTCCACTCGATTCTGAAGAGATGTTTCTCTTTCTGTCTGTTTTTGGTCACATCGTTGATATTTCGAGTGTGTGGCACTGCATCTGTTTACTTTTGGCCATCAAGTAGGCCTGAAGAGAGGTGATGTTTTAGAATCCAGGTTCTTGATTCTTGACTAAGTCATTGGGCTGCTCGACTGAGTCGGCTGCCATGCTTTTCACAGGGAAGACTTGACTCAGAGCAGAGACAGAGGCAAAGACAGCAACAGAGGACGTGCTCCTCAGAGAAACAGGCAAACCGTTAAAACAAACGTATCGTATGCTCGGGAGCGCATCCGGGGTCTTGATTCAGTAAGACTGACCTTCGAATCGGCGTATCCCCTTTCAACTGAACAACCAAATCGAATTTGCTTCCATGACTCCTTCTATTGCAAAAACTACAGGCTCGTGTTCCACGGCAGGCCGGGACTCGCCTCTGAGAAAGAAAGCACTGCGGTGGCGGGGGTATCCTAGGACAGCGTAGCGAAGCTGGACTGCTCGACACGCCCAGGAGTCCCCGGTGGGGGATGACCCCATGCTGGAGGACAGGTGGGATCAGCAGAGCCAGTCCGACAAGCAAATGGAGGCGCAAAGATGCGCAAGGCCGCTGACGGGTGCACCCATGTAGCGAGTATAAATGAAGGGAACGTGCAAGATCTGGCTCTGGAGGCCGCACCAAAGTGCATGATCTAGAACCTTGGGCTACGCTGTGTAGCCACGACATTAATCGTTACTGTTTTGCTCGTTTGGCGTTGCCGTTTCTGGTATGAATCAGCTTTTGGTGGCTGTTCGTTGCATGTTGAAACTAGGCAACTTTTGAACCCTGTTCGAGAGACGAGTACGGAGAAGCGCATATCTTGCACGACTTGTTGCAAGGCGCAAGTTAATGTATATGCACTTTACAGTATAGCAACGAGACACACAAATCAAACAGATCAACTCATGTAGATAGAAAATAAATTGTAACAATTGATAACCCGAGTTTCCATATGTTCAGCGAGACCATATTCCAAGTGTCGTGCAGACAAAGGCATCGATGTGTAATAAGGAACAGTTTTGTCCATATAGCGGATCTAGGGTCTTGCTAGTGGAAAATGGCTGCGATCGCCCTTTAGAATACAACTACGTCGCGGGAGATGCGAGGCCCGGCCTCGCTGCGCAGCCGTAAGTGCCCACTCTGCCCTCAACAAAACTGGTCTTTTGATCAGAACGGTGGCTTTCCCAAGACAGATAGCGTCTACGCTGATCCTCTATGACACTGGCGTGCACTTGAGTGCTACTTGTACTCATAAGTGCGTATTCATACACATCCAACTAGGTTGACGCGAGGACAGTTCTTTTTACTCTCTGACAGATCCGGCCGAATCCGGGAGGGCGCTCGACGAAGTACGTGGATAATAAGTACTGCAAAAGTACATACACGGCCCGCGGTAGTTGGATGAGCAATTGTAAATAACGGCTGGAGAGCCAAGGCTCGAAGTGAGAGGGCGAGGTTGTTATGTGCAATGGCAGGCCAAGTATGCATACCGGGACGAACACGGAAGAAAACAGCCATCATAGAAAGAGTAAATAGAAATACGGAAGCTACTGCTAGAGTACTCAATACAAAATGCATGGAACGCCTTGGTCGCAGACTAGTTCATATGAGGCGGTGAGATAATGTTTGCATGCCATATGCATGCGTTTCCCGCAGAAGAAGACGTGCCGCGGACACATGGCAGCCCTGTCGTTTCTCGTAATGTTCCTCACAAGACCAGTCTATGTGCAGTGACTCCAATGGAGCATCCGGGTCATAATACTGGTGGTTTGATGATGTTGCTCTACCGCAGGGGTGCCCTTGATCGCACTCGTGTAGCGCTCTCAGCTCAGAAGAGGGCTTGTATGTCGGCGGCGAAATTCTTTCGGCCGTTACTTTTCGCCGTCGCTTCATATGGTCTATATAGTCCATTGTACCAAGCAGCATGGCCATGCTATATATACTTGTGCGACCGATTTGGTGGCTTCCTGTGCTGCCTGCCTCCTCGCTTGGGGTGATTAGGACAAGTTGCCCACTTGGCATGAAAAAACCACCAAGTACCATGGTATGCGACTCGGAAATATTGATGTGTTGTTTGTTTTCTTTGTATATAATGCCCGTAAATTGTTGAGGTTGCATCTGCAAAAGTCGGGCCGTGCTTGATATCAATGGTGGGCCCTGGCATTGGAGAGACTACACCATTTCAAACTCATACTGTGCATCGTTTGCAAAGCTGTCTTTGAATTCTGCAGGCACTTGGATAGGTTGGGAGGATTGTAGCTGATGTCTCAGTACGTAGGCCACGAAATCGTTGCACTGTTTCAACCCCAATTCAGTTTCCAATAGCGTCATCGCATCTACGATCCCCGGGTGGTTGGTGGCTCAAGCACCCGTTCGTTATGCAACATTCTGTCTCTGTTGTTTGCCCTGGCTCAGCCTTACCGCGTCGTTGTGTCTAGCCCATCGGGTATGCTGCCACAGGCATTGCTAATGCTATGATTTGAAAAGGCGTCTCTATGAGATCCACAGGTGTAGAGTAGACGCCTGGTGTTTCAAGGGTTTAATATATGGTAGAATGAAGAAGAAGTGAGAAATGTAAGGAAAACTCTGTGAATTTAACTAAACTTATGAATAATATAGCTATGATCTTATATTTTCCCAGTTTAATTTTAATGTTTTTATGAATAATTAACCAGCATTCCACTGATTTCGGTACTGTGAGAGCATGAGTAGTTTAGTTGTATTTCTATCTGATAATTTCACGGCAACTACTCCGTCTATTTTATAACAATGCACCCTTTGCCAGGGGGGGATCATAGAAGACTGGCTTGCCCAGGCTTGCACATTCTTTTACAGCCGTCGTGCAGACCTCAACTTCACGCTGTCGATTCCTGTGCTTATCTATGTTTCATTTCACTCGATAGCATGCGTTGAATGTCTTCCATGCCGGCATGCCCTCTATTCCTGCACCAAGGTGTAATACCCCGGGAGTGATGTGTCTCAGCGGCAACTTCTGTGCAGCTACTTGCTTTTGCCTCGTCTGGTGGTGTTTTCTTTTAGCACGGTACTTCTGCTGCTCGTATTGCTACGTGTTATTGCCATCATCACAATCTCTCTTGCCGCTATATCCAGGTCTGCCAGGCCTTGGAGCCAGCCTATGCAGGACAATCTTACAAGGTATATTATCTTATTACGCCCAATACCGCCCGTAAACCCGCACTATTGGACTTGTTTTCACCCTGCGAGCCTGGCAATAAACCTTATTTTCTACACCAGCACCCATCTGCGCCCTCCCTTGCTTCGCCGCGCAGCCTGTGGCGTCCAAGAGGGGAACCAAGTTTCGACTGCTGTGAGGGATGATAGCTGCTCCACTGACGGGCTGACGGGCATCGTCCCCTCTTCTGTAAAGATCTTGCCTTCTCTGCCTCTCAGCATGGTTGTCTTTGCAACTGGCAAGCAGCCACGACACATCTGTATCCTATCTTACAACTGCATGTACAGCCTACTACAGTGCTACGGCCGCTGTATGCATGTCCTCCCTGCAAGGCCACTGGCGGCAGGCAAGCTGTGGCTTCTTCGGGCACGGCTGAGCATCCAGTCCTTGTCTCGACTGCCGCCTGGTCCACCGGCTTCCATCTTTCACTTGCTGCTGTTGGATCTTCCGGTTGGATCTCCCAGCCCGATCAACCTCTCGCGTTTATTCCTCTTTCCATCCCACGGAGGGCATGGAGGGGGTTGATAGAGCCCACCTCCTTTGTTACGTTCCTCTAGACCCATCCCTTGGAAGCAGGCTAAACTCAAGCAAGAAAGCAGCCGGACAGAAGCCGCATTCAACGAGCCCGGAGTTTGCTGCTCCAACTCCAAGCTGCCACAAGCATCACACTAACAGTAGGCCCGGGCAATGCAATAAATCGTCTTGTGTCTGTGCCCTCCCGTTTCCCGAGTGAGACTTGACAGCTTGAGCTTTGCGCTTTGCGCTTTGCGCTTTGCGATCAGTGCGTGTGCTCTTGTACCAATGCCCACCCTGCGTCGGATCATTCTGACGTTGAAGCTAGTGCGCACATCAGTGTTCTCACCTCGACATTCTCCTTGTCTTCTTCTTCTGCTTCTTATTTCCACTTTTCCCTCACTTGTTTCCCCGTCACGTCATTCATTCACTTGACCTTTCTCCTTTGCTTCCCGCCTTTGCTCTCCTACTCCTCCATTCCCCTCTCCTCTTCCATGCCCTGCGCCTACGCCTTGTTCAACGCGACGTAGCATGCAGAAGCCACACGCGTCTGGCAAAATCTTGCTTATTCTTGTCTCTTATTGCCGTTGCTTTCTTTTTCTGACTTTCTTTTGTTTCTTTTCCAGCTGCATAGTCTCAATTTGTTCACAAGTACAGTTTTTCTCGTTTTTACCACGCCCAAACCAGCCCCCATCTGTTTACTACGTTTAGTTAGCTTTGCGCCATTGGTTTGGATCTTGGAGGTGTTTTCTTTGTGCTCGGTTTTACCTGTTAGCGCAATGCAGCACAGCAGCTCTGCGAAACAGAGTCGCCGGGCTTGCTTTCGTCGAGAGTTTCTTTGTCTTGTGCGCTGGGACTTTGAGTACCCGAAGGCGCGGGCCCTGCCGCTGTTACTAAGAGGAACGAGCGGCTTTATGTGTCTCTCAAAGGGAAGGAGCGATGTGTGTGCGCAACTGCCATAGTTGACAACAAAGTCGAACGAAAGACCGTGGGGAACAGCGCAAAGAGGGAAAGAGCGACGCAACGGTGCACCTTCCAGGCCAAGAAAACAACAATAATCAAATATGTGTGATTAAATCAAATGCAAAATCAATACGAAAATGACGAACGACCGTACCAATGCAAGATACTTACGTTTTATTGCTGCGGCACTCCTGCATCGTACATAGACATACAGGCGCGAGTACTGCGAAGGATACCTGGATACGTACCTTTGGTGGAAAATGGCATTGGCTGATCATTGCCTTAGTACTCATTTCTTCGGGCTTGCCCCTTGCAGAAGGACATCAGCAAATAACCCGCACTGCAGCCGCCGACCCGCCAGTGTGATAGGACGTCATGAATGGAGGAAGACGGCAAGAGGAAAATGAGAGAGTGGGAGAGAAGGAGCAAAAGAAAGAAGAGCTGCAGGCAAAAGAAAGCAGGCTGGCGAGAAAAGGAAGTATTGGCGAGGTAAAACGATTAAGGAGGGTGCAGGCGCAAGGGGTGGTTGATGGTGAAATGCATAGTGTCGACATGAGGCGAGCTAAGATGGGAATGCATAGCTAGGCTGCTAGGCTGGCAGACAGCTAGACAGGCAGCTAGACAGACAGCTAGAGAGACAAGTAGAGATAGACAGAGAGACAGAGACAGACAGCGCGCGCGAGAAGACAAGCTCATCAAGACATGAGACATATGACGAGCATCTAGCTGCATTGCCTCTCACAACCTCCACGCCCGTCATTTCGTCTTGCATACTGCACGTTAGATTTCGAGAAGCAGCATCGCGTGGGTGATATCGGAATATTGAACTACTGGAATATCAGAATAACGGGAGACAGCTAGTCATCTCGATGCCGTGTTTACTCTACACTCCTTGACCTCACATGCCTCGACCCTGTCGTCAAGTCTAGTCCTGCTCCCCCCATTCCTCGAAGCCCCTGTTCTGTGCTTCGCGTTCTTATTCCATAGAATGCATGCTGCGTCTCCGATCACATTCTTTCGGATACCGATGCCTCGATCGTACGACGTAGTACCGAATATGAGAGTCAAATATACACTATATCGCATAAACGCACCCCTCGTATCCTTCCCAGAGCGCTGTCCTGGTGCCGGCCTGATCAAAGCGGAAGATGTTATTCCATTTTTCAGATCCCCTACTGCACCATTCCTTTCTCCTCTTACTTTTGTTTCCCGCGGTGCCACTTGGTGCCTTGGCCCACTGGGATGGTGGCTATCATCGACAAGACTGCTAGCTAGCCGGTCTGCCGCCTGGTTTCGGGTCATTATCCGCACAGCTCTCTACCACGGAAAGTAAGGGGAGCGTGTTCGTAATCTGGTACGGATTGCACTGTATAGCTTAGCATTCGTTCTTTGTATCTCATTATCTCACATGCTACCCGAGCCATGTATATCTGGCTCTCTGGTTTTCTGTGTTCTGGTTTTTGTTTTTCTATTTATTATGCACAGTCGGCATGTGTGTTGCATAACCAGACTTGGCCGTGTGCAAGTGTGTACATGTTCCTGCACCGCGCGTGGAGAGAGAGACATGGCGTCAGGTACGAAGACGATTTATGCACAAAGGTGATCTAGATAAACGGTTAATAATGAACGGTCGATATCGCTGTCTGCAAAGGAAAAAACTACAGTATATTCAAGGCAGTGGCTTTGAAGCTAATACGCGTTTCATTTTTTTTTTCAAAAAAATAACTGAAACGAAGAAGCAAAGAGCGATATTATCAATAAGTCATTATTAAGGTTAATAAAACAAACGACCCAAAAATCATAAATCAAAGAATCAAACAACCAAACAACCAAACAACCAAACAACCAAATGATCAAATAATCAGATGCAATATCAAATAAGACTGAGCGAGATCTACACGTAATACAAGATTCGAGTACTTTGCAGCGGGAGGCAGTCTATGTCTGAATCATGGATACCCGATCATGGAGTAGCAAAAGGCGATGCTGAGGTTGCGCCGAATGACCAAAGCCGACTCCGTGAGGATCACAAGACGGAGTCGAGTAGAAGAGAGAGACGAAGACGCGAGTGGGAAAGCTATCGTAAGATACCAAGTAAGATACCAAAAGAAACAACGCCCAGATAGCAAGATAACGGAAATAGAAGACGGACGCGAAGGATGCTAATGACCGATCGAACACATGGACAAAATTACGACAGACAACTGCACCTGAGAGACACACAGCCACCCTCTGCCGTTCTAGAGTCGCCTGTGCGCCTTGCACCTTGCACTTGCACTTGCACCTTGCACTTGCAAATACGGGAGATGGACAGGCAGCATTACCCACTGCAACGCACCGGCATTGCGAGATTTGGGCGAGCGTGACCAACCGGGGATGGCGCTCTGAGCAATCCTGGTCGGTGATCCGCAGGTAAGCACTGACCCGAATGATCCCCCTCCTGGCTGTCGATCAAAAAAACCGGAGCAAACATAACAAGAGCGGGGGACAGGTGTACGAGTACAAAGCACAAATCACAGAACACAAAACACAAAACGCTGTCCAGAGCAGGCTACGAGTATGTCGTATGCCGTTTAGCCCTGGCTCTAGTACCTATTACTACCTCTTACAGTGGCGGGGAGAAGACCGACGGCGAAAAGAAATCCAAAGGGGAAGGGGACAGCACGAAGTCGAAGAAGCAGGGCGAGGGCAGTACGAAGAGATCAGACAAGCAGCAAGATAAATCAATAAAACCAGAAAACCAGAAAACTAGAAGAAAAGCAGAAGATCAGAAAATCAAAAATCAAAACCAACTAGGGGTTACTCACTTACACTACGACCAGCGCTACTAAAAGGGGGGCACGACAAAGTCAACAGCCAATCAGTGCTACTGTCATAAAGACACCCCTCCTCCCAGCTCCAGGTCTTGTGGCCACCCCCTTTGCTGGTTCGATTTTTGATTTCTGAGTTTGATTTATGAATATTGTTTTTATTTCTCTCTGACTCTCTCTCTCTCTCTCTCATTCGTATTTCTCTACTCTGTCTCCTCCCTACAAGGTACATCCACGCAGACTGCGAATGTGATGTAATGCAAGTATCTGCGGATAGATCCTAGGCCAGGCAAGGATGGGAGAGTGATGGGCGTGTACTCCGTACGGAGCTTCCATTTCCATCTTCCATCCTCCACCTTCCATCTTCCACTCCCATGAAGCATTCCATCAGCCATCATTTACGAGTACAAGCCCATCAAATAGATCTCTGGTTACATGCGATACTACTCCCGTATGGAGCCGGACGGGTCTCGAGAGCCTGGCACATGAGCTAGTATTGTTTCTCTCTCTCTCTCTCTCTCTCTCTCTCTCTTTCTCTCTCTCTTGCTTTCTTCTTCTTCGCCCCTCCACTCTCTTGTACTATTTCATAAAGCTGTAATACTCCTTCCGCGATCCATACATCTTTTGTTCTGCCGTTCTTCTCGTCTCCCTGTCTTCTTCCATCCCACCCATCGATCCTTGTATCACACTGTCGGTCATTATTCATTACTTGTGCAAGCTTAAACTGGACAATCAAACATACGCACGCAACTCTTCAGGCCACGGATATGACATCTCCCTCTATCGCTAAGAGACCCTAGCCCAGTTGCTCGCGCTGGTATGCTCCTCAGTGCCCTGATTGTCTGCTTTTGCCCATGCCCACATATTGTACGTACCCTTGTACCATCCGCGGATCAAACACTCAGATTAGAGCGCACTCTGTACTTCGCACAGACCAAGACCTGCTGCCCAGACCTCACCTCGGCCAACTCCACTCGGCCTTTGTCTTGTCTGTCGTCTGGCGTCTGTCGTCTGTCGTCTGTTGTATGTCTTTTGTCGTCGTCGGTCTGTGTGCATTTGTCTGTGTGTATCTGTCTGTGTCTGCCTCTTTCCCTCTCTGTGCGCCCGTGTGTCTTGGTGTGCTTGTACGAGGGCTCTTCTATGTCCTCTGTCGATGTCGACTACTCGTTCTCCGTAGCTTTTCGTCTACTTGTAATTCTTTCACGACCCCGTCTCCTTGTCTTCGATTGCCTACCATCTGCAGCCAGTCCATAGCTTTGCCATCCACACCAGAGCCCCCCTACGGCCCTTGCATGACCCGCATATCCAGAGACATGAGAATTTCGCCTTCAACGGCTCGCCCATTAGCCTGTTGTATCAACTCGCTGTGCCTTTTTTTATCACTGCATTTTGTGTTCTTTTACTGCCAACGCGGCTCGTCCTTTTGAAATCCTTATTTCACAAACATCCCCTTGCCTTCCGCCTTCCGCACCTCCCCTACGAATAGGCTCATCTCTTCTCTTCTTCGCTTCTGCCCTCTCGTTGGGACCCCTGTCTGTAGTTTTATCGACAGACGGTCCTTCTCAACGTAGCTGACAAAAAGAACACACCAGTTCGACAAGCAGTACGCTTGCATGTTGCATGTTGCATGTTGCATGTCTCCTGGCAAGTGCAGCTCCTCTCTAATCTTTTGCTACCTTAATCTATCGTCTTAGTCTCACTGCCTCTTCTTATTGTTGATCGTCTTCGGCCTTCTCCATGTCTCTCTCTCACTCTGATCTTTCATCTCTAATCCTCGCGTCATACCCTGCAGCTCCCTCGCCTAGACGCGCCGTTCTTGCAGGCTGCCCCATCTTGCCGTGTTGTTGTACTACTCCGACGCCAAACGATCTCTCCTTCTCTCCTTAGTTTACTGGTTTACATTACAGCTCATTATGTACTCATCTTCCCACGCCCGTATCTAGCTCTTCCTTGGTACCGTCCGTCCTTTGCCACGAGATCCTCTCCTAGTCATTATTACCATGACCTCTTATCCTCACCTGTCTCGCCTGCCTTGCTCACGTTTGCTGTCTCATACACCCGCCCCCTTTCGGGACGTCTGATCTCTCCTTGCATCTCATCTTGATCTCAGCTACCCTCGTCCACTTCCTCTTTCGTCGTCCTCTTTCGTGAACCAGAAATTGCTCGTCGTCTTTCTCGCCCCACTGTCTTACTCTCTCTCTCTCTCTCTTTCTCTATCTCTTTCTCTCTTGTACTCTCTTTCTCTCTCTCTTGTCACGAATTCTGCTATATACCTCACTTGCATACACAACCAAGCTGTAGCAAGCTGTTCTCTCGTCATCTCTACCTCAGCCTTGGTTTCTCTCACTGCCTGTCTTGGTGTCTGCTTCCTCGATATATTCTACATTCACAACTTTACACTCCCACACCTTTGTAGACTTTATCCACTTCATATCCATATCGTCCCTTGCTCCCCTCCAGACTCCAGAACACTCCCGTTCACTTACCTTAACTATTGCGGGACTCCACGCATGTGTTTTGTGTTTATGTACTTACCTGTTTTTTCCTTATTGAGCCGCCTTCCTCTCTTCTTTGTTTTCGACTGTTCACCTATCCATTCCTCCTCTTCGTGGTTTCATACTCTACTTGAACCAACACATCCGCACGTTTGCACGTTGTGTTCTACTTATCCCTTCCCGTCCCCTTAAATTCTCTTTATTTCTACTCTGTTGTTTCTATTCCACCATCCTACTATTCTACGCTTCTGTTCTCTTGTCTGTCTGTCTCTCGTCTTCCGCCTTCTACCTCTGTTTCTCTTCCCAGCCGGCTCCACGACTATTAGACATCTCTGATCGAGTTCACATCCTTCCAGCTTTGGCCACAAGACCGTTTGATATTTGTTACAGCCCTACGCCGCCCACTCTGATATCCAACATTCAATATTCAGTACGTACCAGGACTTCGTATTCAATATTCGGTATTCAATATCTAAAGATCGAGAGAAGGCCATCCATCACCAAGCGCTGGCCAAATACACCTAGGCCGTTTCGAATCTGGCCCGACAAGTGTAAGTGCATCCATCTACCGCATGTCCGCATGACCGCCGTCCACCGAACACAACACCAGCTCTGTTTGTATATCAATAACGCTTCTACCACCACCTCGTGACCGCATTCTTTCTTCGGATGATACGCTGACCTCTCATTCCCTTGCCCCTTATCAGCACGCCCTCTTTTAACATCTCTGCATTCTTCTCGCGATCTCAGAATCGTCGATTCCCGTGCCAGGGTCAATAATCAAAGGAAATACCTTGGCTCATATAAATCGCCCAGCTGTCTTCACCGCACCGTTTTGTCACTGCAGCCACGCGCACCACTCGCCGCATCTCCCCGGATAACGAGTTAGGATTGGCTACAGGCTTGCATGTCCGCCGCCCATAACATATCTGCTCGCCACGAAGCAATCCTCGCGCACATTCCAGTCCCGCGGCATACGCCCAAGCAGCTCGACACATTCCACACCCGTCCCAAGAAAATTAACTCGACAGAGCTCTTCTACAGCACCTTGATCTGTCCTTGCCTTGGTATGTCTTTTGCGTGTCAGTTCATGATCCCCGGCAACGCAGCCATGCAAAGCAAATAAGCACAGACGCAAAGAAACAAACAAGCAAATGAGCAAATGAGCAAAACGCAAAACGCAGCGCACACACCATAGACGCACACACATACACACCAAAGCCCAATCATCTTCCTTGGACCCCCTCGCCGCCCTCCCTTCCTCCGCCTCCCTCTCCCTGACTTGCACCCTACATCTACACCCTATGTCTGCATATACTACGCACTATTACACACTATATCTGCCGACACACCACTGCCAAACACTGCCAGTTGCCACTTTTTAGACTTCTACAAGAGCAACGCCAAAGGAAAAAAGGTCTTGATCTGATCTCCCCCTTTCCCTCCTACCCACTCCTCTGAGACAGAGCTATTTTTACTGCCTTCTAGCGACGGACGAGCTTCTCGCGTCGTTTGCTCCCTTTTCCTCTTCCTCTCTCGTCTACTCGTCTCTGAACTCTCGTCTCTCTTGTCTCTCGTCTTTGGTCTCTGGTATATCCTGTCTCTGTTCTTTCTTTTTATCTCCTCGTCCTGCTCCTCCCTCTGTCTCTCATCCTACATATTTTCTCTTCTTCTTCTCTTCTCCTCCTGCTTCTCAGTTTCTATTTCTTTTTCTACCTCCCACTTCCCCAATTTTCTTCTCCCTTCTCTTCTACCCTTCCTCTCTTCTGTCCTTGTTCCCTTTCTTGTTTTGCTTCGACGAGACCCCTCTTCCTCTGGCTTGACTATCAATATCAATATACCTAACAAGCTTCAAGTGTTTTTGAAGTAAGTCGAGACAGAATCAGATCTCCAATACCTCCCCATATAGCACATCCCCGGCACGCAACTGCCACAAAACTGGCACACAAACGACTCTGCCACCTGAGCAGCTCAAAGACAAGCTGTACTAACACGACTAAGTCAGCCACATCAAGTTGACAACATCAAGTCAAACGACTCTCTCGCCTTCACGAGGATTCCATCTTAAAGTTCGGTGATTGCTCGCCATGGCAGCATACAAAACCCAGCCCGCACAGCTGCATGGTAAGTGATCAATGCAAACGATCTCGTTCCAGATCCAAGAATTTGGTCGGCATCATAAAGACAAAAAAACAACACAAAGACATCATGAAAGTGTGATGTTGACTTGGATTTCCCTTATGCTCAGGCTTTGCAGACACAACATACCCTACTTTCAACACACCAACATATCAGACCCAGCAGACGGAGAACGAAACATCACCGCTTAACAATATGGCATTCAACACAGCTCACAGCGCCGGCCAGTACCTCAGTCCAACCAGCCCGACATCAGCAAACCCTGTCAACATCATCTCATGTGGCCCGACCGCCGGCACAGCAGGCACTCGTGTAGAGCTTAAAGTCAGCAGCCAGTATGACCTGATGGCCATGTCGCCGCCTGCACCGTACGTATGGCTCTCGTTTGGCTCGCAAAAATGCCACGCCGATGTCGTCAAGGAGGCTGTGTCCCAGGACGGCCTGACCTACATTGTTTCCGCCGAAGCTCCCCAGTTTATGACCACCAACTGTGCATCCCCAGCCGATGTGCCATTGACCGTCGTTATTGGGAACACCTCGGGTGAGGAGCTTGCACGCGTACCCGTGGGCCGCTCTTTCACATACCACGACGTGCCCAGCAACGCTGGCGTGTCAGCATCTTCCATGGAAGGCGCAGCGCCTGACGCAAACGCACCATCTGCTGCTGAGGGCATGACACGAAAGTCATCCCCAGGGTCACCTGGCCATGTCGAGGGCCACCACGACAGCCCCAACCAGCTCGCAGTCCGCACGTCCGTCACCAACAGCCCGAGCCAGACACAGAACCAGCTTTCTGTCGACTCAAATACAAATACCTTTGCCTACCCTACTGCTGGCGTCGATCCAACTGCTGCTGCTGTTGCCCAACAAGCCCAGGCTCAGAACAACTTTGCCGCTGCTGCTGCTGCCGCCGTCGCAACATCCTACAACCAGGACAACACCAACATGCTTGGTGCTTACCGCAGCGCTTCTTTCTCCGACGGCTTCTCCCGCGGCGCTGGCCCCCAGCCAGTCCGCGCCGCCGGTGGTGCACCCAACTGGAACACGCCCTCGTACGGAAGCATCAGCCATCAGGGTGGCCACCACAACCCCCATGACCGCTACAACATGGGCCGCAGCCACTCCATTGCTCATGTCCACGGCACGTCCAGCATCACACGGCCACATCCGTCAGCGTCTCTTCCGGCCCCGTCGCACGCCAGCGTGCCGCAGCTCATCCGCACCAGCACCATACAGTCCAGCGCGCCAGGGTCCATTGGCAGCATGAGCAGTGCGAGCTCCTACGGTGGTAGTCACTGGGGCTCCTACCCGGCCAAGGCTGTCCTGAACATCCAGGGTAACCTTGACACCATGGCACAGGAGTGGACACCGGAGGAATGGAACAACCGCCGCCGCATTGTTATGTTCCGCAAGAAGCAGAATGGCAGCCACCTGGAGGCTACGTTCCGCCCCATTCCAATCAACGAGCGGCCACCCAACAGCATATGCATCAGCTGCATTTACTGGGCAGAGAAGCAGGAGTGCTTTGTGACGTCTGTGGACACGATCAACCTGCTAGAGCAGCTGGTTGCCGCCCCCGCACGTTTCACGGTCGAGGAGAAGAACCGGATTCGCCGCAACCTCGAGGGATTCAAGCCATTCACAGTCAGCAAGGCAAAGGCCGAGAGCGAAGAGTTTTTCAAGCTGATCATGGCCTTTGGCGCACCCAAGCCGCGCACCATTGAGAAGGACGTCAAGGTGTTCCCGTGGAAGATTCTGGGCCAGGCACTGAAGAAGATCATTTCCAAGTACAGCGCGAGCCCGTCTGTCATGCCGTCGTCGTCCGGCCCGTCTGGACAGGGTCACCACATGCTGACACCCGTCACTATGAGCCCTTCATACCCCGTGCTGCCCCCTACTCCTGGCTCCTTATCCACGGGGCCAGATGGTGCATCTGCTGTGAGCTACGTGAACATGGTCAGTGGCACCAACGGCGCAGACTCACTCGCCAGCCCTCGCTCGCTGTCTGGTGCGTCATGGGTGTCGTACGCCGGCAACGCCACAGGCCGCGCACTGTCTCCAGGCTCGAGTGCCCAGAAGCCCCAGTCGCCAGGATCGACCCATTTGCGCATGGGCGGCATGCCTTCATACGACGCTCGTGGCAGCACCGGAAGCAGCGGTGCTGGTGCACACGCATACGGCCACCACCAGCACCACACCCAAACCTTCAACTCGCCCCTGTCGATGCCGACAAGTTCTGGCGCGCCAGCAGCAGGTTCCTCGGGCGCTACGGCAGGTGCCCCTACCCACCGCTGGGACAACTACAGCGTTGCAAGCGGTAGCGCACCCGGGCCCTATGGCAGCAGCCACCACCACCAGCAGCAACAACCCCAGCATGGGAACCATGGTCACCTGTACGGCACAACCTACGGCGAGAGTGTGCAGCGTACATAGTTTGTATGCTACACTGTGGAAGAGCAACGCCCAGTAGCCAGTCACTAGGTCAATCACTTGCCTAAGATCAGCACAGGGGGGTGTCTGGACGGTCATGGAGGGTGGTGGTGTCGGCGTGCGGCGAGGCAGCCAACCAGAGAAGGGGCAGACTGAGAGGCCAATACCTCGTGTTTCCGCTGCGACTGTCCGCGAACAGGAACGGGCGACCATGCAGGCTGGCAGTGACAGTCTGCAGACTATATTTGGGCGTCGGATCAGCAAACGATCATGAAGTCGACGGGAAGCCCGCGCTTGGCGCGACAACCACGAAAAAAAGACCAAGAGCCTAGCAGACCTTTCTCTGGTTTCCCCTCCAGCTCTGTGCTTCTTTTTCATCCTTTAGAGTTGGCATACTGCACTCTGGATACGAGGTTTCGGCGGCGTCAAGCTATCGCATAAAATCACGGACGACGTCGAGGGTGGGTATCGACTGGTCAGGTGTACCAAAATCAGGCCAATCACAGCACGAGCCGGCCACACCTATTGCGTCGCGCATCTAGGCCCAACCCGTCCGCGGCGGCCTATCAGGGAACCATTGCTCCAAGCCTTGCATCGGCCTGCCCTGTTCCGTTGCGGCTTCTAGTCACACGCCCCCCCCCTCTTCTCGTTCGTGCTCGGGCCTGCAGCCTGCTCTCTTTCCTGCCTCTGTTTGGCTACTTCTTGCTGCTCCCGTCGACTCGTCGACTGCCGCCATGCAGCCCTCATGCTCCGGTGCGATCACGAGGGCAACTTGCATGATTCGTCTGCTGCACGCCACGGGCTGTGGCTGCCTCTCTCTCGGCTGATCGACATTTTGTCTCTCTCGCTAGCTCTGGGGCGGTACTCGCTCTTGCTGGCCCCCGTGTGACTGAAACGTCAAGTGCCGGTCACAGGCCGGGATATTTGTGATGTGCAGATGTTCAATCTTCAGTTGTGCAGTCGTTTGTGTTCCAGTCTTTTTTTATTTCCTACTGATTGTTGATATCAGACAGTTCGACGGTCACATGCTAGACTGATCTGGGGTGTTTGGGGGTCGTTCTACTCTATTTCATGTCTGTTTTTTTCCATCATTTTTCTTCTTCTTGGCAATTGCTCACTTCACTTCGCTGGCTTGTTTTCTTACTCCTTTCTCTTTACTTCTAACTCCCATGGAGGATCGTTGGCTTTTTGCTTTTTCCTTTTCTTTTCTTTTCAAGTTCTTTCTCTCTTGTTCACTTGCCATCTTGTTTCTCTTTATTTCCCCGGTTCGCAGGCTCATGGTTCGTCCACTATCATTTTGCTTTTGTTTTCATCAAGTTTTTCTCCTTGGCTTCCTTTGCTTCATGTACTTTTACGAGGCTTCTTAAGACCAGGACCTTTTTCTGTTTTCTTCGGCAGCTAGGCATACTTGGAAAGACCTGCTGTCCCTGGTGTGAAGGAACGCTACATATTGGGTACTATGGGATACACGTGGGACACGTCGAATGATATAATAACTACTTACCACTGGAGATCTTTGACGGGCTTCGCGTTTGGTTATGGCTACGGTTATGGTTATGGGATTCGGGTTATTGCTATTGCTTTGGATACTTGCTTATTTTTCTAATTTTTTTGGATAGTAAAATTCAAGATATAACAAACCCAATGTCCTGTGCTGTGTTTATTAAGTCGTAGTATGTGCCCTGATTGTACTCACTGCCTGTTAGAGATTCCTTCAACTATGATGTTCTAGTTCAGTAGTTGTCATATTGGTCTCAAAAGACCCGAACCTGATGGATGAACATGTTCAATAGTCTTGAGTGTACGTCATTCGTAGTAGCAAAATACTGTTATAGCTTGGAAGTGATTGTAATAGACGATGATTTGGTTTATAAAAGCAACACTATAATTACTAATCAGTGCCTGTGGGTGTTAGTTGCTTGTCTACTGTTTACTTCAGGGGTAAGATCATGTTGCATAGGCAGCTGGTACCATGTCAAGTCGGCAAGCATCCAGGCAGAATAAGCAAAGTAATTTGATAACAACAGTAGTCGGTCGTCTCAGACGCAAATTATGTACAGTGAAGAAGACGCTTTGCAAAGAAAGGTAGAAGCGAGCCAGTCGGCATGAAGGGTTATAAAAGAATATACAAACGAGTGTAGGACGGTAAAATTTATACAGGAGAAGAGAAGATACCCGATGGGCATGCTAGGACAAAGAAAAAAGAAGAAGGGTAATCAATCATGATCAAAGAGAGAGAATGCCGGAGGCGTGAACGAGGCCAGAGCCATCGAGCAGCATCTACTTGGAGTTGTGGACGGCGAGAAAGCCAACCTCCATCATGCTGCCAAAGCCGGGGATGGTGCTGTCGTTAGGGGGTTCGGGCCACGAGCCGCCAACAGCAACATTGAAGATGAAGTACAGAGAGCTGTGGCAGACCGCGGCCCAGGCATTGTAGTCGCCGACGCGGCCACCGCTAACCTGGTGGAACTGCTGCCCATCACGGTACCAGGTGATCGTCTGGGCGGTCCAGTCACCGTTGGTGCGGTCAAAGACGACACGCCACAAATGCCAGTCCTGGTCGGGGATGCTGACCGAGCCCTGGATGCCGCTGGGGTCGTTGCATTTGCCGCCAACGACGTCGCAGTGGAGAGTGCCGTAGCCGGTTAGGGCACCGTTGATCTGCTCCATGGCGTCAACTTCACCGCAGTTGGGCCAAGCAGTTCCGTGACGACCGCTGTCACCAAGCATCCAAAACGCGGGCCAGAGACCGGCCTTGTTGTTGATGGAGTTGGAGCCGAAGCGGATGTCGGCCTCAATCAGGGTCCTCTTGCCTTCGGCGGGTACAAACGTGTACCGGCTCTCGATGCGGCCCGAGGTCCAGTCGCCAGTGGAGTCTCTCTCCGGAGCAATCTGAAGAGTGTAGCCACCTGAGAGCTGGAGATTCGTCTTGTCGTTGGTGTAGGTCTCCAACTCGCTGTTGTAGCCGAGCTTGCCAGTAATGATGTTCCAGTTGTTGCTGTTGGGGCGATCACCAGAGTTGCCGCCAAAGTTGTCCTGCCAGATCAGGTTGTAGTCGCCGTAGGTGGGAGCGTCCCAGGCTCTGGCCAGGAGGGGCATGGCAGCCAGGAGGGAGGCGGTGATGGTAGTGGCGTACATTTCGTTTATCAGATATTGGGATCCCGTGATATCGTGATATCGTGATGTAAATGTGAATATAGACAAGAGTCGCTGGATGCGGATGCAGGGAGAAGATAATAGAGAAACAGAGTGTGATGGTGTTAAAGAGACGAAAGCTAACCAGAATGTAGTAAGGAGTGTGGTGAGGACGAAGCCTTCAGAGTAAGGAGTGTGAATGTGTAAAGGAGTGACTGTGGTCTTCCAGGAGAGCTTGGCGATTCGAAAGAAAAATTACATAGAAGACAATGGGAAACCGGCCATCTTTATACTCGATGCAGGAGGAGGGTGCGTGGGTGGCCTAAAGCGTCTATCTGTGCCCAGGTCCGCAATATTAGATTTAAGGTTGACGAGTATTGAAACCAGAAGAGAGGTCTAGATGGGTGTGTGGTTTAGACAGGACTGTGCCGAAGGATCTAGAGGTGCAAAAGGAAGCATGGGGATAGTAGTCACAATGGCAATGGTCTAACAGATAGCAGGTGACAAGATGGCAAGGTGACAGGGACTCCAGGCGTCCTGGGGTTGAGTTGTCAATGAGATTAAGTGGCATGGTGACAAAGCTTTGGATGTGACAACATGACAGCCAAGTTCACCCCGGCTGGCCAATTATCCTACACGGCGAAGCAATTTGTGAGGCTGCAACGGCAGTATGCCGAGGGTCCCCTGGAAGCAGACCGGAGCAGAGTGAAGCATATGAGCAGAAAAAAAGTGACAAAGAACAGACAAAAAGAGCAGATTGCAAGCGGTCTCGCCAGCGCGCCAGCACGACAGCAGACCAATACATACATACTCTGCACAGCGTGTAAGAGGTAGTCCAGCACGTTCACACCATCTCGGAGATGGTATGTTTCAAAACAACGTTTTTGGTAGCTTTGGGTAGATGGTGGACAGGACGGACCCCACTCGGGGCCGGCGCTTTGTAGCATCTGGCCTACTAAAAGCCGCGAAGGAAGAAGGAGGGGAGGTGGTGTGTTAACAAAAGGAATTGGGAACTATACCTGAGGACTGAGAGATGGGCAAAAGAGGAATAGAAACAATACACTCGTGGGACAGGGGTCGGTGAGGGACAGACGGAATAGAGACGGCGATCCGTGAGAAGGATCGCGCCAGCATGGGAGCAGTGGCTAGGTGTGACGATACATGCTGCTTTAAGGCTGTCGATGGTTCATAGTGGAAGCGTTGGAATGAGCAGAACAGCGAGTCTGGGTGTACTCGCGAAGCCGTAGTATATAATATGCGAGATTAAGGAAACCAACGGCCACGACGGGCACGAGCACGATGGGCACGAGGGAGGGACGGGAGATGATCAGACTGGCACGAGTACTAGAGCTACATGACTAGGAAGCCTGTGTCCATGACCATACACTTGTACAGAACGTGCCTTGCGTGATACATCGACAAGTGCCTCAAGCAGACCGGCGCCAAGGCCCGCTCCGGACTGGCCCGTGGGGAGGATGCTAAGGTCGATGCAGAGCGTTCTTGTCTTGTTATTTGAATATTTGAAACCCCTTTTCCAGTAGTTCAAAAAAGCAAAGGTGTATGGTTACATGTTCTTCTGATTTCTTTGTTGAGCATTACGGGAATGGTGGTTTTCTTCTTTTTCTTGATTGTTAATTGCTATCTTGTCTTGTTTCCATTATTATTTTTATTTTTTGTAGTGTTAATTTTATGTTTATACCACTCTCTTTAGCTACCTTTCCGTATGTACATGGCAAATATATAGCCAATAGATGTGCATAGAGGCCCTCAAAGAATCAATAAATAAGGAATATCGAGATACGCAAACGACGAGAAATCCTACAGACGCTGGGACAAAAGAAAAAAAAACCATCACGGCGATGCAAGGGCCGAGAACATCAAACGAGCATCAAAGAGACAGGGACAAAAGAAGAATAAAAGTAGCTAAAAGAAACAAGGACGAATAAGAAAGAGAAGACGGCCCCGAGGCGGTCGTGTGCCGATAGACATCGGCTAGCCCCCAGCTGGGGGCCCCTTTTTCACCTCATCAAAAGCATGAAACGGACTACTTGAAACATCTAGACGGTAAAGGCAGACTGCTATTTGCTTCTTTTCCTGCTAGTGGCTGCAGGTACTCATACTGCCAGCAGTGCCAACGGTGCCAATGGCGCCAATGGTGCCAGCGGTGTGCCAACAGTCGGGCCAAACCGTCCTGAGATATCTGCTACCTCTGTTTGACAGAAGCCAATCAGCGACAGTAGGAGCCTCATGGCCATGCCAACTCATAACACTAGGGCGGTATATTGGAAAGCCTATGCTTCTTATCAGCCATGTAAATTCCCACTTGCTCATCGTCTCCCGCGTGTTCCATTTTAGATCTTGCTGCTCCTTTAGGATCCGCCCACCGTCTATCATATCTCGGCCTTCTGGCCTCCAGAGTCTGGACCGCAGCAGGTAGACTTGAGAGAAATCCTTTCATCATGCCAAACACGCAATGCAACATTCATCGCAGACGGGTGTCCTCTCCGCATCGAGGAGGACGTCCGATGTGACGTGCATCGTTTGGAAGAGCTGCATTCTTCTTTTCCCTTTCGTTTCCGTTCTGTCTTCTGCCTCCGTCCATCCTCACTATCCTCGGGACTTCTCCGCCTACGTATCACGAGATAAACACAGTCAACACACCCTTTCCCTCTTTACCTAGCTCCATCGTCAGGTTGCTTCAAGGTACATGATTAAACCGTCACACTCTGCGAAGGCCATGCAACAGCGCTAGGTCTAGAGACACTCGGCGTTACTACGCTGGCTTGGGGCACGACAGAAAGCAGGAAGCAGAAAGCCCTCGATAGGAGAGACAGGCGAACCAGGCAAAAATCAGATGAAGGACATGGGTAATTATGCCAACGGAGCAATCTGAAGCAGAAGCCCTCGCCAGTCAGACGATCCTCCACATTCCAAACTAGGGGTCAAGTGCTCAGGCCAAGGGACGCACCTCTGCGTTCCTGACTACTCCCGATGGCCTTGCTTCGGCATCATGAGATTGCATCCGGACCAAATGAGCAGGTTGATCGAGTCCCGATACACGCGCACACGCCGCGATGTGACTGGTGTGACTGATGTGACTGGAAGCTGGGCTGTCCTGACTTTAGAGTGACCGCTACAACGTCTAGAGCCAGGTGTGATATCGGGAGCACTGTAGCAGCACGATTCCCCCTTTCCGCGTTCTGTCTAGTCGAATGCGTGTGGTGCTGACCTAGGACCTGACACGGCCGACTGTCCACGCGCGATGTATTTCGCATGGAACGTTCCTTTGCTTCTGATCCAGCACGGACCAGCAGACGATTAAGAACGACTGACCTAAAGACTAGTCGAGCTACGGAGTAAATGACCAAAAGACTTGCAAGACTAAACGACTAAGAGAGAGCTCGGCTGCAGATCATTGCAGACTCATTCGGGACAGCACGTACGGAGCCAGAATGCTACGGTGTTCGCTGCTAAACCGGGCGTGCTGTGGCCATGTATCTTACGTCGTAGCAGACAAACACGCCGTCGAATGTCCTGTCTACTCGTAGTCTCTCGGTCAGTATCTCTCCGTCGGGTATATTTTGTCTGCCTCGACTAGCTGTGAAATCTCACACGTTTTGACGCTCTTGTTGCATCTTTTTACATTTTGCTTCTTTGCTCATCTTCTTTCGATCCTTTGTCTCTTCTGAGCTCCGTGGAGTTTTTCCCTTTCTGAGCTTTCGTGCGTGCTTTTTCCATGCGGCTCCAGTGCGCTTAGTCTTCTTCTCTGTTCAGTACAACTCCGTACTGTTATTTTCATTGTGTCTCTCTTGCTCGCTCGGGTCTAGCACATGTGTCGGCCGCGCTCTTCATACCTCAACAATTAATCACACTTGCCTTTTGCGATTCTTCCGCTACAGGGCGGCATTACACATAGATCTCGTCACGGCAGCCATCTTCTGGAGTACCCGTACTTGTCAGCTTGCTCAAGCTGTCCAACATCTTATGTCTCAGTTGTAATCTCAGCCGGCCTCCGTCTGTCGACGAGATCCGCGGGTCTGGCTGGGCCTGTCACGTTAGACATGACGGGGTATTAAGCGTGCAAGCGAGGACGGCCAGTTCTCCAGTTCCTTATGTTTTACCAGAAGGATTTCAAACCCTGACTATAGCGATATCAAAGCTTAATACTCCTGCTGGCCAATGCCCGTGGGCTTTTCAGCCACGCTAGGTGATATACAGTGTAGGGGTCCAGAAGGAGGGCCAGATGGGAGAACCAAAGGGGGGCTGAAGAGGAGCCAGAGAGGAGTCAAAGGAGTGAACGGTAGCCATAGTAGAGCTACAAGAGGATCTGAAGAGAGCCACATTAACAGCTACAAGATGAACTAATCACGATACAGAAGCGATGGGTGTCGGCATTGGCCTATATGCTGATAAATATATATAAAAAAAGGTCAATCGCAAAAAGAAAAATAATATTCATGCCAACGAGATGGACATCGCTTCGACGAGGCAGATCACGGGCAAGAGGCATGAGGCCTTGCAGCCAAGGGTACCACGAAGAGCAGGCATCTTGACCGACGATCCCCTGGGCTCGCGCGCGGATGCGCGTATTTACTAAAAGGCGTGCTGCACTTGCTCGGGATTCTTTATAGCCGTTGCGAATCTGTACTCCGTAGTCAGTCTTGTTCTCGACATGCCTTCCATAACTTGATACGCAGCAAGTCTAGACTCCTCCCCGTTGCTGATCGACGCCAGACTTGGGAAGCCAAAGAAAAAATACCCGAAGAACCATAGCAGTAGATGAGAGAGGGATTGGCGTAACCTTATTTCAGCCACAGCGATTGCCCAACTCTTTGGAAAAAGCGAAAGAGAGGTTGTTGAGAAGTCAAGAACGAGGCTCCTCGAGACATGAAAACGCCAGGCCAAGTTCAACAACGAGAGGTACACGAGGAGGTCCTCGGAAAGATCGGTTGACAGATTGGCTAGGCCGCACATCGTCGTCGATATATACAAACCGTACTAAACCTTGCCGTGCTAGGACATGAATGTCAAAAGGAGGATCATGACCGGTTACTATGAGAAACTGAGTGTAATTCCAATATATACAACAATGAGATACAGAAGATGACATTCAAAGGCTTGCATGTAACATGAAATGGTCAATTTTGTCGTGGAGCGCTTGGTCATCCGCCGGGCCGATTGATAGACCTGCTTGCTTCTCTACTGCTCGTTGACAAACAGACCAGCCATGCCCATACCGGTGCCGATGCACATGCTCGTCAGCAGGATCTTCTTCTTTGTCCGCCGCAGCTCGCTCAGGCCCGTCACAATTTGGCGTGCACCCGTTGCACCCAGAGGATGGCCCAGCGCAATCGCACCACCGCGAGGGTTCATCTTGGTCCAGTCCAGCGACAGCTTGTCGCGGCAGTAGACAGCCATGCTGGCAAAGGCCTCGTTGATCTCGACGACGTCAATGTCTGCCAGCGTCAGGTTGTACTGGGCAAGCAGCTTGGGAATGGCCACCGTCGGGCCGATGCCCATGATGCGTGGTGCCAGGCCTGCCACTGTGCTGCCCACATACTTGCCGACAATCGGCTGGCCCAGACGCTGCGCAGTAGACCGCTTCATCAGCAGCACAGCGGCAGCACCGTCAGTGACCTGGCTGGCGTTGCCGCCAGTCGTCGCATTGCCCCATTGCGGGAACGCAACACGGATCTTGGACAGCGCCTCAAACGTGGTGCCAGGGCGAATGCCCTCGTCCCGCGTCAGTGTCACCTCCTTCCAGTTGCCCTCGGCGTCCTTGATGCGCGTCGTGATGGGTGCAATCTCGTCGTCAAAGTGGCCGTCTGCCTGAGCCTGCTCCGCACGCCGGAAGCTTTCGACTGCGTAGCGGTCCATCTCCTCGCGCGCGATGCCAAAGTCTTTGCTCACGTTCTCGCTTGTCCAGCCCATGGGCATCTGGCACTCCACAGCCTCTTGGCTGTGCTTGGTCACCTCCTCATCGAACGGCTTGTCAAGCGCGTCGCCGCCAATCGACATGGACTCGGCACCAATAGCAATACCGACGTTGATGTCGCCGGCCGAGATGGCGTTGGCAATGTCGGCAGTCACCTTAAGGCCCGACGAGCAAAAGCGGTTCAGGGCTACGGCGCCCGCGGTGTTCGGGAAGCCTGCGGCCAGAGCAGCGGCGCGCAGCTTGTACGAGGCCTTGACATCGGAGACGTTGCCGAGGCTGATGTCCTCGACAAGTGCGGGATCGAGTTTGCTGCGCTCGCGGACCTCCTTCAGCAGCGCGTAGACAATGTACTCGAGCGACGTGTCCTTAAAGCCGCCCTTCTTGCCCTTGGTCAGGGGCGTGCGAATGGCGAGCGTGATGACAATGTCGTCAGGGTTCTTTGCCGTGCTGGGCAGTTAGCGCGACGGAAGATGCGAGACGAGCGACGGGGGAGACGGGAGAAGAGGGCGGCATCTTACATGGCAGAGACGGCGCCGTTGCCTGGCGCCAGGTGCTTGAGGATGGAGCCGAGACGTTCAGCCATTGTGTTGTATGCGTGAGGTGAAAATGTGTAGCCGTCGGGTATCGTCAACAAGCGGTGATGTTGCAAGAGGAATGCTGGAGGGTTGGTGTCTGGCTTGCGTGGCCCATGTACGATATTTATTACTCCATATGTGGCCGACCAGACCGCCGGCTTGTATGCACGGTAACTGTGTGTGAAATCTGGGGTGGCAGCCTTCCATTGCCGAGGCTCATGGGCCCCCAGCCACTAGTTCTTTCCCTATTGGGGTACTGTGCTGCGGAATCATAGCGGCAGTGTGCTCCCCCGCTCGCGCCTTCCCCGCTAGAACTTGTTAGCAGCTCTATATCTTGGCGCACGGCAGGAACCAAGCGATGAGAGGCATGACTCGGAAGGCGCGACCGGGCGCACTCTTTCGTCTTTACTAATCAGGATGGCATGCCGGCTTACTTATCACGCGCCACGTTGTCTCTGCATCACAGACTATATTACGAATTAAGAACTGTTCGCACTGCATCGCGCATATGTGGCGATGTCCTCGTAAATCTTCGCACCGTTGGGCCTCACCAAGTTGCCATTTGCACTTCGTGCGACAGCGGATTCCGAAGTGCACTGCTCCCACACCATCGGGCCAATTGAATCCGACACCGACTGTAACCAAAAAACAGCCACTGCGCTTTGTCTCCTTTTTTTGCAAGCCGGGCATCAAAGCGTCAAGGCATCAATCCAGACATGCTGTGAGTTGTGTTGCGATCGCGCGGCAGACAATCGCCACACCAAGGGCCGTATCACTAGCAGATTCGAGCACGCATGCCTCGGCCCAGTGCCACTGGCTGGCACTGCACCTGCAGCCGCCCTGTCGCAGGCAAGCCACATTCGCGGCGCGAGCCACTGATACGATTACGGGGTCTTGGAGAGACCCTCGCAATTACTAAATGTAATCTACCTATTCTACCTATTCCACCGGTGACAGGATCTCTAGCTTGAGCCACACCAGCCATGTGTTTGCTTTCAGCCTTCTCACTGCGTACGCTTGTTCAAGTAGCGTCGCGGGCTCGACAGGATGTGCAATGCCTACCGAGTCTAGTTTGACATCAACGGCCAGGCCAGCAATCAGACAAAGGCCAGACGAGACATGACGGCCTCCGAGTCCAATGTCAGTGACTGGACAAATAGATTCAGACGGAAGACGGAAGACCATAACGAAAGAACCATCCCGCCACCAGTCTATTGTCAATAAAATGGCCGCGCTCCCTGACACCATGCGTCATGGTGCATCCTTGGCGGCACGCTTTTGGCTCTTTGCTTTGTCCTCTCTCTCCGTCCTTCAGAATTCATTGTCTTCAGACTGTGATGCTTCTTCCCATTCGTATTATGAGACCTCGTTCCTGCAGCTTTGTGGATAAAATCCTCCAGTACTTCCCGTCTTCTTTTGGGGTTGATTTTGATTTTTCACTTCTTCCTTTCTCCGTTTCGCTTTCCTTTTGATTTTGATTTTCTTTGCCATATATGCTTCTACAAGCGTTTCCAGCTCTTCTAGATCTAATATTTACTCGCGCGCCAGCTCGTCCATATCTCTTCCCGAGCTCTAATCCAGGTGCCATCGCTTTGTTCGTCCCTGGCCCTGCAGCCAATATCAGCCATTCCAAGACAAGCCGGGTTCCGTTGTAATCACATCTCAGCTCCGACTCAGCTGAACCCTTGAGCCCACTTGGGGTCAATTCCAAAATTCTCAGGTATGGGTAAGTTAGCAATTTTCAGGTAGGAATTCAAAAATTGCCTAAAAGGTACACCTCGTACCACTCAAAACGCACCTCAAGTCTGGTACCGTGTGGGTCTGGCGGGAATCCTTCGAAACCAAGAGTCGTCAATGTATCTTTTTGCTGAATGACTCTGCATCGATGTAGACGCGTTTTTTGGCGTATTTACTGCGTTAAACGGGGAGATTTGTATTAGTTAACGAGGAGAAGTGTATATAAAATAGTCGTGATGTTTTTATCGTTACCGAATATATATATGTTAGTAGTTTTTATCGATAGTATTTAAATGGATGGCAGGCGACTTTTTCTCTATAATGTCGCTTAATTTACGGTATAAATCCCGCACTTTTATCACCGCATTATATTTAAAGCAAAGAAATAAAATAAATTAACGGCACTTCGAAAAATATTAATAAAGCGTACCTATAACGAAAATACTATTTAAAAGTTCTTTAACTACCCCGACCGTCGTTTCGAGAACTTATTCCGAATATTAAAATATACTTTTTAAAAGCTGCTCGTTTAATTAAAAGAAAACGAAGGGCTTAAGCTAACCATATATTTTATTATTAAGTATTAACTTTTAATTTTCCTCTAAATCCTCGGCCATGCTTTAATATACGTCGACGCTGCCACGATGTTCGAAGTAAGTATTACGACGATTAATAAAGTCTTTAAAGGATTATTATTTATGTTTTTATCGCTGTATAAACATTTCGTTCGGTAACCGAGTGACGATTAGCTTGATCTTAGAGTTGAATTGTTAAAACTAAGTAATAGCTTTAACGGGTATATTAGTATAATCGATAGTACGTACGTATTTATAACGATACTTACTAATAAGTAAAGACCGTATCGCGATAAAAAGGGGAACCTTATATAAAACGTTTTAATAGTTATTAGTTTCGATATTACCTTTTATTTCGTATTAACTAGTATAGTAAAGTTAATTAATAATACTTCACTTTAATAATAAGTAGTAACGAGAGGATTTAAAGCGGGAAATTATAAATTTTACTTTATAAATGCGGGCTTTATATTTCGGGATTTCTTATTAGTGCCGTATCTTAATACTCGGTATTATTTAGTTAACTAAAGGGATTACGGAAGCATATTAATTACCGTCCGAGAGGTATATAATTATCGTTATACGTAGTTACGGTGTATTATGGAAAGATCTTTCGGTATTTTAAAGAGAAAGTTTCGGGTAGTACGGTATATAACGGAGTATAGTATTAATAACTAAGTAACGTTAGTATATGTTATTATAAGACTATATAACTTTATTATACGGAGCGACTAAGTATAAAAGAAGAGGGAGGAGATATAGTTACTTAAAGAAGATTTCCGGATTACGGTAACGCTGGCGGTGGTAGCGGAGAGGGCGAGAGTCGCGGTAAAATCCGATATAAAGTAAACGAGGCGGATAATAGCTTTATATTTACACTTATATTATATACGGTATAGTGGTGGAAGGGAGAATATATAATATATTTTAATAAAGGTAAAAAAGTATATAAAAATTAAAAAAGTATCGATATAATAATAAAGAGAGGGGTAAGAAAAAGTCGTAATATTTTCGCTTTTATTTATTTTAATAAAAAATCGTTAAGTAACCGCTTTATACGTAATTTTTTACTACCTCTTTCTTTATTTTTATTTAACTTTTACTATTTTTATTTAAATCTTTAAAATCTTTAAATATACACTATATCGACTCTTCTTTATCATTTATTAAGCAAAATAAATAAAAAAACACATATAAAAGGTAAAAATAAGCTTAAATCTTTTATTTACTTAACCACTTACTTATAAAATACTTCTTTTTAACCGCGCTCCTTAAATTATTTTAAATCACCGCGTTACGGCCCTCGTAAAGCTTCTCGATATAGTTAAAAGCCTCCTCTTCATTATAATCTTCTTAAAAATAATCCTCGAAGTTAATAATTATAGTCGATAAATCACCGGAGCCGGGCTCCTTCGGTGCCGAGAAGATAACGGTAGTATCCGTAATCCTATCGGTAACACGCACTATAATATCGTCTTCTCTTTTACTCTTTTTTTTCGGCTTAAAAAAGGACATCTCCTACACTCGCCGATCGTGACTTTCGAAAGCCTACACCTTTAGTGGCACTTAAAGGTTATTATCGAGATTAGTATTAACCCCCTTCTTCCTTTTTTTACCCGTCTTTTTTTACGTCTCCTTTTCTTTTTCCGAATTATTATTAATATTGATTAGCCCGTTTAAGATATCCTTTATATCGTTAAGGCTTTAAATACTACTTATAACGGGTGCCTTTTTATAAAAGACACTATTATAGATATGGATATTGCTTAAAGGTGTCTTTTTAAGCTAGTTAAGGCTTTATGATCCTTGGTACCTTCGTTTAAAAGCCTCTTACCGTTTAGGGCTATTATATATTAATAGCTGCGTCTCGTCGTCGTACGTCGTCCCGTGTCTGGCGCCGCAGGGTTGCGGCGGGTCCCCAGGTTCCGCATAATTATTTGCGGGACTGGGCGCGAGGACGACTCACCGCGGTGGCGAGGCACC
>JANSLQ010000091.1:0-113899 GCA_029298765.1 Ophiostoma sp. 15807
AACGGAGACAGGAGACGAACGTGAAGATGGATGAGGAACGACGGGAGCCAGGCGTCGAGGCGATGCTGCGCAGTGGCAAAACCGCGCGGCTCGGTTACTTAAGCCCGAGAAGACGCTAGTGTGTTGTTAAAGTGGAGATTCGCCCAAAGAGGCAGCACGCTACCCGTGGCTGTGATGAATACGGGACAACGGAACCAGTGATAAGAGAGGAAGGAGCAGACGCCCCACCCATACCGTCGGGCATTAGAGTGCCGTTGGCTGAAATCCGAAAGTCCGACGGGGTCCACTTTATATCAGACATTCCCGCCGCGGAGGAATAAAGACTTGGCAAAGACGGGATGCTATCTCCATAAGCTTGTTTGCACCTGGACGATGCTCTACGCCGTATGCCACGCTCGCACTCTGTGGCTCGGGTTTGGGCTGTCAGCCACTAGGCAGTTGGATGGCCGCACGCGATATGGCTGTCGGCGCACGAGGAATCCCGTTTTTCATCAGAGTCACAGCGGGTTGTCGTGTCGAGCGGATGCCTAGACACGCGCCTACATCCGGGCTAATTAACGGGTGTGGGATGGCTAGACTGTCGCTGCTGACTGCAGACTGGCACCCGACGGCAAATAGACAGCGGGCTGGCTGGTGAATCGCTTCTTCTTGATCCCGTGCTCCGTGTCTTCCCTTACTGTTTATCAGTCACATTGGGCGTCTAGTGCCGATCACGCACCACTCACTCAACACAATAGAATAGATAGTCTACAGCTGCTGCCTCCCGTATTTCATTGCAGGCCGCAGTCTGCCTGTTTCTGCCTATGTCCGTCTGCACGTGACCTCCATGCGTGCCTAGTGCCTCGCATAACTCTAGACTCGGAGGTGTCATGGCATCCACCAGGCTGCTATGTGCGCCTGGTCATTGACCATTGCAGTTCTGATGGCTCTCGAATGATCGAAAGTTCGTTGGCACCACCAAAGAAGACGCCGTTGTTGTGACATCCACGCAGATGCCGTGCTTAGTCATCACACTGAGCCGTGACAGGCCGGGCTACCGCATGCAACAGACATCTATTGTAACACGGCATATATTACAACACGGCATCCAAGTCCGGATTCGGGAAGTCGAAGAGCGATAAGAAAGGCCTGTTGGATCCAACGACACCATCAGCCGCTCCATTGCCCTCTTTGTGGCCAAGATCTGTGTTCACGAGCGTTTGCATCTCGTCAATACGGGAACAAAGATCCCACATCTTGCTTATCGACCAAGGAGAATAGCCTCGAGATCAAAGGGCCTGCGTGTCAAGCCTACACTATTCATATTTTTGTTTCTATTCTTTTGACTATCGTATTGGGTATTCTATCGAGGAAATCTGAAAAATGGCGAGGCAGATCTGAGTATTAGTCATCACGTAGGCGCCTTGTTTACTAAGGCGGGTCCACCCTCCCATCCAGCCAATCAACGCCATATCTCACGCCTCAGCCCAAACTCTTTCTGCCGTTCCCGCATGCGGCCAAGTGATCTCCAACAAGCCTCGCCAACGCAGCGCAGCAAAGAAGCAGAAAGGCAGCAAAGCAGAAAAGCAGAAGCAGAGAAAGGACACACAACGCAAAGAAACAAAGAAACGGCGGATGCTGCATCAATATCGACACACAGCAACGACGCCCCTATCTCGTCTTGACACACCGCCTGGCCACGCATACGAGCGTACATAACCAGGCCGCGGCCCTCTGCCACTCGCGTTCTTCTTTCATCGACACGCAAACATTCGACCTCGCGTCTCGACACCCATCGAGGCACATCGACAGCACCGCGACTGCGTTTCCTTTCTACAGCCACTGCATACCCCGACTGCCCCTACAAGCAACTACCTCCCATGGCTCCTTCAGGTCCCCGCGGCGGCGACACGCGCAGCACGCGCAGCTCGACGCGCGGCAACGCCAACAAGGCCGGCGGCGGCGGCATCCGGAAAAGCGGCGGCCCCAAGCTCGACCGCAACGGCGATGTCATCATGGGCAACGACCCTGTCGCCAAGACGTCTGGCGGCAGCAACAACCGCAAGAGCAGCGGCTCGACGCGCGGCGGCCGCGGCGGGTCGCGCGGTGCAGCCACAGCCGAGCAAAAGATCCGGCGGCACCTGGGCGCCGTGGGCGACGCGAGTCTCGAGAAGCGCATCTCGGAGCTGCCGCGGAAACGGGCAGCCAACACGGCGGCGCGCAAGGTCTTTAAGATTCTGGGACTGGAGGCGAGCAAGGCGGCGACCAACGCCGACCGCGGCGAGCGGAGCGTGCTGGAGTTCATCGAGCGCAAGTCGGCCAAGATGGGCGGCAGCGGCATCAGAATCATCAAGGTATGTCTGACATGAAGCAAAAGAATGAAGCATGAAGCATGAAGCATGAAGCATGAAGCATGCATTATCATTATGCGTCCATTTGTTGTTGCACTCACGTGGGAACTGGTCTGGTCTTAGTGCTTTTCCTGTTTCTTCCCCCCTCCGGCTAGGAACATGTTCTCCATGTTGTCGAGCAGCGTGGTCACACGGCTCTACCTCGACTCCATTGCATTATCTATAAGCAACGACCTTCAACCTCGACCTTGCCCGTGACGGTGGCAACTACTCGGCATCACTAGTCTGTATCACGCCTAGCTAACAGGGCCTCTTTTCTTTTCTTTTTTTTTCGTTTACACCAAACAGTCACGAATCGACAGTGACTTCTCTCTCCATGTGGTCGTGTCGGAAGACGACGCCGAGGAGCTACAAAAACTCAACGGCTTTGTGTTTGCGGGCGCGAAGCTCACGGTGGCCGAGAACCCCGCGGGCTGGCCCGGGCTGGCAGAGCCGAAGCCGAAGCTGTCGCAGGAGACGCTGGAGCGCAAGGCACAGCTGCAGCAGGTTCTGGGCGTGCGCTACGACGGCCCTAGCCAGCTGCTGAACCTGTCGGCGCTGGGCGAGGATCCGGTGCTGATCGGGATGGGGTACCTGCAGGACAAGGAGCGGGCGGAGAAGACGTTCAAGGTGCTGATGACGATCTGCGACGAGATTTTCCCGACGGCCGACGCGAAGCAAAAAGCAGTGACGAGCGTGTCGCTGGCAAACAACAACATCGACTGGGTGGGCCAGGTGTACGTGCTGGCGGAGACGTTCCCCGACATCAAGCACCTGGACCTCAGCGGCAACGGGTTCAAGCAGCTCAAGAGCCTGAACCGGTGGCGCGGGCGGTTCCGCAACCTCGAGACGCTGCTGCTGATGGGCAACCCGGTGGAGACGGAAGATGCCAACTTCAAGACGGAGCTCATGCAGTGGTTCCCGAAGCTCATGAACCTGAGCAACGTGCAGGTGCGGACGCCCGAGCAGGTGGCCGCCGAAGAGGCAGCACGGATAGCAGCGCGGCCGGCGCCGATCCCGCAGTTTGGATCGGACTTCCGCGACGGCAGCGGCATTTCCGAAGCCTTTTTGACACAATTCATCCAGCTCTACGACACGGACCGCGCGCAGGCGGCGGCGCTGTTCTACGACGACGCGAGCCAGTTCTCGCTGTCGGTGACGACGCACACGCCGCGCGACACGGCGGCGAATGGCGGCGACACGACGCCGGTGCTGCCGTGGGCGGCGTACCTGCGCTACTCGCGCAACCTCACCAAGATTACGAGCCGCAGCGCGCGCGTGCAGCGGCTCGTGCGGGGCGGGCCGATGATCCGCGAGCTGTGGAACACGCTGCCGCAGACGCGGCACCCGGCGCTCGCGACGGAGCTGCACAAGTACATTCTGGACTGCCACCCGCTGCCGGGGATCCCGGACCCGACGGGGCAGACGGCGACGGGCGTGGACGGGCTGCTGATGACGCTGCACGGCGAGTTTGACGAGATCGACCCGGCGACGAGCAAGACAGGCAAGCGCAGCTTCACGCGCACGTTTGTGCTGGGGCCGGCGGCGCCGGGCGCGCAGACGGCGTTCCGGGTGGTGAGCGACATGCTGTCGCTGCGCGCGCACCAGGCGATCCCAGGGCAGACGCCGCCGGCGACGGTGTCGGAGCAGGAGCAGAAGGCGGCGATGGTGGCGGAGCTGTCGAAGCTCACGAACATGACGGCGCAGTACAGCGAGATGTGTCTGGCGGAGGCGGCGTGGAACTACGAGGCGGCGATTGTCAAGTTCCAGGAGCTGCGGCCGAACCTGGGTCCGGAGGTGTTTATGCCTGCGACGGTGTAGTTTAGGCCAGACGAGTCGAGTCGGGGCGCAGGCTGGACGCAGTCTCAGCCGTCTAGACGCAGACAGTCTGCCACAGGCTGGACGTCATCTTGACCGTCTAGAGACAGTCCGACGCTCTGTGCAGCTGACACCGGCACCGACACTCGGTAGCACGAGCAGCGACGTGCTACCACATCTACACCGACACTCGGTAGCACGAGCAGCGACGTGCTACCACATCTACACCGCACAGCTGGAAACACTGCACCGAGTAACTGCCCTCGCGAGAGTGGTGGGCTTTGTGTGGTCCTTCCGGCTCAGAAGTTGTTTGGAAACAAAAAACAACACAAAAACAACACACAACACAAAAACAACACACAACACAAAAACAACACAAAAACAACAAACAACACACAACAAAAAAAACCTCGAGTGTCTGCCACTGTCGTCTACCTGTCTCTGCCCTGCCACCGTCTACGCATGCTGCTATTGTCTATTATTTGTTATTTCCCGGCGTATTGGAGGATAAAGTATTGTCTGGTTTTGTATGTCTTTCGTTATTGTATCAATAAAAGATGCCAACCATGTCGATGATTGTGATGTGATGTCTTTTGGTGAATATACTGTTTATCTGTTTAGCTGTTCCGGACGTACAATTATGAGTGTGAATAAATGTGAATAAATGTGAATAAAATATAGGATTATAAATAGGATAATATAAGAATATAAAATAAAATAAGAATATAATAAACCTCTACCTAATAATATAATTCAATCATATAAATGATGCACAATGAGAATGAGAATGGAATAACAACATCACAAACATCATTGCTATCAAGAACCTCGTCATGAGTACCGAACCAGACAGCCGTCAGTGGCTTGGCTTGTCATAAACAGTATCAAATTAACAGATCATACATCAGACGAAGATCACCACACGAGTGACCACACATGTCGAGTGACGAGAGACGGCCCAATCAGCAGCTGCAGACGCTCTTCTCGCCTCTGGTTCGCCGGTCTCGCTAGTCTACCTGTAGTCTCTGGGGTAAGCAGCAGATGCAGCCGCGCGCGAATACTGTTTATTTGGTTTTTGTAACAGGAGGAAAAGAAAAGACGAAAGAAAAGACGAAAGAAAAGACGAAAGAAAAGACGAAAGACGAAGACGAAGACGAAAGAAGCAGCAACGAAAGAACGTGGTGTTCATCAACCGCGCTACTCGTACATAAATAGAATGGCCGGAGTCCAGTGGCGTCTTCTTTCGTATGTATGCTAGTGGCCGTTTTACCTTTTGTCTTTCGTATTCAAGTAGATTTACTCTACGGAATCCATCGCCAGCCGGTCAATCCCAACGTATCTACGAGTACATTGCAGACGGAGTAATACGTATGTCGGAGTAGACGATCCAAGGGATGACGACGGCCCCAGCAAGTTACCCGACCCAGAGGAGAGAAGAGCAGCAGAGACGACGGCTCGAAGAGTAAGATGAAGATTCCCGTCGTGTCTCCATCGAGTCTCCAGCCATCGTCCAGCCACGAGCTCCATGGCCCCATATTGGGCATTGGCAGCTTTCTTTTTGCCGTTGGACAAAAGTACTGCAGTCGTGTCCGACGCGCTAGAAGCTGGTGAGAAGAGCGGGCGAGAAGAGGAGAAGAGGAGAAGAGGAGACGAAATAGAAGATGAATACGGCAAGCGAAAATCAGATTAAAGAGAGGAAAAAAGAGGAATCAGAATAAATTAGATCAAACAAGAAGTCCGTCGACAGCCTGGGGTTGGTTTCGACCTTGATTTGGGAGATTCGATCAGCCGATGGCAAGGAAGAGAGAGAGAGAGAAGCAATCAAGAAGCAATCAAGAAGCAATCAAGAAGCAAGACGAAGAAGCAAAACAACCAAGAGAAAGAAAGAAGGAAGAGAGAAAAAGAAGATGGTACCACTGAATACAGTTTCTGATCGACAAACAGTGGTAACCTCAACCTCAACGCAACGGTCAGTCCAGGGAAATCAAACATCAAACATAAACATCAAACACCAGAGAACAGAAAGAACAGAAAGAACAGAACAAGATGGATAACAAAACAAACATAAGAAACAGCCAAAGTACTCCGATACAAGAGCTGCAGACGAGTAGGCGTGTCATCATAGTAAGGAGTTGCTGGGATCAGGTCTGTTGGCAGTGGAGTGCCAGGTTGTAAGTAGAGACTGGGACAGTGTGTACGAGTACTCGTACTCGTAGGTGTCGACGGAGTGAGAAGAGACGATGCTACGGGAGGATGGAGAAGAAGATGAAGACAGGGATAGGGATGAAGAGAGACGAAGATGAAGATGAAGACGAAGATGAAGACGACAGAGAAGAGAATCAGCTGTGAACACACGACATAGCTTGTGTTTGCTGTGCATGTCTTGATATCGAATAAGAAGAGACGAAAGAACAAAAAGAATGGAAGAAATCAAGAAAACGAGAAAACAAGAAAACAAAAAAGAAAACAAAAAAGAAAACAAAAAAGAAAAAAGAAGAATAAAATAAATAGATAAATAACAAATAAATAGCAATAAAACACACAAGTACCTTGCATACAAATTTATATGCAGAGTACATGCAAACACCGCAACTCCAAGCACTGGTGACGGTTGGCGCGTTTCAGCCATAAAGTGGAGCACAGACCCACAATAACACAGTCAGTCACAGTCAGAATACATCAACAGTCCCAATGTTGCATGGACTGTTACAGTATTGCCTAGTATTTCCATTTCCATGCCTATGCACGAGTTTGTACGTACATGAGCACGGCGTGTCAGTTGAGCCGACAGCATACAGTATCAGCAGGGCCGTCGTAATGCGTTTGCAGTATGTAGCGTCGTAAAGGCCGTTGGCGAGCAATATCATGGCATAGACCAATATCTACCATCATAGCAGTCATGAATATATCATGTATCATCAATAGCAGTCATGAATATACGAGTATATCATGTATCAACAATAGCAGTCATTCATATATATCATGTAGCAGTCATTCATATATATCATGTATATCATCAACATCAACATCATCTCCATCACCAACATCATCAATAAACCGAATCAACATAGCATGACATCGACCCGACCACAACAACAGCATACTCCGTACTCTGACCATGGCTCATGAACCCTAACATACGCGTTCTCATTCATTCATCTTCGCGCTTTGTTCTGAGCAAGGCGTGCAATGCATCCTAGTACATACGAGTACTCGTAGACAGGCACCGGACAGAGGTACAGGCACAGGTACCCTCGTAAAGATACTTGGTACAGGCAGGAACCCTAGCCAGGGGCATGTATCTCCGCGACGGGTACGGGCGTCCTCCACGACAGCCACCCAATCGTGCTCCGTTCTCCCTACAGCACATGTCCCTTTTCGCAGGTACATCTGCTCAGCACAGACCCACCCATCCACCTCTATTGGCTCCCAGCTTACCGATCGGGCTAGCCCCCTCGCCCCTGCCGGTTCCTGGCTGCTCTCGCACTCGACGCGCTCCTTCCTGACGAGTGCCTCGCTCCTTCCTGTAATTACGATTACCTCTCATCACACATCGTACAGGCCTTACATAAGACTCGTGACAGCATCGTGACGGTGCAGCGACCGACGACGGACGACATGCGCCAAGCAGAGCGACAGCCCGTCTCGTGTGCTCTCGTGTCTCGTGTCTCGTGTTCTACGAGTCCAGCAAGCCGTACGAGTACTCGTAGTCCTTCGCCCTGGTCCTGCATCCCTCCACCCCTTGTCGTCGCCATTCCATCCGCCGCTATGTGCGTGTCTGGGCCGCCCTTGCAGTCGTCTGTCTCTGTCCTGGTGTACGAGTAGGCTTACTCCGTAGGACGCTATGTTCTGTCAGATACTTGTGCACTGTACGAGTAAGAACGTAGCTGCGAGTACTCGTATCGTACTGATCTGTCCACTGCCACATCTCGTATGTGCTCCATCCCCTATCTGCTGCGTCGTATCCTTGGTGGCTCCTGCGCTTTGAACACCCGCCCATTCGTATCCCATCCTCTCTGTCCCGTCTGCGACTGTCTTGCCCGTACGAATTCCTATCCAACGGCGTAAGCATGCGAGTACTCGTACTCATATCGTAGTCGACTCGCCCAGCACCCCCAGTCGTGCGACACAGGGGTCCGTATGGGGAAGCCCACTTCTCTTGCTCTTTCCTTTTGTGCCTGTCTCTCGCGCGCCTTCCCTGTCGTGCCTGTCTCCCCTGTGCCTGCCTCGCTCCTTCCCTGTCTCTCCATTCGCGCCCCTATTCATCCCAACTCTTCCTCTCTCTGTCCCTCTCCCTATCACCCTCTGCCTCTCCCTCTGCCTCTCCCTCTACACCCTCATTCACCCTCACCCTCACCCTCTCTACCTCGACCTCTCTGCCTCCCACACCCACCCTCGTCGATCATCAGCCATCTCCCGTCCCTGTTCTACCTCCAAGGGGCCGGTTCTCCTTTTCAATACGAGTACTCGTCTTTTCGCCCACCCTCCTCACGCTCGCTTGTCACCCGCACTGCCACACTCGTCCACTCTCCTCCTCCTCCTCTCTCTCACTCCCACACTCTCACCACCTGTACTCTCACTCCCTCACTCCCACCCTCCTCCCTCACTCTCACCCTCTCTCCTTTCTTTCCCTCTCCTCACATCGACATCGACCCGACTCGACTCGACGATACCGACACCGTCGACGGTTCCGACTTGACTGACGACTGACCCGACCGGCTCTCATCATCACCACCGACAGCATCGCTCCTTTCTCTGGTCAACTGTCTTATCGCTCTCGTCGTGTCGTCCTTCTACGATAGCAACCCATTCACTCCTTTACTCGATTCAGTAGTCAATCGTTTATTCACCGTCGCTCACCGTCACTCACTCAATTATTCTCATTCCTACGTCTGCATCGCAACTCTATCGCGCGCTCTCCTCTTCATCGCCGCACGACTCGACTCACGACTCACATTTACATCTACACTACATCTACATCTACACTACACTACCCTACCTACACTACACTACACTACCTACCTACACGATATGCTATAGCAGCCTGCGTCCAGGATCCACGCTGCGTGCTCGCCCAGAGCTGAGCCTTCGATTGCTCGATTGACTCGACGCTCGTCCTCGATTGATTCGATACCCCGTTGATTCGACTGCTCGACCTTGCCACTTCAACCACCCGATCTCCTATCACTACCACTCTCGTCGCCCAACGCGCCACAAACATGTCTCTCCCTCAGCCCGCTGTCGCCATCGACAGCATCTGCTCCGTCGTCTGGAACAACACCCTCTACACCTACTCCGCAAACGCCTTCCAGTCCCTCTCGCTCGCCACCGGTGCCAAATGGAAGTCCCTCGCTCCCGGTGAGCCCGTCACCGGCGGCGTCTGTGTCGGCTCCACGCCCGGCGACGCCTCCCTCGCCGGCTTCTACGTCGTCGGCGGCTCCAGCTCCAATGCCTCCTACCCCGGCCTCCAGAAGTTCACCTACGCCACCGCCCAGTGGGCCACCATCACCCCCGAATCCCTCGTCACCCAGAGCCGCCTCTACCACGGCGCCGCCTACATCAACGCCACCGACAGCATCGTCATGTACGCCGGTGTCCAGGACGGCTCCGCCTCCGTGTCCCAGCAGACCTTTTCCATCCAGGCCTCCGCCCCCTACGCCGTCGTGTCCTACCAGTCGACCGCCCCCGCCGCCACCAACCCCTACGTCCTGCCCTGGTCCAACACCCAGGCCGTCATGATCGGCGGCAGCACCGCCAACACCCAGGTCATGCTCTTTGACCCCTCCAGCGGCGGCTGGACTGACTCCGGCGCCACCCTCGCGTCGCCCATGACCATTGGCATTGCCGGCATGCAGGTCGCCCTCGTCACCGGCGACGACAACAGCAAGAACCTCTACACCTTTGACGAGACCGTCTCTCCCAACCAGGTCAGCCGCATCGTGCTCGTCGACGGCACCGGCGCCGCTGTCACCAATGCCGGCCCTGCAAAGCGCTCTGTCTACGACAACGAGCTGATGGAGGAAGACCTCGCCCTCTTCCGCCGCGCATCCCTCACCCAATCCAACTGGCCTGCATACAATGCAACCCTGGCGCCCACAACGACGCGCTCCAACTTTGGCATTGGCCAGAACGCCGATGGCATGATTGTTCTCGCCGGCGGTACCACCACCAGCGACGTGCTCTGCATCTTTGACGGCCGCACCAACGGCTGGCAGAACGCCACAAAGCTGCTCGTGCAGCAGAAAAAGGCCACCATATCTACGTCGTCATCCTCGTCGTCGTCGTCGTCGTCCTCCTCCTCCACGTCCGCCTCCGCCACACTCTTGACCGCCGCCACCGCCACAGCCAGCGTTGCCGCCACGACCACAGCCGAGCCAGCCGCCACGTCCTCTGCTGCCGTGGCGGCTGCTACTGGCGTCTCACTCTCCGCCAATGCGCTGCTGGGTATTGTGCTCGGCAGTGTCGCTGGTGCCGGCATCATCCTGCTGGCCCTCTACCTGCTGATCATGCGCAGCCGCAGAAAGAACCAGCAGTCGGGCGCCAACAGCGGCAAAGACAACAACAACAACAACAACAGCAACAACACGCACAACCGCAACATGAGCGGCCAATCCCCGTCGGAAAAGAGCATGTCTGCCATTGCCAACGACAGCCTGACACGGCCCCCCGGCGCCGGTGTCTTCCGCGGCGGCCACCAGGCCCAGGACTCCATGGGCTCGATCACGTCCGTCGGCATCATGATGGGCCGCGTCAACCAGCCGCGCCAGCCGGAAACCAAGCACAGCAACCTCGCACACGCCACCAGCTTCAAGGGCACCATCAGCCGCCCGATCCTGCAGACGCAAGACGCAAACAACTTTGACAACTTTGGCAGCTCGCCGCCGCGCCAGATGCAAAACGAGCGCAGCGGCATCGGTGCCGGTGCCGCCGCCGCCGCCACGAGCGCCTACGGCCGCAGCGTCACAAACCCGCGCGACTCGGACATGCAGCAGCAGCAGCAGCAACAAAACGGAACGCGCCGGTCGTCTGGCTGGAACCGGTACTGGTCGGGCGGCAGTGCGCTCAACCTGCTGGGCTTTGGCAGCGGCAACAATGCGAAGCGCACGACCGTGGCCAGCGATGCCAGCAGCAACTACTCGTCGAACAACCTCACCAGCAGCGTCGCCGGCGTCGGCATTGGCGGCAATGGATATGCACCCAACGCGTACGCGCGCAACGAGGAGTACAACAGAAACCGCATCACACAAGACTCGGCCACCGTGCCGCCGCTCGAGATTCCCGGCATGCCCGCGGCGAAGCCGCGGTTCCAGCGCGTCAACTCGGGGTCGCCCACGATTGCCAACTACGAACACTACATCAAGCACGGCACGATGTTCGAGGGCATGAAGGGCACGATTGAGCGCTCCAACAGCCACAACAGCGCCACGTCATCACGGTCGGGCTACTCGAGCGGCATCCCCGCGAGTGTGCACGAGGCGTGGGACCCGACGTCGTCGTCGGACGGCCGGCCATGGGGCTCCGACCGCGCGCCCAGTAGTGCATACGGCCCGTCGCCGACGCCGCAGTATCCGAGCGCGCCGGCGGCCGCGACGACGAACACGTACAACGGCAGCAACAGCAACAAGAAGTATGTGCCGACGGGCATGAGCCAGCAGCCGCAGCTGGCCATGGCGAACACGTCGAGCGACATGAGCTGGTTGAACCTCGGCGACGTGTCGCGGGTGTAGAGGCGTGTCGATGACTGTCGATGGCTGTCGATGGCTGTCGATGGCTGTCGATGGCTGTCGATGGCTGTCGATGGCTGCTCTGTCTGCTCTGTCTGCTCGCTTGTCATTTCTGCTGTATTATATTTACGTCTCTCGCTCGCTTATACCCACGGTTGTGTCTTTCTTTCCGTTTACCCGTCTCTCGTCTCGTTCTCTCGGAACTCATCCTTCTTTTCTTCTACATCATTTTGCCGAGAAGCGATTCGCAGCGATCTATGATTTCGATCTTTCTCGCGCGCCCGTCGGCGTGTTTTTATCTCGTTTCCTCTATTCCATTCTCTACAGTCGTTTCCCAGCATAGCTTTGTCTTTTTCTATTTCTTTTTCTATTTTGGTTTTCTATTTTCTTCTTCTCTTCTTCTCTTCTTCTCTTCTTCTCTCACTCATCGTTCTCCATCGTTCATGTACGATTATGTACGATTAATCCGCGTCCACTCTGTCCTTGTTTGCATTTGCATTTGCGGTCCTGCGTTTGGTTTTCATTTTTACTTTCTCTTTTTACCCTTTTCTTTTTCTCTCTCTTCTCTCTTCTGCATCGCTCCATCTTTCCTCTACTTTAGCCTGTACTGTTTACTGCTAGATCACGACCTGGGCCTGGTCCCAATGTTTCTTTCGTTTCATTTCATTTGTCGTTTCTTTTCTTTACCTCTCTCTCTCTACCTCTACCTCTGTCTACCTCGACCTCTCTCTACCTCTGCCTCCTCTGTCATCTTGCGCGGCCTAGCCCGCACAAGCCAAAACTGGTAATTTCTATTAAAAGTGTCTTGCAGACCTTCCGAGCTGTGCTCGACACCTCTTCCTACAGTATCTAGCAATCAAGCCAAAGCACATTAAGCACAAATACATGACCTTTGTCTTTACGTTTATCTCCATCTTTACGTTTATGAATTTGCAACTCAGCAGAGAGGCACGCACAAACATAAACAGAGTGAAGTTAGCACCGGCAACGAACGTATATATATATGTATAGCGTACAACAAGGCTACGTGAATTTACAACAAAAAAGAGAAAGGAGGGCCAGCAGGCACGCGCTGATTGGTTGCCGTTTCAAGGCTGTGGCCCCCATTGACATGCGCGCGCGCGTCTTGGGAGACCGCTCTTTGGCTCTTTGGCTCTTTGGCTTTCAGACAGCTCGCCTTGCCCATGCACGGCATCCGTCCATGCCGTCCCATGCCGTCCCAGGGACGCCATCGAGAAAGAGAAAGAATACAAAGACGTGTGGCCCCCGTTTGACTACGTCCGCTGATGAGCAGGCCCCTGTCCTAGGTATACTTCCTCTTCTCTCCTTTCACGGCATATCCAAGGGCCGGACCTCACACTGGCTGACATGCGCATCCAGTTGTGCGACTTTGGCGAGGCGTACAAGCCAAGGACCACGACGGCGCGTTTGCCGCAGCCCGCTACGACGCGCACGGCAAGCTGCGCAGCACAAATTATTTCTCGTCGCTGGACGAGGCCTTTGACAAAGGCGTGCAGGCGTTCCGCGTGAGCCACAACGTTGGCGTGTTCTCCGACGACGAGCGCGCTGCCTTTCTGGATCTGATACGGCGCATGATGGCCTACCGTCCCGAGGACCGCCGCACGATCGAGGGCGTGCTGCAGTCGGAGTGGATGCAGATATGGGCGCTGCCCGCGTTTGCCGAGGCCGAGGCGGTGCAGGCCAAGGAGGCCAAGGAGACTAGCACTTAACAGGCCAAGGCAGTTCGGGGATGCCCATCTAGAGTTTTAGCTTACTTGAATTCGAACAATTCGTGCTTCACGTGCTCTGAACAACATTGGGCAGCGCGTCTGTAGTGTAAGTGGTGGACTGCCATTGTGCACACGCCCCAGCGGCAGACAACGGCGATGGCAAGGTCGGTAGAGTGTGCACCGCCGAGGTTGCCATGGTGGAAATACGTGCTGGATCCAAGAGAGCTCGCTGCCCGGCCCGAAGCCCAGGTGCACCGCCATGCCCGACACGCACGCATCGGCGAGGTGGTGTCGGGGGCCGTCGGTGGCGAATTCGTTTCGCTTTTCGGGACACATGTCGTCCATGTCGTCGACGAGGGAGCCGGGGGGGGGGGGGGGCACACTGGCGAACTACGAGATACGTCGTACGTATTGATGTGCGCAAAGGAAGTGGGCACCATGAGTGGTTCGTGACGGGGGCCACCGCTAGCGACAGTTGCCAATTGGGCGGTTGCAGTACTTCCCGATTAGGCAATTGCTGTCGGCACTTACCGATCCGCCCCGCGTTAGCACGTACACGCCACGTGCGGAATGCAACGGTCGTTCTTTCCGCTTTATCGCAACAGCATCCCGACCGATCGAGTCCGGATTCGGCAGTGGCCGGCAGGCCGTCAGGCTGTCAGGCCGCCAAGCCGTCTGGCACGCATTGGTGCCGGGGCCGACCGAAGCTTGGCAAAGTACGCCTCCTCGACATGGCCCTCCCGTTCGCCGACATCAATGGCGCCCTCGTCGCCCACCGCTTCGAAGGTCCCGACGATGCGCCGCTGTTGGCCACCGACAGCGGCCGCGGGTTCGGCACGCACGGCTCGGACGGGGCCACGTACCGGGTGTTGTCGTTTGATTTACGGTCTAGCTTACGGACACCGCCGTATACGATATGTTCAAGTAGATTGCGGACGATGTCCAAGGGCTGCGGCAGCAGTTCAACTACCACCCTCAATCTACATCGTTGAGCCGAACGTTGCAGTAGCTTAGGGGGGTCGCCCAAATGCACGGAGTGCACGACAGCAAGCGGCCAATACCGAGAAACCGGAGCTCGCGGCCACAATATGATGACCTTTAGGAGTGCTTGATACATACGGTGGACCAGGCGGTCAAGAGTCCAAACCAACGACACAATATTGTTATGGCAGGGGAAAACAAATGCAGGGGTCGGAGAAGACTGTCAAGAGGAATGACGAGAGAACGACGATAAATGAAAAGAGAGAATAAACGAAAAGAGAGGGGGGGAGGGACAGACAGAACAGCAGATGGAAAACAGCAGGAGGAGAAGAGAAAACCGAGAGGAAGAAATCCGAAAAGAAAGAAATCCGAAAAGAAGAAAAAAATGACAACAGGACCAAAAGAGACGAGAAGATAGTGTCCTGTCGCTTCTCTCGCTTTGTCATGTACGTCTTCACCGCTCGTTGCTTTCTCTTTCTCTTTCTCTTTCTCTGTCGCTTTCGTACAGAGTTTTACAAGCCACACACCCCGTGCTTGTGATCAAGATGGAACAGTCTGCCGGTGTTTTCAATAAAAACTCTGCTGACGCTTCCGAGCCACGTCCGCGGTACCGTCATATCTCGTTCGCAGCATGTTCTGGCCTTAATTTCGGCCAAGCCGAGCCAGCCATCGCTTCCCTCTTGCCTCTTGAAAGACGGCCCAGCCGCACTTCATCTTTGTACACGGACCACTTTGTCGCTTGTGCTATTATTAATAACGCTATGCCCAGCTTCACAGGATGACAGGATGATAAGTGACAGGATAAACAGGATGATGGGCGACAACCAGTTGCCGGTTTGAAAGATGGCCACTTGCAGCATGAACAAGCCGCAGTTGGAAAAAGCGCCAGACGGGCACGGTTGGGAGGTCTTGCCCATGCCACTACGTTTTATTATATATAGCATTGATATTCCCAATCTGAAGCGACCGGACGTAGAACATATTCATCACTCCTCTTCATCACTCCTCTTCACCACTCCTCTTCATAACTCCTCTTCATCACTTCATCAATCATGGACCCTCAAGGGACAATAACGCTGCGCGACGCTCTCGCGCGGCACAAACCTCTTATTCCGTGCACGGCCAGAGACACGAAGAACACCAAACACGAAACCTGGCCGACACCCTCGATCCGCGTCTGGTCCGAATTCAGCCTCCAGACACTCAACGACAGCTATGGACACGTCCTCGATGCCGTGTTGCCCCAGCACCTGGTCAACGCACTGATCTCCCCTGCGATGCTTAACGGCATCACCGTCCAAAACGACGACGGGCCCCAGCGCCTCATCGGCTGGGACGACGCGACGGTTGTCCCGCTCGTCAAATGGGCCAAGCAGTACCTTGGCCTGCACGCGGGCCACGCCCTGTATCACCAGTTTACCCATGCCGACGGGACCGTCATTACCAGGCTCCCACATGCGCCTAAAAAGCTAAACATTGACCACGCCATCCACCTGCGCAACGTGGAGCACGACGCTCTCGTCGTGGGTTTGGGACGGACTAGCAGAAAGTGGAAGTCCGTCTCGGTTATGCGCGCCTCCGCTAGTAGGACGAAGGAGGCCTTGTGGCCGCTCCGCCAGCTAGCTAATCTTTGCCGCCTGGCGGAGACACGGTACGGGTATATTCAAACGGACGAGGAGCTCGTAGCATGCTGCTTTAGCGCCACCTACGGCGACCAAGGCACCGGGGAAAAGAAGTGGACGGACTGGACGGTGGCCATCATGCCAGTGCCGTGGAACACGGAGCTGAGCAGCGGTGGCGGACCGCATGTCCTAACGACGGAGCTGGCGCTGTGGTGGCTCTGTATGCTGGCTCTGAGCGACGGCCACCGCGAGCTGGTCGCAAACGAGCTCGTCGTTCCCATTGATGCGTGGGAGACGATGCACTCGGGCGACGAGCGCGGGTGGATTCGGCGGCACCGGTACTCCTTGTTCGAGAAGCTGGCCAATGTGCCACCACCGCCACCCTCTAATGCGTATACTGCGCCTGGGACGGCGAATGCCGCCGCCTTTACAGGAGATGCTGGCTTCGACGAAGAGGAGTGGTTTAGTCTGCTCGATCCTGCGACTGTTGGCTTTGTGAATGGCAAAGACTTGGACTTGTCGGTCCTTGACAACACGAACGTCTAGTTTGATGCAAGCCTCCTTTGGCAAGGGCATAGAAACATGTGCTGACCGATGGTGTGCTAGTACGGTTGAGCATACGGAGGAGGAGGGAGAGTGCAAACAGCCCAAAAAATATGTACAGAGGGGAATCAAAAGGTGCTCACTTTACGTCGGATTAGGATGACAGGATGACAGGATGACAGGATGACAGGATCACACAAAACAGAAATCAGGGCTTGAAGAGCTGACTAGAGAGTTGACTAAAGACTTGACAGAATATTGAAAACAATACTGGACAGAAGAATCGACATAAGATATAAGTGTAAAAAAAATGTGTTTAAGAGGTCGGGCTGGGCTCTCCTGGCCAAGGGGTGAGTAGCAGGAGGCCTAGTTGTAACTTTACGTATATGAGGGCCAGAGTCGAGAAGTTTTGTACTAGAGAGTCGGCAATGCACAGATCGTGATCGATATCGTAATAATGAAGTAAAAGAGTCAATTCTGAGGCGCTGGTGATGTCCTTACACAATGAACTTGTCCCGGGAAAACTACAAGTCTAGAACCGTCTTAACAGGGAAATAGAAGGTTATCTTTCACGTACCACTCCAGCGTCGTATGAACTTGTCGAGTGGCGTTTAGCTTGGTTGCTTCTTCAGGCGAGCAGTCAAAATACCACCTCTTAGGCCTTGGTGAGAGTGGGATACGCTGTCGCTGCGGACGCGACTTGGTTTTCAGATTCGTCCCTGTTGTCGTAATCTGCCCCTTGCCATTGTACCGTCTAGGGTCGACAAGCGTGTACACGCTGTCCGGGTGCGCTGACGTACTCCGCAACTGGTACCGAGGATCGGGGGCAAGGCGAGGTTCGCCGATAAAGCATCCCCGGATGCCGCCTGGAAACACTGGCACCTTGTACAGCTTCGACGTTTGCCGCGGATTTTCAAGGGCCTCCACGAGGACATCTTCATAGTCCCAGTAGTCGCCGATGGTTAAGATAAACGTCTCGCGCAGCATGCCGGCCTTTTGTCTGTCCGTCAGCTGCGGGTTGAGATCCGGGTTTGTGAGAAAATGCGGTACTGTGATCGCAGTGCTGAAGTCGCACAGCTTGCCGTCGATGAGCTGGTCCCGGCGTACATCGAGACGGATGATGCCCAGCTGATGCAATTTGATGGTATCACGCAGGATGCGGCGCGCACTGGGCACGGTGAGGTTCGGCGGATCCTCAATGGGGCCGGGCGTGCCCAGGGCTTTGAGAATGCCGCGGATCGGTGGTGGCTTGCCACTGCGTTCGCCCAAATAACGGCCGCGCATGTTCCAGACGCCAGCCAAGTCAATGTTGCCGTCGAATTCGAGTGCAAAGCGGTCGGCCAGTGCACGTTCGTGGGCCTCGTCGAGCAGGACGTAGCCGTAGCAGGCCATGGCTAGGTCGGGGTGGCCAGCCTCCAAGAGACGGCCAAATGCGCGGCACTCGCTGCTAAACGGCTCCGAGTATTGGGCGAACAGCGTCAATTTGCCGCGGTCCTCATTTTTATCCAACTGGCCCGGACCGTACCAATCATGATCATACACAAAGCGGAACTGCAATGGGGAGGTTGTGTTAGTGGGAGAAGGCGGGAAAAAATGAATAGAATACGGGGGAAATGAAGAGAAAATAAGAGAAAATGAAGAGAATTCAACGACAGATACGTACCAGCTTCAGCGCATACTCTTGGCCTTGGATCCTCACTTTGACGACGTGGGCATGCAATCCCTCGCCAAGGTACTCGAGGAACTCGATTTGCTGCGGTCCCTTAAAGTCAAAAGCAGCCAGCTTTGGACCATCGCACAACGGCAGCGGGATCAGATCCGCGGGTGTCTCCGGCCAGTCAGGATACATTGTGCAGATGACAGCAGGGGGCAGTAGTGAAGAGTGAAGTAAAGAGTGAAGAGTGAAGAGTGAAACGTAATAGTAGAAACGGGGACGAAGACGATATAAATAAGAAGTGAAATGCACATGATGGAAAGCGCAAATAGCAAAGAATAAAGAATAAAGAAAACCAAGCACATATAAAGAAAAAACAAACCATAAATAGCACAAAGAAACAAGGAGACGCCGGCTGCGTTCAGCTGCATTCGTCGTCGCCGGTCGTGGCTTGGGGCGTCTTGTTGGATGCATGTAGTGTGCATGAAGTCAGAATATGACTAAGCAGGGATGCGTCCTAGACGGGCATATTAATGCGCGACTTTGATTGGCCCAAGTGCCCCGCTCCTCACCACAACTGGAGTAGGCTGTTAATACCCATTAATACGGACCCTATCAAGCGTTTGTTTACCCGCCTTGCTTCCAGGCCCCGTCTCGCAGCCTCCTCGTCAACACTCCACGTCTTTGCAAACCCAGACGCAGTCCTGCCGCGTCGATCCGCCCCACGCCTTTATCTGCCTCGTGTCTCCGCCGCCTTCCCTTATCGAACACGCCGTGTCGCCTTCGTTCGCCGGCCGCGGTCTCGCACGACGACCAGCCCAAACGACCCGACCTAGCGCGCGCCGTCCAGATGGTGCCGCCGATGACACCGTAACCGGTCATCGTTGAAACACCGTTGACGACGACGAGTATGCCACCCGCCTCTTTATATGAAGACGTGACGCGTGCGCATGCCGCCTACCCGGCTGCGGCCTGCCAAGCCGTTTGCTCGCCCGCCCCGGACCGTGCCGACGCCGTCTTTGATGCTACACGGAACGCTCTTGTCCGTCGCCCAGAGAGGCTGCCGCGTCCGAGCGCCCCCTTTGATGCCCTAGCTGCCGCCGCCGACCAGGCCACCGACGGGCATACGACGCAGCACGACGAACAACAACCCGCGCTTGCGCACCCCTACCAAGTCACCGTGTGGGAGCTGGACGGCGCGAAGCACATCTCGGGCACGGAGCACACCGCGGGTACGAAGCACATCTCGGGCACGAGACACATCTCGGGCACGAGACAGATCTCGGGCACGAGACAGATCTCGGGCACGCCCCGTGCCGACCCCATTGACGAGATCCGGACGCTCTGGGGGGCGCAGATTGTCCTCTTCTACGACATACCACACGTCTCGAAACGACTGCTCACCGCCTTACACGCCGTCGCGACGGCCTGGGCCTGGCGGGATTTCGTCCCTGCCATCAACCGCATTCTACTTGCCCGCCACGAAAGCATCCGAAAAGCAGCCGTGCAAGGCCGCTTTCCAGTGACCGTGGCCGACTTGTCCAACCTGCCCCGGGCGGGCGCGGATGCGCTGTCTCGCGAACCGTACCCGGTCCGTCGAGCACCCCCCATCGGTCTCGAATATGACAGATATGGGCTTCTCGTACAGGCAGGGCTGGGCCTAGACGACCCGCCCGTTGGCACGAGTGCGCGGAACGGCGACGCGTCTGATCACTACGAGCCAGCCATCATACTGCTCAGCTTGGCGGCCAACTGCCGCATCGAGACGGTTCTCTTGAACATGACTTCATGAGCCGAGGTACTGCTGTCCGAGCAGCTTTCCCTGTTTCTCGCCGAGGCACGCGGGCAACGGCCGAGTCGGCCAACGAAGCCAGGCCTACGAGCCCGCACGTGATTTGTATCGGCCTTTACTGTACGGAACGTCCCTTAATTAACAAGGAGAATAATCAATCACGCAATAAAAAGTCTGGCCACGTGACTCCCCATACCTAAGCGTCTAAAGTCAAAAGCAGTGAAAATAGGTATAATAGTGCTGCATCCAACTAAATAGACTACTAATCTGGTGAGAGCTACCAAGGGAGAGCTACGAAGTAGATGTAAAATGGTAAAGCATAAAGACCGAGCTATGTCGTATGCGGAAAGGAACTCGAGCAAAGACTATGTCGTAAACTAAGAAAAGGAACGTCCCTTAATGACCCTTTATGTAGTATGCTTATGCATGCCGTCGGTCATGTGACTCTCGATTACATCCATCTTCGTGATCCTCTCTCTTTTCCTCTTTTCCTCTTTTCCTCTTTTCCCTCTCATTTTACTCTTCTCGTCCCCTTGTTTTTGCTACCCGCCCTTATCACCCCCCCGCTCTCGCTTTCTGCGCTCTCACCCAGCTACCTTTTTCTTGCTAGGCGCTTCGCTTCAACCCATCTCCAGGCCCTTCCCCTCAAACGTCCCCACCTCTCGTCCAACGATGCAGCAAGATACACTACGCGCCCAGCTGCTCGAGGCAGTAGATGTGTTTCTGGCAGCAGACTGGCGTGAGCCCAGAGACTCGTCGCTGGTCCTCGCCTGTTTGACAGAACGCCCACAGCGTGCTGCAGTCCAGCGTTTCTGCTCGGTCGAAGAGGCTGAAGAACGCCTGGAGCTCGCGAGACAAGTCGAGGCACAGTGGGCGTCAAGACAGAAAACGTTTTCGCGCTTCCAAGTAAGCGCGTTGCTCATCCTCCCGCTCCCGGCGCTGCGCGAGGCGGCCAGCGACCTCAGCATGACGTTCTTGGCCACCGAGGCTCTTGTGAGAACTTGTATGTGTTTTCCCCCTTTTCTTTCCAAGAGTTATGACGGGCATTGTTTCTCTACATAAGCTAACGCCGTTTATAACAGATTTGCAGATGGGCCAGCAGGACACTGACGATGCTGACTCGAGCAGCCGACAAGACGGAAGGAGGATACAAAGGAACCGCCGGGCAGCGGAAGCGGTATGTTTTCGTATATATATATTTTCCCTCCATGAAAGTGAAACCCCTAACAAGATAGTGTCTCATCCGCGACGGCAGAAGATGCATTTTTATGCACACTGCCCAGCCCGAGGCTTGCCACATTTTCCCGTTCGCTGCCACAGCGACGCAGATGGGCGTGAACCGCCTTAGCGACATTCCAAGCCTACTAGACGGCATCCTCGGCACCAGAGACCAGGCGGCTGGTCTTTTGTTCGGCGTCGGGCTTAGTGACCACGCTTGGAATATGGTGTCGCTTGAGCGCCAACTACATAAGTGGTGGGCGTTGGGCTACTGGGGCATGAAGTGCCTCGGCGTTCTGCCCGTGCGTGGGAACGGAGACGGCGACGGCGACGGTGCTGCAGCACCAGCAGACATCACTCTCCAGTTCCACTGGCTGCCGCGGCAGTTGGCGAGCGCAACAGGCCAACCGACTACGGCTTCGCGCGGGCAGTCGTGGGCCGAGCCGACCGGCATTGCCTCTGGCGAGGCGGCCGCTCTGTGGACGGAGTGGACGGAGGAGTTGCTGCAGCACGCCAGCGGCCCATACTCGGGTGCGGGTGCGGGTGCGGGCGCGGGCGAGCCAGTGATTGCAGCAGCGATCCCGGCAAGCAGTCGTGCGCTCCTGACAGGAGCCACGGTGACGATCCGCATGCCGCTGCAGGATGCAATCAAAATGAAGGCCATGATAGACCTGCAATGGGCCTGCCTGTCGATCGCGTCGATGTCGGGCGCGGCCGGTGCGCCCGATTTTCTGCGCGAGTGGGACGACGACGACGATGTCGACGCGGCTAAGTGCGCAGAGCTGGAGGACTAGATCTCCTCCATGCTAGTGGTGAACGATACGCGTCACGTTGGAGCCTGTCCTCCTGAAGCTGCAGTAGCCTCTCCTATTCTCCTGTCCTTGGAAGTGCCTGCTGCGAGCACGGTGATGACGAAAGCCGCAACTCCGACACGCGGAACACGCAGACTGTCTATCTTGTCCCGCGTTTCGCGCCGATTCCCATCCCTCATCCCTCGGCCTCGGCGTAAGCCAGAGCCCACTTCCCAGACCACGCAGGCCACGCAAGCCGCGCCCGTGCCGCGCCGTGCAGCCGAAAAGCCGGCGCCTGTGCTCGCTGTCGGGTCGAGCGCTTCTTCCAACGCCTTGGCTGTACCAAAGCTGAGAAGCAGCGCGCCCCGTGTTACGAGCAAGGAGATTCCCGTCGGCCAGCAGAGCGACAAGACGACCAGGCCACCATGGCGGCCCTGAGCCCGAGTCCGTCTTGCTTTGTCGGTTGTTTCCCGGCATCAACGAGTGGGTTTGAACTGGCAGTCAAAGCCTTCTTCTTTTTCTCTCCCCATCCTTCTTCTTCCATTCTTCTTCCTCTTCTCTTTCCTTCTTTCCTTTTTCTTTTCTTCTTCTTCTTCTTCTTTATTTCTCTTTCCTTCTTTCCTTATTCTTTTCTTCTTCTTCTTCTTCTTCATTTCTCTCTTCCCAGTCTTCCTATCATTTTTAATCTATTCTTCCCCATCTCTTCGTCTTCATTTTGACTCTACTACTGTTAATTCAACTTCTTTGCGCTTTACTCTTTCAACTGCCCTATATGCTTGGTCGTGGCCGTGCTATAGAAAAGCACTGCCATGTGGCCCGCCACCCGATCCTCCTCAGCAAATAGCTTCTCGCAAAATTACGACGCTCGCGCGCCATGTTTCTACGGCGGCTTATTCTATCTCTATGGTTTCTTTTTCTACGCCTTGCTCGGCCCTGCCCGAGGGACTGGGATCTGGAGTAGTCTGTAGAGTATTTATAGATTGATAGAATAGAGAGCAATACAGCGAGCACATTCACCGGCTCGACGAATCCGGCTTCGGTAAAGGCAGCAAGAAGCAAGAATATGTGAAAGTAGAGCAGCACGAAGTGCTCTAGCAGACTGTTCGGCTCCAGACTCTCCAATACGTGTATCTAGGAGAGACGACAGCCACAGCCACAACCGCAGCCTAGACTCGATATACAGTCGGTGGCCGTCCTTCGTACTCGGGCAGCAGCTGTTTGCTTGTGGTCGTGGCTTTGGCAGTGTGTCCCTCTACTGTATTCCTCTACTCTGTCTCGTGCTCACGCTGTGCCGGCTCTAGCTCCATCCTTACCGAACCGTCGTCCGTTCGTCTCATGTGTCATGTGCACCATTCTTCTCTATTAGATGACCACTTCATGGTCTCTCTCTCTCTTTCTTTCATTCTCTCTTTCTTTCATCCTCTCTTTCTCTCATTCTCTCCTTCTCTCGTTCTCTTTGTCCCTTCTTCTGTTCTGCTTCCCCTATTCTCCGCCCCCCCCCCCCCCCCCCCCCAAAAAAAAAAAAAAAAAAAAACCCTTCCCTTTCTTTTATTCTCTTTTACCATTCTCCCTATTCCGACTACTAATACCAGACATTCTTAGACAGTACGAAATCTCTTACAACATAATACTCCGTATATTTACTCCTGATCCATATTCGATATAGTCTTCGGGTTATGCAATTCAAGTCAGGAGAAAATCTGTTGTATTTTCTAGGAGATAAAATGGCTAAAGATAGAAGAGATTTTACATAAGGAGCGGAAATCAGCCCCTATTGAACTGTGTGAAAATACAGTGAAATAGACATATGCGCACTGATACACTGTATCATGTGATGTGTGGAATTTAATACGGGTGACCCCCACTAATACGTGGATTCCTAATTCGGCCATGGTCGTTGAATGTCGTTACGTGCTGTAGTAGCGCCGACCAATAGAAATGCGCATATGGTAGCACGGGGGTCAGTCGACAGGCCGACAAGCACTCGGTCTGTTGTCCTAGTCGGAAGAGAAGAACCCATCACAGCTTCTTTTCTGCCACTTTTCTTTTCTTGTCTATTCTTTTCTGTCGCTCTCTTCTGTCGCTCTCTTTCCCGGTCTGTTTCCTTTTTTCTAGAGCAAGCGCATGACTCTCAGTGTCTTGTGCCCTGTTGCTGCAGATTTTTCTTCATTTCTCCCGTCTGTCAGTTCTTCTCTCTCTCTCTCTCCCTCCCTCTTCCGTACGTTCGGCCTGTCGTCTGCCGTCTGTACCCTCCTGGACAGCGACTATTCCCGGTCGTTGCCATAGCCGTCTTACGTATCGTTTTCGCCCTATATGTTCTTTTTATTAGATACCCATGCAGACCCGACTATTGAAACAGAAGAGAGCTCGAGTCCGAGACGAGTCTCACATGGTGTGTCGGATATTAGTGAGATATTCTATATTGTATGTATTACCGTAGAGTAGGATCCGGAACTTCCGCATTCTCTACGCCGGTCTAGAAGACGCAGAAGCATGCACAGATGCAGAGAGAGGAGTGGATGTGGCTATAAGTCTATTGTAGCTCGTCCTAGCAGTTCGTGTTCTTTGTTTTATACATCATACAAGCTACTGCGTATAGGAGACCACAGAGTGCTCACCAACTCTGTTGTGACGTATGCCATGGCCGACGTTGAGAGCTCCGACCCGGCAGCACGGGCCGGCCTGTAGCGGTGCAAGCAAGACACATGCGCTGGCGCACGCAACCCCCGGTGCTCTGTATTACACCAATGACGGACAGCAAGCCTGGCGCGAACGGCTAGCTGAGGCTAACAAAGGGCCAACTGTCGTGTCGGGTATTTATTGTCTATGGGTACTGGGTAAATAGAATAAGTATGGACCCTGGCGAGCCTGGCAGCTTTGCTTAATTTCTTCTCTTGGGCTCCGGCTCGCTGCCGCCGCCAAGACTGTTCTTTGTATGCAAAGCTCTATGCAATATAAGCAGAGAGTCTGTGATCAAGAGCCATGTGCAAGTAGGAGCATCGAGACAAGATCCCCAGAGCCTGTCGTCTTGATCTTCATCGACCTGCCCTCGGTATCCCCATCTGCCTTGCTCATCTACGACGACTGGACGCCTTCCCGCTGTCCATCGGTCCCGCAGCCGGGTCTGTCTCTGCTAATTTAAGAGCTGCATATGCCATGTGTCTGCTGTCTGGTTTGTCTACCGACTACTGCTTGTGCGCACCCCTCTCGCTAAGCATATGCAGCCGTGCATGCAACCTAGGATATGCAACCTACAGACACCAGCTTACTCCTACAGTTATATGATCCTTCATGGAGACCATCAAATACACAAGCCGTATGGTCATGCAGTGTTGCAGTGTCCCTGCTCTGCCCGTTCTCTGGCTGGCTGACGGTGATCCTTCGCGGCCGCGCCTCGCCGTCTCTCGTGTCGTCGCATCGCATCTCATCTCTATCCGCAGCTTACCAAACGGCTTTCGCATTTTATTCTCTATTTCTTGCTTCGCTCGTCTTCGTCCACCTTGCCTCTGCTTCTCATCTTCGCTTCTCATCTTCACGGCCTGCATCCGACGAGTATGTATAAGCTTGTCTCACATGATAGCCTACCAGCTTGCCTCCGTACACGGCCGTCTCCCTCTCTCACTATGCACAGTCGTCCATCTCCTCTTCCATCTTCAAGCCCTTTCTCTCCACCGCTGCTCGTCCGCTGCGCCGTCTCAACACCTCAACCTCTGCACTGGTATGTACCTGCCTATAATAGTGGGTCACGTCCCCTTAGCGTGGAAGCCGTCGTCGCCCTCAAGCGTAGTGTGGAAAAAGACCAAAGACGAAAGGGTCGTGGAGGGTGAGGGTCTGCCAACCCCACCTGCCCACCGTCCGTCTTGCGGGTGTTTGCTGGGCGCTCCTTCCTTCTTCTCGCGAGTCTCTTCTGCCTCTTTCCTTTCCTCTTTCCTTCTTCGGCGCTCTCTAAATCCCCCCTACTCGCCTGTCTTCCACGAGTAGTCTTAATAATCGCCTCACCACCGTTTCTCAGGCCTCTCTTTAAGATGCAGTCTACGAGTATACCGACCGCTTTACCATCCTGCCATGCAGCTCACAGTCTTCCAGAACCCGTAGAACATGCACAGGCCATACTATGCTCGACTGTCTCAGACAGGCCCGAAGAATGAAAAGTACAAATAAGGCGTTAAAGTTGTGGTGAATTTAAATAGAATAATGACTATTTAGCTTAATTCGGGACCCAGAAAGGAGGGTCGTTCTTTCCATCTTTCCATCTTTCCATCTACCTATCTACCTATCTTCTTTCGCACTCTGCTCCTTCCTCACTGTACGTATTACTAGTCTGTTTCCGACGCACTACTCGTAAAGTGGCTTCTCTGCGAGTATTTCCATACTCCGTCCCGACTCGCACTGTAGTCGCCGTGCGCCGTCGTCGACCGACTCGTCGCATGCTTGATTTTCGACTTGCAGGTTCTGTTCTGTCGTCTGTCCTTGCGGTTCATGCATGTGCCTTCTCTTCTTGACTGCTGTATCCTGCTTCGTCTCTTGTGTTCACCGCGACGCCGGCACGCCTCAACAGCCGCAACAGCCTCGACAGCCTACAAGCCCGCGCGAGACAGGCAAATACATGGATTAAGATGACCAGCCTACAAAGAACCGGCAACTGCTAACCAAACCAAGATACCAGGCTACCCTTGCTCCGTACTCGAAATCTACAATGTCTGTCACCAGCCTCCGATAGCCAGATTTCTTTCTCTACTTATTTAGCCATTTTATTTCGCATTAAGTTTTATCTTCCTCTTTCCGCTTTCCTCCTCCGCCGCCCAAGTCGCTCGCACCTGCCCTTACGATCTGTCCCGGCAGGGAAAGCCCCGGCCGACAGCCTAGCTGCCCCCTCTGCGCCTTCCTCCTTCCTTCTTTACGGTGCCTTTTGCGTCTCCCTCCTCCACCGTGCCTTCCCCGTCCAGCTATTTATTATCGTTCATTGAGTCCTGTATTGATCTATATTATTACCGTTGTACTTATTTGTTTATTTCTGAATTCTATTCTGCTATTAATTACTCAAAATTATTCTCTTAGTCTGCCCCGCTCGCTGTGTCCTCCCATTCGTTTCGCATTCAGCCACAATCGGCAATCAACCATCGCCAATCTCGCAACCCCAACGCCGACTCTTCCTCTTCCCGTTCCCCTCACCTTGCTATCTCTTTATCTCTTTTTCTATCTCTCTTTCTATCTCTCTTTCTATCTCTCTTTCTATCTTATTCTATCTTATCTCTCTCTCTCTCACTCACTCACCACCCTTCACTCACCGCGTCTCACCTCTCGACTCATCCTTGCGATCATCTGCCATTCGCCCGCTTTCGGCTTCTACTTCAGCTTCACCTCGGCTGCTTCACCTCCAATCCAATCCCAATCTCAGCCATTGACTACTCTCACACCACCTGCCCGCCATGGCTATGATGGGCGGCTCCGCCTGGAACGGCCAGGACCAGGGCCTGCATTCCTCTTCTGCCCCCGTCGGCGACGACGAGTTCCAGCAGTTCCTCGATCTCAACGGCATGGGCACGCTCGCCGACAACATCCAGTTCGACTTCAACGACGGCCCCGGTGCACCGTCTCACCTAATACACAACACCTCCATGGCCCCGGCCAACGACCCGCTCGCCGTCGACACCCCCATGACAGGCGCCCACAACCAGCCCGGCCTCTTGTCGCAGCCCGCCGGCAGCCCCATGCACCACCCACTACACCAGCACCAGCACCAGCAGCAGCACCAGCAGCAGCACCAGCACCAGCAGCATCACCACTCTCAACAACATCAACACGCGCACCCTCACAGCCACCCCCATCACTCCATGCCCGTCACCACCGACGCCGGCCCACACGCGGGCATGCCCGCCACCCTCGTGCCCCCCTCGCAGACCTCTACGCCCCTCATGCCCCCCTCGCAAAACGCCGGCGACGCCATCACCGAAATCGATGCTCAGATCCAGTACCTCCAGCAGCAGCGCATGCAGCAGCAGCAGCGCCAGATCGAGGAGCAGAACATCGCCTTCTTCACGCGCCAGAACCACATCGTGCCCCCCACGCCCCAGAGCCTCGAGCTCCAGGCCGGCACGCAGTACTTCGCCTCGCCCGACCCGCGCAGCCAGCACCAGCAGCACCAGCAGCACCCCCACCAGGCGCAAAACATCTACGACCGGTACCAGCACTTCAAGGACCAGCAGGACATGTCCTTCACACCCCTCGTGTCGCCTGCCGTCACGCCCCTCGAGACCCAGTTCTCCATCGACACTCAGTTCACCGTGCCTGGTGCCTACTTTAGCCCGCTGACATCGCCCGCCCTGCACGCCCAGACCGACACCAGCGCCGTCTTTGACCCGCGTCTGGCCTCGAGTGCTTCGCCGCTCGACATGGACTTGGAAATGCCCCCGGCCGCCACTGTGACAACCCCCACAACGCCTACCAGTGTGCCACCGACGTCTTCACCTTCGGCATCTGTCGCGCCCACTGCAGCCCTCTCGGGCTCGTCATCCGGCGACCTGGCGAAGAAGGCACGGAAAAACAATGCGTCCAAGGCTCGCAGCAAGGCCAACGTGCGCCAGTCGCCGATCACGAAGCCAATGCGCAAGAAGTCGACGACGACGCCCATTATGAACGCCCAGGTGCTCGACCAGCTGGCCGAGACGCTCGAGCACGAGACGCTGTCGTCGCCTGTCATTTTGCAGCAGCAGCAGCACCCCTCGTTTGGCGGCAGCCGCATGACGGGCGTGCACATGACCTCGTCCGCAGGCACAACGGACTCGGAGAACGGCTCCGTGTCGCCCGAAACGCTGACCGATATGCCGCCGCCACCTCTGCCAACCAAGCCGCGGTCCGCGCGCCCGTCGCCATATCTGCACCCGCAGAACTCGGCCGTCGGCATTTCCCTCAACGGCGGTGGCTTCCCCTCACCTGCCACACCAGCGTCGCTCATGAAGCTCGCATCGCCCAAGCAAAAGTCACACAAGGCGTCGCCACTCGTCACGGCCACTGTGAATGCCGCCCACAACAGCAGCAGCAACTCGGCGACGGCCTCGGCCCACAACACGCCCGGCACCGTCGCCGCCAATGCCAACCTCGCCAACGACCACATTGAGAACTTTGAGCTGCCCGAGTCGCTGAGCATGGACTTCCAAAAATCACTACCGCCGTCGTCGACTGTCACGAGTGCGCCATCACTCGATGTCAGCCTCGCCGTGACTGCATCGCCTTCGTTGGACCCGACCACGACCACGGCCAGAATGACACCCAGCAACCCCTTCCACCACCCCATGCACTCGCCGTCGCTGTTTGCGAAGCCGACGACATCTGCCACGCACAGCCCGCAGCTCCTGCCTGGCGGCACGCCGTTACTCAGCGCTGCCCGGAAGACACCACAGATGCTGGCGCGCAGCTCAAGCATGAGCCTTGGCAACGCCAAGAAGCGCCCCAGCATCAGCTCCGTGCAGGTGTCGCCGGCATTGCGGCCCAAGATCTCGCCCAGTATCAAGCCGCTGCTGCCGGGCGTGCCAGGCAGCATGGACGCCGGCATGAGCATGTCGGCGGCCGAGGACCAGGCGTCGCGGATGCTGGCGAGCAAGTCCAACTACCAGAACATTCTCGAAGGCAACACGGTGCCGGGTGTGTCGTACCCGAGCGAGCTGTCGACCAACCTGACGTCGAAGCGGACGTCGCACAAGATTGCCGAGCAGGGCCGGCGCAACCGCATCAACTCGGCGCTGCAGGAGATTGCAACACTGCTGCCACGGCCGCCACCAGACGACGATGCGCCTGTCGGTGATGTTGGTTCTGGTGGTGAGAAGGGCGACAAGAGCGACAAGGGCGACAAGGACAAGGACAAGGACGACAGGAGAAAGGACAAGGCGGGCGCGACGCCCAACAGCAAGGCGAGCACCGTGGAGCTGGCGATCGATTACATCAAGCAGCTGAAGAAGGAGGTGGCGGACCTGACAAAGCGCGCGGAAGAAGCCGAAGCGAAGCTGCAGCAGAAGGAGGAGGGTCATCGGCAAACGGAGGACGACCTGCGGCAAGCGGAGGACGAGATGGTTGCCTAGTAGCCTAGTCCCTAGTCTGGCACAGACGGTGAAAGTAATAAAACGGCGTTGGAACGGACGGCAGATGCTCCAGCGGCACGGAGGCATGGTGGCATAAAGACACGGAGACACGGACGACGGCACGGTAATACATTTGATTCTGCATCTCTCTTTGTTTTGTATCTAGACTGGTGTTTGGATCTATCGATCTGGGGTTTGATAGGACTGGTTGGGTATACCATAACACTTATAAAAATGACATTATCAGCGTCATGGAGTTGTTTATTCTTATTTCTTTTTCTTTTTTAAATTTACTACTTTAATTAATTGATTATGGAAAGTGGAAGTGCGCACGTGACTTGGCGACAGAAGGAGGGGCGCTGTCGCGTCTAGCGCTCTTTGGCCTGCATAGCGCGTCTTGTGCTGTAACTATCACGTCCAGTGCCTGCCTACTTGGATCGAGCATCGTCATATAATTACAGATACAGACTAGGCAGCAGAGCCACCCGGCAAGATTGACTGCTGACTGCGAGGCCCTCAACCACAAGAAACAGACTGCACAACGACCAGAACAGGCTGTCAATGACTGCTCTTTCGTCTTTCCGAGTGTAAGAGCAAGGCCTTCGCCCACGCAGCAATGGACGACGACGAATTCGAGTTTGGCAGTGATGTCGCCGACGAGGATCTGATGCTCGCCTACGAGGCATCGTCGACGACGGCAGCAGCGGCGGCAGCCTCTCGGAGTACAGCGCAAGGCACGTTCCAGCCTGCGTCTGCCTTTGCCCGTCCAAGTCTCCCGCGGCCCGGCCATGGCGCCACAGGACCGAACGGCCAGAACGGCCAGAACGGCCAGAACGGCCAGAACGGCCAGAATGGCCAGAACGGCCAAAATTCGATTGGCCGGAATCCGATCGGCCAAAACCAGACCAGTCAGAATCAGAACCAGAACGGCCAGGGCCGGCGGCCTCTGCAGTCTGCCCAGCCGCACGAGGAACTGGACGATCTGCCTTCGGATGCCTTTGACAGCTCGTTCGTGAGCCCCGGCGGCGCCCAGCATTCACAGCGGTCCATCATCTCGAGCATCCGCCAGCCGATCCGCATCCCAAGCCAGCAGACGTCCTTCCGCCAGACCACGCTGCACGGCGACACGCTGCGCGAAGAGCCGTCGCAGCCACAGCACACGTCCAACTACGCCTACGTCGCCGACATGGGGCCCGAAAAGGTCACTCACCATAAGATCGACTCGGACGCCATGCAGACGTGGGTCTACCCGACAAACCTCGGCGCCATCCGCGACTACCAGTTCAGCATCGTCAAGAGCAGCCTCTTCAGCAACACGCTCGTCGCCCTGCCCACGGGCCTGGGAAAGACTTTCATTGCGGCTACCGTCATCCTCAACTTTTACCGCTGGACGCGCGACGCCAAGCTCGTCTTCGTCGCGCCCACCAAGCCCCTCGTGTCGCAGCAGGTCGACGCCTGTCTCCAGGTGGCCGGCATCCCGCGCTCCGACACCACCCTGCTCACGGGCGAGACGTCGCCCGCCCTGCGCGAGGCCGAGTGGGCGTCGAAGCGCCTCTTCTTCATGACGCCCCAGACACTGCAGAACGACCTGTCCAAGGGCTACGCCGACCCCAAGTCTATCGCGCTCCTGGTCATCGACGAGGCCCATCGGTCGACGGGCGAGTATGCCTACGTCAAGGTGATTGGCTTCATGCGCCGCTTCACCAACAGCTTCCGCGTGCTGGCCCTGACGGCCACGCCGGGCGCGTCCGTCGAGTCGGTCCAGGAGGTCATTGACAACCTCGGTGTCTCGCACGTCGAGATCCGCACCGAGGAGTCCATTGACATCCGCAACTACGTCCACAGCCGCGAAATCGAGCGGCTGTCGCTCGAGCCCTCGCTGGAGATGGAGACGGTGCAGGACCTGTTCTCCAAAGCCCTCAAGCCATTCTGCGACCGGCTGAGCCAGCAGAACATCTGGTTTGGGCGCGACCCCATGGCGCTCACGACATTTGGCCTTATGAAGGCGCAGCGCGAATGGATGGCCGGGCCGGCGCGCCACCTCAACGACGGCACAAAGTTTATGCTCCTCGGCACATTCGGCCTCTTGAAATCGCTTGCGCACCCGATCAAGCTGCTCAGCTTCCACAGCATCCGCGCATGCTACAACAGCCTCCATGAGATGCGCAGCGAGTGCGAGAAGAACGAGAAGGGGTCCAAGCTGCGCAAGCAGTTTTTCCGCGACCCCAACGCCGAAGAGATGATGATGACCATTGAGCGCTGGCTCAAGGACCCCACGTTTGAGAGCCACCCGAAGCTCTCCTATCTCAAGCAGCAGCTCGCCGAGCACTTTATCGACCAGGCGCCGGGCTCCAACACGCGCGCCATCGTGTTCAACGAGTTCCGCGACAGCGCCGAAGACATTGTGCGTGCTCTCAACCGCGACGTGCCCAACGTCAAGGCGTCGGTGTTCGTCGGCCAGGCCGACTCGAAGCGCAGCGCGGGCATGAAGCAGGCCGACCAGATCAAGGCGATCCAGCGCTTCAAAGACGGCGAGTTCAACGTGCTGGTGGCGACGTCGATCGGCGAGGAGGGTCTCGACATTGGCCAGGTCGATCTCATCGTCTGCTACGACGCCAGCTCGTCGCCCATCCGCATGCTGCAGCGCATGGGCCGCACTGGCCGCAAGCGCGCCGGTCATGTCATCCTCTTGCTGATGAAGGGCAAGGAGGAAGACAAGTTTGCCGAGGCCCAGGACAAGTATACGGGCATCCAGAAGCTCATCTGCGACGGCGCGCGCTTTAACTTCCGCGACGACCTCTCAGAACGCATCGTGCCGCGGAGCATCAAGCCGACGGTCGACAAGCGGCATGTCGAGATCCCCGTCGAAAACACGCAGAACCTCGGACTGCCGGAACCGAAAAAGCGTGCCGGGCGACTGCCGAAGACGTCCAAGAAAAAGTTCCACATGCCCGACGACGCCGAGACCGGATTCGTGACGGCGTCGACCGTGAACGAGGTCGACGGCCAGACAAAGTTGGGATTTAGGACGGCGGGAACGGCGGCCAAGGCGGGAGCAAACGCCAGAGCCAAAACAAAAACGAAAACGAAAGCAGCAGCAGTGAAAGCCCCGATAGCAAACGCACCAGACCCGGCCGAATTAGAAAGTCTAGTCGACATTCCGGATCTCGAGACGGCTCTACAGTCGGCGCGGGCCAGTCGGAAGCGGACGGGCGGCCGAGCCGGCGCATCGTTCTCGTCGTTCATATCGAGCTTTGGCGGGGCGCAGCAGGAACCGCCAGCCATTGACACGGGCGACTCTGCGAACTTTGGCAAACTGCAGCGCACGTCGTACCTCGAGCATGGCGTGTACACGCGGCGCAATGTCCAGCTGATCAACCGGCTGGGCAAGGGCGCCTACGACCGGCCGCGGTCCCTGGGCGATGCTTACATGCGGCAAAAGGTGCCGAGGTTCGTGACTGACTCTGGTGTTTCCGAGGACGAGGATGACAGTGTGGACGAGGATACAGCAAAGGATCAGACAAATGATCATCAGACCAAGTCCGAGTCGGACGAAGATATGGGCCAAGTGTTTGCGGCGCGGCCGAGCGCACAGCTGAACAGCCGCGTAAACAGCCGGCCTGCTACATCTTTGTCGCTGCCGAGGACCGTGGTGCGCCCAACACGGCCTGCCGAACCGGCACCCCTGTCGCCCGAGCCGGATGCAAAGCGCCGCCGCACCGCGGGCCCAGCCTATGGCGCAGCCAAAAAGACACAGCGCGAGCGGCTTACTGTGACGCCATACTATGGCGGCAGCAATGAAGATACAACATGCTCTGTGAAAGCAGAATACGACGACGACGACGACGTGGGCGAAAGCAGCAGTCGGTGGGCGTCCAAGAAGAAGAACGGCCGGCCGGCCGTCAAGGGTATGACCAAGTGGCGCAGCTCGCAGTTCCAGTCATACAGCTTCATGGGCGCACGCGACGACGAGGTTCCTGAACACGACGGCGGCGACGACGAGGACATGGACGACTTCCCCGCGTTCTCCCTCAAATCGAAAGCAAAAACGACAAAAGCCCGGGCGGCTCTTCCACAGTACAACGCACGACCAGGCGGGACGTCTCTTCTGACGCGGCCTGTCACTGGCAATCAGCCAGTTGCGAAAACGACTACGACTATAACGACAACTACAACGACAGCGACAGCGGCAAGACCACATGCAAAGGCCAGAGCGCCTATGCATAATCGACTCATGGCCGAGTTCTCCGAGTCTGAAGGAGAAGAGGTGGAGGACGAGGACGAGATGGAGATGGAGCTGGAGCTGGAGCGAGATCGAGCACGGAGGAGGGTTGAGGAGGAGCAGGAGAGGCAAGAAAAAGAGAGGCAAGAGGTGAGGAAAGAGAAGGAGAGGGAGAGACAAGAGAAGGAGAGACACGAGAAGGAGAGACAAGAGAAGGAGAGACAAGAGAAGGAGAGTCGCGAAAGGGAAGAAAGAGAAAGACAAAACCAACAGCATACAGCCGACGACAGTTTTGATTTCATGGACGACGACCTCGAGCGCGACATGGACGCACTCCTAGCCGGCAACATCGACAAAGATACGGAAGCCATGGAGGCCGTGGTGGAGGTGTCCGACTCTGACGTCGATCTCCCAGAGCCTCCCAAAGCCAGCCAGCGAGTCAGCCAACGGCCACAGCTGCGGCAGTCTGTGCCGCGGCCGGGCGAGCCGTCTACCGACATATCTGAGCCGTCGCCCGAGCCGGCTATGCCAGAGATGCAGGAGTTTTTCGATTTAGAGGAGCTCCCCGATGCTCCCGACGTGCCAGACGTGCCAGACGTACCAGACATACAGCTCCCCTCGTTTGCGCGCCGCGAAGCCGCAGCTCTGCCCTTTATTCCGATGTCGCACCCACCGGCGTATGGCGAGCCGGTCACGGCAAGCTACAACCCGAACAGCATGTATAGCGTGTACAACAAGAAGCACGGGTACAAGGAGCACAACGACTACGGCCAAGCCAACGGAGACGACGACGAGCACAGCAGCCAGCCGATGGTTATCAAGTTCTCACAGCCGGCGGGCACGGGCAACAGTCTACGGCGGGGCCCTAGCCGCGGACGTGCACGGGCGTCGCGCGGTGCCGGGCGCGCGGGCAGGGGGGGCAGGGGGGGTATGGGGGGCAGAGGGGGACGGGGTGCTCGCGAGTACAGTGCGATATTGGAAGACGAGGCAGAAGAGGCGGGCTTTGACAGCTACGATGAGTATGGCGATGCGTATGGCGGGAAGCGGGGCAAGGGAAAGAAGGGACGGGGCAAGCTGGAAGAGCAGGGCGACGACTGCATGCGGACGAGCGACAACTATGAGAGCGACGGGTCCGATAGCGGTGGCGACCTGCTTGATTTTGTAGTGGACGACGACGACGACGAGGAGGCGGAGTCTGAGCTGCCGTCGAGCTTTGTGGAGCCGAAGAAGGCCGCAAGAACGACAGCAAAAAAGACAGGGAAGACAGGGAAGACAAAGACAAGAGAGACGGCGTCCAGGTCCAAGGCCAAGACGGCGAGGAACACCTACCGAATACCGTCGTCGGTTGCGAGCTCGCCGCCGGTGCGGGCGACAACACTCCCGATCCGGCTGTCGCAGACCATGGACAGCGCGAGCGACGAGGACGTGCCGAGGGTGTCTACAGCAAAGACGGCCGGAAAGAAGACGGCCGGAAAGAAGACGACCGCGAAAGCCAAGACAGCCAAGGCCGCGACCAAGCCCAAGGCTCCAAGCAAGCCCAAGGCCACCAAAGCCAACGCCTCCAGGGCCAAGGCCGCCAACATGCCACCACCCAAGAGCGCCGAGTTTATCCTCAGTGAAGACGATCTGAGCAGCGACGCTGTGGAGAGCAACAACAACGTCGTCAACAACAACGACGACGACGATGACGACGACGATGACGAATCGGATGTGCCAGTACAGCGCAGCCGGCGGCGGCAGGTTGTCGACAGCGACAGCGACTGATCGCCGGATGGCACGCCGTTGCACGCAGCCACGATATAACATAATATAGAATTGATTTATACGTATTAGTCATCTTACGACGCGAGACCGGCCTCGTCATCAAGTCATCACATCAAGTCATCACATCAAGCGATCAAGCGATCAAGCGATCAAGCCACCAGACGTGGTGGCCGGTAGCCTCAAGGCACCACCGTTTTTTCTATCTTCGCTTCGAGCGTGTTCCACCAGCCAAGCCAGGCTGCGACATTCTTCGAGTCTCGCGAGTTGTTATCGCTCAATCACTCAATCACTCAATCCCGAACCACTCAATCGCTCAATCGCTCAATCGCAGCCTTGACTAGTCGGCAGCTAGTGACCGTCGTCATCAGAAGTACGAGTAGATTAATGGCACAATAAACTGTTATTAGCATTGCGGCTCTCCGTCGTCTCGTGGCCCCGCGCGTCTTTCGGGTTTGTCTTCTATCGTCGTTTGGTCGTCTTCCTTGATTGATAGCTTCACCCCCACGAAATGATCCATCAGATGCAATGTCAGGCGAGCAGCCAGCGCCAGGACCGGCAAGGGATCGGCACACAGGCCCGACAACACACCAGCGGCTGTCGATAAACCCAGCCGAGTGCAGTAAGACATGTACAAGTACAAACACGCCGCGGATAGCACGCAGCCTGCTTGCTGGTGTCCGTGAAACTTGTTTACTGTTCTGGCCAGCATCGTCACACCGTCCTGAGACCATGAGCCGCATGGCCCGAGCGGCTGCCGTCGGCGTCTCCTCGTATCCGGTGGAATGCATTGTGGTGTTATCATGCTGTCTTGTCTTTTGTACCGTTTGTTTTCCCAGACCATGGTGTTTGTTACTCATGTTAATTCAATTATTCAGTATCAGCTTGAATGTGAAAATCAATCAAATAGGAGTAGGTAGAAAGAACAGAAGAAAGAACACGATGAACGCCACACCCACCCCATGACTGTCCGTGACGTGTTTCCAACAATGCAAATCAGCTCCGCATCTGCATGTTCGTCTTCTGTCGTCGGACAGATCGATTCTCACGCCTCCATCTTCTCGTATGCCTCCAGCCGTCGCCGCACGCCCGGCCAATCAAAAGAATTGTTAGGGACACCGTCAGTCCAGGCGGGCACGTCGAGGTCTGCCCTACCAGAAAGACGGGCATTTGAAAGAAGCAGACCCCTGTCGGCAAGAAAACAGAGTGCAGCCAATAAGCGAGACCCCTGCAGTAAGAGTAAGACAGGCTGCCATCTGGCGCACAGGCTGCAGAAGAAACGGAACACGAACAAAAACAAAAACACGAGCAAGAACGAGGAATGAGACAAAGGACAAAGAAATACACAACAGAGAGACAGGGGTCGTTCGGAACGATAAAGACAGAGGCAGATGCAATACGACCCAGAGAGGGAATCAAGACGGAAGAAAGGCGACGTGGCATGCCGATGTCTGGCGCACGAGGGCCGGGGCGGATAGACAGGGACAAAGAACGAAGTGAATACGCCGTACACAAGCCGTGCAGGATTGCGGTAGATTCTAGATGCTGCTGAAACTGATATGAATTGGTTTGCATTGGCAGGGGGGGATGCTCACCAGATGCATTGCAAGACCTCTTCATCGACACTTCCATCGACATTTTCATTCACCCCATCTACGAGTAGGATAAGATACTTACTCGTACCTCTACACCCCCTAACCTGCCTATACCCACCCCTCACCACAATCCATCATTTGCACCTCTGTCTTGTGTCGCTGCTACTGCAGGGGCACTGCCAAATACCACCACCCTGACAGACGAGAGGGAGACGACAGTGGCTGGCGGCGTAGAGGCAAGCGAGACAACCCAGTCACACGCTGAAGACAGGCCAATAGATCCAGGGCACCTGTATGCACACAGTATGCAACACGGAACATCAGACACGCAGATACAGACAGGCATAACCGCTTACGATCAGCAACCGTGGTCACAGTTGGCTCTTCCGAAAATGGATAGCACTGCGAGAGTCGCGTGCAGCAGGCATCACTTTAACCGTACGATATGCGAGAACATGGAGTCTACGGTGCTCGGTGATGTCGGAGTGTGTGCCTGTGTCGGTGTGGTCTTGTGCTGCCCATGCAATAAGACGAATATGACACGAATATTCTGTACGGAGGATGCCGGCGTGGCTTCACCGGGACCAGCTCCTAACTTGGATACGTATCTTACAGGACACCAACAGGACCAGGACACCAGGACACCAGGACACCAGGACACCAGGACACCAGGACACCAGGACACCAGGACACCAGGACACCAGGACACCAGGACACCAGGACACCAGGACACCAGGACACCAGGACACCAGGACACCAACAGGGCGACCAACAGGACACGACAACACCCGTCACACGCCGGACTGGTGCGTCGACCTGGCTCTTGGCTTGACTCAGGTCGTCAATCTACGACAGCGCACCGGACGCCCGCCGGGTGCCCTAATAGCGCGTCTTCATGCAGTCGTTTCGAGAAGCAGTTAGTCACGCTGCCGGGGTCACACACACGCTCACAACTTACGAATACTCGTAGAAGTATCTCATTCCAAGTTGGCCTCCGGCAGGGTTTCCGCCGTCACTGTTCCTGTAATACGCAATTAAAGTGCAGCCAAGTTTAATTGGCAATTACCCGTAGACCGCTTAACGCGTACTGTACACGCACGGTGCGGCACTGTCCGGGCCCACAAGTCAGATACTAAGATACAAGCACAAGCACAAGACCACTCGTACACCGTACCTTTGCCTCTCTTTGTCTCTTCACATTTGTCAGACGAGTGGAAGACGGCGGAACAGAGGAGAACCGGCGCTGAGGCGGTCTGTCAACACCAGAAGGCCCTGGCGAGACAGAGACCAACGGGACCAGAGGCCCGGATCCTTTGTGCGTTCGGCGGTCTTGATCTCTCGCAGTTTGTCATTTATGCTCCCACACCTTGAGAGTATCCTTCCAGTACGAGTATACGGTAGACGAGTTGATCCAATGTACGAGTACGACTCGTACAAGCACACACAGTCTCCCTGCGGCCTCTCCTCTATCGTACTCTCTCCAGCCCTCCGTCATCCACCTGGCCCACCCCAGTCAGCCTATGCAGATCAGAGGGTCGCCCATACTTTAACTACTCGTACGGAGTAGTACACGAGAAAGGAGACGCACAAAAAGGAAAAGGAGAAAGGAGAAACGAAATCGGCATGGAAAACAAGAAGACGGTCTGCCGTACTTTGGGTGCTAGCCTCACTAGTTAGTTGATAAAGGGACGACACAGTGCCAATGTATGCATACACTGTACGGCTGGCAATAATCCATCCGGCGCACTGTCCGATCTCACGCCACGCGCACACTGTCCGGGCCAACAGGCCAGGCAGCGCTTTTGCCCATCCTCTCCCTTACGCTGTGTTTTGTTGGTCTATCTGGTCTATCTGGTCTATCTGGTCTATCTGTTTGTCTATCTGTTTGTTATTTCTCATTACTTCTGCTTGTTCTTTCTGCTCGTCCTCTCACAATCTGCCCATCTGCTATTCGGCCTGTCTGACCTGTCTATTCATCTGCCTGCCAGGCCCTGCTCCCCTACATTCTCACCACCTTGCGAGCTTGCCTCCTACACAGTACGAGTACATCCCCCTCAACGTTTCACGCCCTCGCACTGACACACGCTCTCTCATGCACACCCAGACTGCGTCCGACACAACGATAGCCCCACAAACGGTAGCCCCACTCGGGATTCCGCCCATGGAGGCGTAGCAGGCGCGCTAGTCCGCTTTGGGAGCCATTCTAGGCAGCCACGTTCGACACGCCCCCCATATGTTTGGCCTGGTCCGCCTCTTTTTCTCCCAACACCTGACGTCTGCTTTTGTCCTCTTCTCTCTCTCCGAGTCTCGCCCAGTCCTAATATTCAACTGTCGACTGCCTCGCCTTTCGCTTTCGTCCGACGACATACGAGTACATCCGACTCAATCTCGTCCATCTGGTCCGTCTGTTGTCCATCGTGTGCCTTGATTTCCCGGCCTTGGTTTTCCCGGGTCGTGCTGCTCGTTGATCTGCCTCGTTGTCTGCATCCATTGTCAACTATCACGACATCCCATCCCGACGTGACTAGATATCAACGACGTCACCGCTCTGCCTCTGCCTTTGTGCCATCGCCGCTGCCACCGCCGTCAACGCCGTCTCGTGCAGACTGACCACCCTACGCCCACACACGTCTCTCGTTCTTTGACGACCATCCCGTGACGAACACAACGACAACTGGACGCCTTCAGATTAAAAACCACCACGCCTGATCAACCAGGAACCAAGGACTCTGCATCAACCAGTCCTAGAGTTTCCGTCGAGATTGTAAGCGATCCTACGAGTCCTGCCATCTTTGCCGTCCTGTTTCTTCGCCGCGCCTCTTTGGTCTTCGGCTTCCCTTCATTCCCTCATCCACCATACCCCATTCACCACCTCATTCACCATCACTATCATACACCCTATCTGCATTCACTCCTTCTACCATACCCCATCACCAACCGCCGCCGCCGCCTTGTGACTCACCTCGCGCTCTGGGTCACTCGCATCTGCTCCATCTGCTCCATCCGTTCCTTGCCCTATTGCCCTATTGCATCACTCCCGCCTTTAGCCCGCATCTGGTGTTGGTCTTGCTCATCTGCGTCTTTGTCCTTTCTCTCGCCCTTCTCCTGTCCTTCTCATGCCCTTCTTCTGTCCTTCTACCTTTCTCGCGTCTTCACTGGCCATCGACTCCGTCCTCGCCTTCTGCATCCTCCTCATCCCCCCTGTATCCACTCTACACCCCCCATCCCACGCTCTACCCACGCTCTTCCGCCTCCATTCACTCGTCCTCGACTCCATTGCTGACATATCTAGTCTCTTCTCCTTCTCTCCCAATTACTCGCCCTTCAGACAGGACTTGAGGGCCTCGTTGCCGAGCCTCTTTTTCCCCGTCTTCCGTCTTGCTTCGCCCCTTCTTAAATACTGGCACGTCGCCTCACGCCCCCCCCCTCCATCCTGCATCATGGCTTCTTCTTCTCCCCCCACCTCTGTCTCTACTCCCCCCTCCATCAACCCTCGCCGCGTCCCCGTCTCCAGCTCCGGTCATGGCTTGAGCAACAACGCCAACGCCATGTTCCGCAAAGGTGCCACTTTCCACTCGCCAACGTCTGACTCCAGCCCCGTCTCCAACAACGACGGCACTCCCTTCTTCCCTCCCAACCTGCCGCGCTCCCAGTCCAACCTGGACGACGTGATCGACGCCTACCGTCGCCGTGCTGCCCTGACCATCGACTCCGTCGGCGAACTCCTCGCCGCCGTCCGCATCTCGCCCAAGTCTGACAAGGCTGAGAAGGCAGACAAGCCCGACAACAAGGACGGCAAGATCCCCGTCTTCTTTGACGACGACTGCGTCCCCCGGGGCATCCTCGACCACACCATCGTCCCCGACCAGAAGCCCGCCCAGCCGCAGCAGCGCCGCATCCAGCCCGCCCGCGGTGCCAACCAGCGCCGCTCGCACGACCACGCTTCCGACAGCGGCCTCGGCTCATCCATCGCCTCGTCCAGCAAGAAGGGCAAGGCTGCTCCTGCTTCGCCCTCGGCGGCTGTCCAGGCCAAGGCCATCACCCGCTCTGCCGCTGCATCCGCCACTGCTGCCGAAAAGCCCGCTGGCCTCAGCGTGCGCGCCTCCAGCCGCATCTACGAGCACACCATCCGCCCCCTGCTGGCCAAGCCCGCATACAAGCCCTTCCACCCGGTCCTCATCGAGTGTGCCTCCAAGATCAACAAGAAGGACATTGTCTGTCTACGCGACCTCGAAAAGACTATCCTGCTCCTCGCACCTGTAAGTGATTCTCGTGATACAACCAAGGTGGAAGTAGACAGCATCTGCCGCCTGCTCTCGCTGAGCGAGGCCCAGCAGAAGGCTGTCTACTCGTCCTTTCTTTCGTTTCTCTTTCTTTCTTTTCTCTGTGGAAATACTCACAGCCGTATAAAGGAGAGGGCAAAGGCCGCCAAACTCTACCTCGAATTCTCCCTCGAGTCCATCCGCTGCCTTCAGACCACCGTCGAGTATCTGTCCGACCGTGAACAGACGCGCCCTACCGACGCTCCCTATACCGCCGGCTATTTCATCGACCTCGTCGAGCAGATCCACCACTACGCCCAACAGCTCGCTGACGCCAGAGACAACAAGAAGTCCGTCAACAACATGGACATCAACAGGTACCCTTCCACAGCTTCTGCAGCTGCTGCAGCCAATGACAAATTCTTGTTTCCTCGGCTTACTAACCTGCTCAGCTCTGATGAGATCAAGCTGCACGGCGGCATCACCGTCAACGGCCGCCCTGCCGAGCTGGTCCGCGTCAGCGCTGACGGCCGCGCCGTTTCGATTGCCACCGGCCTCCCCGTCGAGCTCGAGGAGGACGCCAAGGATGCTATCCGCATGAAGCGGTCGGCCACCCAGGAGCTCGAGGACGAGGAGGAGATTATGCGCTCCATGGCCCGCCGCAAGAAGAACGCACCGCCAGAGGAGTACGCGCCCAAGATGTGCAGCGTGCCCGGCTGCACCAAGGAGTTCAAGCGGCCCTGCGACCTGACCAAGCACGAGAAGACGCACTCGCGCCCCTGGAAGTGCGTCATGGAGTCGTGCAAGTACCACGAGTACGGTTGGCCCACCGAGAAGGAGCGCGACCGCCACATGAACGACAAGCACTCGGACAACCCCGCCATGTACGAGTGCCTGTACAAGCCGTGCACGTACAAGTCCAAGCGCGACTCCAACCGCAAGCAGCACATGGAGAAGACCCACGGCTGGACGTACGTGCGCACCAAGACCAACGGCACGGGCAAGCCCACCATTGTCAACGGCCAGATGGTGTCGACACCGCGCCCCAGCATCGACGCCTCGGCGTCCAGCACCACCCAGCCCACACCGCAGCTGGTCAACATGCCCACTCCGGCTAGTGCCCAGAGTGCGGCCGTGGCCACGCCGCCCCAGGACGAGTTTGAGTTTAACACACCGCTCTTCGGCATGGGCGCCATGGGCTCGTCGGCCGCCGACCTCGAGTTCCCCACATGTGCTCCTGGTGATATCCTGCCGCCCGACAACCTGCCGGCCGAGATGAACGACATGGACTTTGCGCTCGACCTGGACGGCAGCGCGGCAGCCAACAACATCAATGACGCGTCGGCCTATGCGTCGCCGTACAGTGCGTCGTCGAGTTTGGACAACACATCTGCGTACCAGGACATCGGCCCCGACATGGCCACCATGTACGACGACATCTATGCCGCACCCATGCAGCTGCCCACGCTCTTTAGCAACGGCCACATGGCTGCGGCAACCACCGCACAGCCCAACGACCAGAAGGCCATTTTCGAGCGCTTCCTGTCGCTGCAACCCGACTTGTCGGTCATGACTCCTGCCCAGCAGGCGCAGATGTATACTCTGCAGATGCAGATGCAGCTCCAGCAGCAGCAGCAACAACAGCAGCAGCAGCAGCAGCAAAACCAGCTGTCGCCACACCACTTCTCGCCGCTGGCCGAGACGACGGCGATGCTGTTCACGCCCGACTCGATGATGGACGAGGGGTTTGTCGACTACTCGGACCTGGATCTGAGCAAGGCGGCCGCTACCGGGTTTGACCTTGACCTGACGTCGGCGTCGCCCAGCGACTTTATCCTGTTCCCGCCCGTCGACATGGCGTCGCTGGCCTCGAGCACCAGCTCGAGCCCCGGCAGCACGCCTGGCATGAGCCTGGCCATGACGACGGCAGCCCCGGTCGTGCCGGCGCACTTCACCAAGGGCGACCCGCTCTTCGACACGCTCTTTGAGGAGCTGACGCCCAGCATGGCCGGCGGCTACTCGCAGCCCGCGTCCCAAGTCTTTGACATGGGCATGTATTAATATGTTGTATGCCGGTGTGCCATGATTCATTTCCTTGTGAACTCGTGCACCTGCGCCCCTTTTTTTTGTGTGTGTTTATAACTCCCTTGAGCGAGCGACGACTGAGCCCACCTGTGCGATCACGGACAGATTCAGGTGGCTCATGTTTTTATTCTTATGTTTGTTTTTAATTCTCTCTATTCTATTCTGTTCAACAGCGGTTATGTCTTATGTTCTGGGACTCTGGATTACGGACAGTTTTTGATTTCTGATTCTGATTTCTCTATTTTTGATTTCTTTTCGTGGTGATTTAATCTACTCGTCTTCTCTCTTTCTTCTCTTCTCGCGTCTATTCTCTTTTCTTCCCTCGTTCTTACTATCTTTCTTCTTCATGACAAAACAATCAAAAAAAGACGAAAAGACAAAACAACGAGAAAAAAAAGATGTCTATACACTACACTCTACACTCTGTACTACAACTCTGCCCCCAATACAGCTGTCTGGTCACGCTTTGCTCTTGTCTTCTACTCTTTGTCCTCTGCAGAAACAACTATACGTTTATACTACGGTCTGCGCACAGCGACGATATGGATGACATAAGCTGTGAAGAAGCGACGGAAGGACGCAAATCCAAAATGGAAGGACACACGACCGTTCGCCTGCGAGAACAGGCAGGAGCGGATGGCACTACACGCTGCACGGCGGTCGGACATTGTCTGCCCGTGCTTATGTCAGCACAGAAGAGAGCAAAGCCTCAGGCTGCCGCCACGACCCTAGATAGATACTTTTATACAACAAAAAATCACAAAAAAACATAAAGAAACGAAGAGCCTAAAAGTTTATGTTTATGATTTATCAAACAGAATACCAGCGAGAGGATAGTGCTGTTACCTGATCTCTAATCTTATAACAGTGGGCGGTGCTGGGCTGGTTGGTGGGTGGATACAGTCACGTGTCGGCAGAGAGCTACAAAATAGCGGCAAATTTTTCGTGTTGCCGCAATTTTTTTCCCCTTGCTTCTCCTCTCCTACACGACCTGCAGCAAAACCTGCCTTCTCACCTCTTTCGCTCTTCGGCTTTTGCGCTTCTGAGATAGGCCCATCCCGACGCCCTTCCTTGCTTTTATGTTTATGGTCGTCTACGGCTATGACGCCTGCTGCCAGCAACCGCGTGTCTGCTGCTTTAGTCGCTCATTGATGCATGGAACCAGATGGCCATGGCCGATCCGGCTACGGATGATCAACGATGAAAGCTGAAGGATCACGACGAGGTCACGACGATGCCTCGCAGTCTATGAGCGCAAGGCAACCGCGCGGGATGGACACTGGGCGCGGGATGGACGCGGGATGGGCTGATAGACGAGCGACAACCGGACAGAAGGCAGCGATGGAGCTGCGCCGTGGCCAGCATGCTCGACGACGAGACGAAGGTTTTGTCCCGAGGCTCAGCCCAAATCGCAGCCACTGGGGGACTGTCGTCCCTCTCCCACGGGCCGTCGTTGCCCGTGGGCGAGATCCAAACGGTAAGCCTTTCCTCTTGTCGTCTCGTTCCTTTTTTCCTTTTCTCCTTTTTTCCTTTTTTCCTTTTCCAGCATTTTCAAATGATGATGTGCCGTTGGTAATACCAATCGGCACGCACCCCTTCAAATATCACAGGAAGAGCCGTCTGAGACTGTCCCTGTGGACGGCCGCGGCCGGCCTTTTTCTTAATCGTCGGTACCGCGGTCTTCCACCTTGGCCGTATCGCTGCTTCTCTGGGTCTTTCCTCCCATGCCGCCTGCGCTTCTCTCGTCTACTTTTTCCCGGACTCCGGGCTACTTGTGTCTCCGCAAGGATCGATACGGCGCGTCCGGGGCCCGGTTGAGCGGTGGCACCTCGCAAGAGGGTGTAGAGCGTGCAGGGGGACGGAGGAAGTCCTTCGCAAGAAGGATCGGACCCGGCGAGGTGGTGGGTAGGGAGGGTAGTGCTTTAACATGGGGTTTCTGACATGAAGATTTCTATTTTCTTTATTTTTCTATGCATTCTGCTCTCGCGTGCACTGGCTAACAAAAGACAGACTTCCAAACACACGCAAAGCAGATGCAGATGCAGATAATGACCGGCATCGGCACGCGTTGACGGCTGTAGGAAAGACGATGGCCGTCATCAGGACGCGTCTTAGTGGAGAGTCATTGATACGTAATGGGCTATGAGTTATGAAAGGTAAGAGCGCATCTGATAGACACAATACAATACATATGCAATACAACTTCATCGCAGCGTGTCTGCCCTCACGTCCATGTGCCTGTTCCGCTGCAGGAAATCGTACTCGTGGCCCGGCTGTCTGTACTTTGCCTTGTAGGCCCGGTCCCATCGGGTCCTCTCGGGCGAGCCCAGTGGCCGCTGTTGACAGATGGTTGTGCTCGGCGGGGGCCCTGCGGCTCTTACGTCGCTGTCCTCGGGGCGCATCGCGAGGATCGACGGCCCGAGTGTTGGTCGGCCATTGTACGCAAACTTTGGCTCGCCGGGAATGCCGTAGTGGACCAGTTTGGCGCCCTGAAGAATGTCCTCCAGGCAAAAGGAAGTCAGAGACGACGTCCATAGCCATGCGAGAAGGGCCGCTATACCGGCCGTACTGCTTGGAGTGTATGTTGTGCTGCGAAGATGTACAGATTCCAGAGTCAAGTGTGCGAGCCGTGCTGCCGGGAGCGTCTGCTCGATGTCGCCGCTCTCGAGCAGGACACCGCGCAGCGCAACACGCCGTGCCACCGTCGTGTCGTTGTCGTCATTGACTTGCTCGTCTTGGTCTTCCTGTCCATCGTCGTCGTCATCGTCCGGCTCTAATCCGTTGTGGCCTAGCGCGAGCCATGCAATGTCGAGGTCCTCCACGGCCGCCAGTGCCGTGTTCTTGCGCGCTATTGCGCGGAGCAGCTGGCGCGTTGACGTGCGTGAAGCGCGTATTGCGTCGGCGTTGTGCAAGTCCCTTTGTTCCCGACGTCTGGCCTGGATTTGTTCATGCACATCTAGCCACGCTACTTCATCAGGACCCTCCCGAATACGCACAGCGGCTTCGAAGATGGACTCGCCAGGTACACGGCCCACACGTGACATGACTTCTTCTTCGCTATGTACCTTGTCGTTAAACTCCAGCTCCAGCAGACGGTCGCGGATCTCTGCCCCGGCCGGCCGTGGCCGCAGCGATACACGGACCGAAACCTTGCGCGGCATCGTGCGCCATGCTTTCTTCGCGTCGGCCCCAAAGTGCTCCAGAAAGACGGCGTGCGGGATCGCGCAGCACTCGAGGCTGCGCACGACGTCGAGGTGCTCCGTCACGACCAGGCCCGAAGCATGCAGCGCCGCCATGGCTGTCGTAAAGGCGTGCTCTGCAGCCGCCCAGACCGTGCGCCACGACGGGCTGTAGCGGTGTTCCGACCCGGACCTCGCCGATGCGATGCTCTGGCCGACGACGAGCGTCAGCGTCTCGAGGCTGCCGCGGGCCGAGTGCTGCCGCAGGTTGGAAAACGCATCGACCAGCAAGTGCACATGGTGGCCCGGATCGTCCCGAGGCGCTAGGTCGACATCGTGGTCCGCCTCGGGATCGTCTGCAATATCGGCGGCCTTGATATCGCGGTAGTGCATGTCATCTACCACGTCGAAGCCGAGGCTGCGCTTGTTGCGCGCAATGCCGCGCAGTGTGAGCGACGACAAATGGCATGGCACTAGCATGGACGGTGCGCGCGTGAGGTACGCAAACTCGACAAGGCAGTGTGCGGTGAGCTCGACCGTCTTGTGCCGGTAGCGCTGCTGGTGCCGGCGGTTGTAGGCGGCCGCGCGGGCGAGCGAGCGGCATGTGAGGCGCACGGCGGCGACGTCGGACAGGTCGAGCAGATCGACAATGTGGTCGACGACCTCGAGGTGGAGCTGGTCCAGAAATGCCATGGCGGCGTGTGCTACGAAGATGGCGAGGGTGTCAGATGCGAGTGTAAGTCAAGTATAAATGTAAATAGCGCGGCAGGCGGCTGCATGCTTAGTCATCATCCGACGACAAGGCATCTCGGCACAGGAGCATGTTTGTTATTGCTAGACAATGGTCACGGCAGTTCGAATTTGCTTGTGTGTACTGATTAATTTGATGAGAATGTACTGGCTTATTGTAGAATAATGAGAAGGTACAGAATTTACGAAGAGAGTTTACAGAGAGATGCAAGACAAGTAAAAAATACAAATAGAAAATAAAGAAATAGAAAAAGGACAAGAAATAGAAAAAAGACAAGAAGTAAACAAAAGAAGCAAAGACAAGAACAGGAGAAAAGAAGACAAGACAAAAGAGAGAGAGAGAGAGAGAGAGAGACGTACCAAACAAAGAGAGCATTGCACAGAGTATAATCAGAATGGCTTACCGTCACAGGAGCGTGCCTTGAAATACTCGGCTCGAGTGCTTAGTACTGATCAAAGTAGGGATAATAGCCCTCACTGGTGGTGTGGGAGGTTGCTGGCCAGGCGGAATAGTCGGGGTAATACGGTTGGGCCGTGTGCTTGTATGGATCAGGGTCTTCGGCGCGCTCGGAGAGCTTCGGGTGCCTCGAGTGCTTGGAGCGCTTCGAGCTGGAGCGGCTCGGATGGCTGGACTGGCTCGGACGACTGGACTTGCTCGACTTGCTCGACTCGCCATGGGAGCGGCCCGAGCGAGTCGCTTTGTTCGAGCGCGTCGAGTGGCTCCGGTAGCTCTCCTGGCTCAAGTAGGTTGGCTGGCCACGGTAGGGGCGGTAGCTGGAGCCAAATGTATCCTCTTCAAGGGGACTTACCGGCATGGGCTGAAAGTCCTCATCAAAGGTTAGTATCGAGACACTGTCCGGGTCTTTGAGAGATTCGTGAGACGGTTCCTCAAATAGTGCCTGAGATGATGGCTCCATACCATAGTGTTTGTAGCGATCGAAGCGCGAGGTGTAAGCACGGATTTGGGGAGGGGGACGAGGGGCATTGGAGACGGCATTCCCAGACGAAATGAGCTCACGTTGATGATGGTGATAGGAGCCACTCGGGTCGGCCACCATGTGTTGGGGATAGTAGGACGGATTACCCTGGTCGACCAAGGGCAGACCCCGGCGGTTGGACCGAGACTGATATCTGTCGGATTGTGACTGATAGCGGGATCCCGACTGGTCTGTATTCGACTTGGACCGGCTGCGGGATCTCGACTTGGAGGATGTGGACACGCACTGACCCATTGTTGCTTTCGAGGGTGTTAGCGTCTCGCTGGCGTATGTCTGTACCTGGGGCTGCTGTTCTTGCGAATGCAGGCGCTGCAGGGCGTCTCGCGATGGTGCTTGGTCTGGACGCTGATCTTGCGAAGGCTGCAGCTGTACTGCAGGATGTCCTTGGGGGGCTTGGGGGATGTATAGGCACACTGCACGTCGGGGGATCTGCGAGGCCGCGGGATGGGTTCCGGCGTGGACGAAGATGACGAGAAGCAGCTCCAGAAGCTCGTCTTGGACGGCTTTGGGGGAGGCCGCGGTGCTGCCTGCGGTGGTAACGGGGGCAGCTGCTTGGAGTAGCGTTTGCCGCGAGACTGGGAGAGATGCTGCTGCTCGTAGGGGCACTGTGGAACAGGCTGTGTGTGGCGGGACCGAGAGTGATTGTTTGGTACAGTTGGTACAGAGAGGTTGTATTTGTCTTTCTTGGGCTCACAGAGAACAAGTACGCGATTGTAGTGAGGACAGTCGTAGAGGTTCATGGTAATGCGGCACATGCTGTCTTTATAGCTGTTCGAGATAAGCTCGAGTGGGTGGGCTGGAGTGAACTTACTGCTGGGTTTGTTCAAGGGGTTGAGTGTTCGGGTTCGAGTGTGTTCAGAGTGTTCCAGAGATGAAGGGAAGCGGTCAAGACGAAAGGGGGAGGGGGGCAGCTTATGTATCTGAACGAGCGAGAGAACAGACGGCGAGGTCAGAGGCGCCAACAATGTATTGTGCTCTTCTACATAGAGACAATCTAAAGAGAGACACTGAACAACGTCAGAGGCTGCGTCAAAGAGACGGAGCGAGAGAATGGAGACAGCAAAGCACAGCGGTGGTGATGTTCAGACCAGGCCGTCTCAGCTCTGCCTCGTTTTTGATTTTCATTCTTTCAGCACGGCCATTGTTCAGAACCCCTTTGTAGGCTCTTGCTTACCGCCGCCATGCTGGCCTGGTAGATGCACCGCTTTGTGTATTGCCTGCGCTGTTCATGCCCAGTGCCTCTTTGGCGTCTGGCCGTCTTTGTTTACACCCCCTTACGGCGGACTCTTTGTCTCTTCTTTCACCACCTCTCAGCCTTTCACCACCGTCTTCACCACTCTTCTGTTCATTTCGTTGCAGAACTACCCTACGCACCTGAACAATGATCCATTGTTCATCGTTGGATGCCGCCTGAACACCTCTTCCGTTCGCTCAACAACTGCCGTCGTCCTTTTTATTTTCGGTGTCTATATTAAACAATGCTACCCAACTCTTTTATTTTATCGTCTCTATTCTGGATCTCTACCTCTCTATTCCCTACCTCTGCTTCTCTACCTCGTCTACCTCTCTGCTTACCTTGCTTCTTTTGCTTGTTTTGCTTGTTCTGTTCAGCCGTCTTCTCGGTTCATCTTCGACGTCCCGGGGCCAACAGCACAGGTTCCATTCATCATCACCGTTGGCAGTGTTGCGCAGCTCTTCTATTTATTTATTTTGCTTTTTTTCTTGCTTCTGTTCGCTACAACTACACGTAAGTTCGTTCTATAGACCAGTGCTGCTCACAGACCACCGCAGAAATGACCATCTTCTCGCACATCCATCGCCTGTTGTGCCGCCACTGCCGCCACTCAGAGCAGCTGCAATGCGCCTGTAAAGGTAAGAAGGCGTGCAAGAAGACGGCCGGCGAGACTAACGCTGCAGCTGCGACAGCCTCTGCCGAGCACTACCAGCAGACCGCGTCCATGCACCCGCCGCGCAATGCGCACTACAACGACCGCGCTGCACGCCGCGCCCTCCGCCGCGCCAAGGAAGACCTCGAGCGCGAGCTCGCCAAGTTTCCCTCCGACGACGAGGACGGCGAGGACGACGAGGACGCCGGGGAGGTGCACCAATGGCAGCTTGAGCTTGAGCAGGCTGCACACGAAGACGAGCGCATGATGCCGCTCGACTTCCTGGCCGAGCTATCCGGTGAGTCCCAAAAGACCGACGTCGAGCCCGACTTTGATTTTACCCCGGCACGCCGCAGACACAGTCTCGCCGAAACCGTTGAGCTGCCTGCTGCTGTGCCGGCTGAGCTGCCTACTAATATCCACTGGACAGACTCGACCGACTCGACCGACTCGACCGACTCGACATCGATTGGCGTTGCACTGACAACGGCTGGCCGCGTGCGCACGCCGCCGCACGCCCGGCCGTTCTCTCTGCCGCCTACGTGCGCGCCGTATCCGCCCCTCGGAAAGGCGCGCGCTTGCGACAACCTGCGCCAGCTCGCGCGCAAGAGCATCGGCTCTCCGGTAAGAAGACGACCCGATTCACTATACCCCCAGCCTCTGTCGCTGTCCGAGCTGCCGTCTGCTAACCAGGTACAGATGCAGAGAGAGTCGTTCTATGACCTCGCCGCGGCATCGTCGTCGACAACATCCATCTCGTCGACGCTCTCGACCGGCACGGCCACGGTCCAGCACATGACGCCGTCCGTGCCGACCCTTATCACGATCAAGCCAGCCCGCCGTCGAACGGGCCCTGCGCTACATAACGACTCTGCGGTCCCCCAGTGCCTCGAGGTCGGCCGCCATCCGAGCTACCGTGACAGCGCCGCTCGGGCACACGCTGTGCGGACCCGCCAGTCTCTGCCGCCAGCACTGCTGCCAACACTGCCGCAGGTACGCCCTCTTCAGATCACGCCTGCCTGGGTCCCGCGGCCGTTTGTTTTATCGTCGTCGACGACACCGATGCCGATCACACCGTCCACCCGTAAGTGGACGCGGTACTCGGACTTGGCCCAGTACTCGAGACCTCCTCCCATCACGCCGGCTGCCCCGATCCCCGCTCCCATCCGGCCAGAACCCCGGTCGTGGTCACGGTACGCCCAGCAGGAGGCGGAGAGAAAGGAGCAGGCAAAGCGAGAGAAGAGAGAGGCGCGCATGCGAGAGGTCAAGGAGCTGATCGAGTCGAGAATTGCGGGCGGCCACGCGCCGACGACGTTTGACGAGATCCTGGTGCGGCCGCCGATGCCGACGCTCCGGCGCTCGCCGACGTCTGTTGCATACGCGCCGTCAGCCGGTGCGCCCACGCAGTTTCTCTTGTCTGCCTCTTCTTCTGCCTCCTCTCCGACTACAACATACGACTCGCTCGAGGGCCGGCGGCTGCTGCATGCGCTGCGCCTGCTCCTGGGCGTCTCGGCCGCATGGTCACCCGCACAGACGCTGGTGTTTGTGCTGGAGCACGCGCGCACGCGGTCGCTCGCGATCTCGCGCGGCGCCGACACGATCCAGCGCATGAATGTGCTGTCATGGACGGGCGTGCTGCGGTTCATCGGGGGCCCGAACGAGTTTGAGCGCGTCGCGCGGTGGCTGCACAGCCGCGAGGCGCTGTTCACGGGCAAGACGGGCGTGCGGTCGCTGCTCCTTCGCAAGACGACGAAGCGGGTGTACGTAGAGAACGACTCGCGCGCGAGCAGCAGCAGCCGCAGCAGCCGCAGCAGCCGCAGCACCGACTCGATCTGCATCCCGACGATGCTGTCGCAGTGGGCCATTGAGAACAACCCGCGGCGACGGTACCACCAGGGCTGGACAGGCGCCGGCCGGAGCCGGCTCTCAGCGTGTGTGCTGGCGTAGTAGCTGGCGTAGTAGCTGGCGTAGTAAGCGGCTCCGATTCTCCGATGAGTGCATCCGGCCATGCACGTAATGACGTATGACTACATGACCACGACTACAGATAACACGTAAACTCAACTGTAGATCTTTCTTTCATATAATATATATATTTTTCTTTCGCTTCTTCCTGTAATCTGATCAATAATGATAATATAATTCTAAATTTGTGAATCCTGTGACCGACTTTTTCGTCCATTTCATCCCATATCCCCCTCCGATTTAATATAATATATCCAAATAAACAAAAAAAGACAGAAAGACAGAAAGACAGAAAGACAGAAACGTGGAGAGCAACGACGGCAGCCGCTTGCTACTCCTATTTGGCAAAGTGCAGGTCGTAGCCGAGCCACTTGCGGCGCAGGACGGCATCGACGTCGAGGCCCGGGTAGCCGTAGGTCAGCGGCAGGAAGAAGTACCAGCTGGCCGCGACGAGAGCGAGGATGACGCCCGTGGCAATCCACGCGCCCACGAGGCTCTGGCCCGCAAAGCGCTCGCCGGCCAGGATGTGGCGCTTGGGCGCGGGCTTCTTGCCCTTGGCGGCGGCGGCGACGGCGTCCTCGATGGCATCGGTGGTGAAGATGAACTCGACGAGGGCGCCGGCGACGAGCGTCGACGCGAGGTGGGCGGGCAGGTAGTGGTGCAGGAACAGCTGGCGGCCCATGACGTAGAAGGGGAAGTAGTGGGTGGCCCAGACGAGGAAGAAGAAGCCGGTGGAGTTGTAGAGGCGCGAGCGCGTGCGGTGGTCGAGGGCGTCCATGCCGCGGCGCAGCGAGAACTGGTCGGCGGCGAGGATGCCGACGAAGACGGCGAGCAGGCTGGAGGAGATCCACCAGCCAATGGGGTTGCCGAGGAAGTAGATCTGCTGGCGCGTGTCGTTCTGGGTCCAGAAGCTGACGCCGCGCAGCAGAAAGGGCCACTGGTAGGGCTGCGACGAGTAGGGGTGGCTGCTGGTGAGCTGGTTGTTGTGCCAGAACATGGAGCGCTGCAGCTCGAACCACTTCTGGAGGAAGGGCAGGGTCTTGACGTTCTTCTCGGGCTTTTCGCGGCGGCTGTCGTCGGCGGGCAGCGACACGATGTCCTCGACGAGCCAGATGTTGGAGCTGGGCGTGAGCTGCTTGTTGCCGTTGATCTCCTGCTGCTTGTGGCCCCAGTCGGGCAGCGGCGTGGTGTGGGTCCACATGGCAACCTTGCTGGGGTTGTGGATGAGCTTGAAGTGGCTGGACACGCTCTTGAACTCCTGGCCGTCCTTGCCGTTCTCGATGCGGACCTCGAACAGGGTGTCCTGGGCGCGGTCGCCGTAGGCGTCCTCGAGCGTCGCGGTGGTGAACTCCTGGTTGGTGGGGAAGTAGGGCGACGCGACGTCGTGGGACATGAGGACGGTGTTGGTGACGAGGTGGCGCAGGCGCACGAGGTCGTGGTTCTTGACGGTGCGCAGGACGTCCTCGCTGCCGTCGGCGGGCAAGATCTGCCAGTGGTTGTTGGTGTCGTTGAAGGGGTAGCCGGTGACCTGCTGGCCCTGGCTGGAGACGCGGCCGTCGTCGTAGCGCAGGGGGTAGCGGTCGGTGTGGGAGTGCAGGTAGGCCTTGGTCTCCTTGTGCATGAGCGACAGCGAGTCGTAGTAGTTGATGGTGACGGCGTTGGCGAGCATGGCGTTGTCGCTCAGGGTCTCCTGGAACTCGGGCGACATGAAGTCGTCGCCGGGGCCGGAGCGGTTGAGGACGGCGAAGTGGACCTGGAACCAGAAGAGGTAGAAGAGGAAGGGCATGAGGATGAGGCCGACGGCGCGCGCGACAAAGTGGCGCGTGAAGTCGGGCAGGGACAGGGCGCCGTTGGGGCGCTTGATGTCGAGCAGGTCCCAGAGGTCGATGCAGACGGCGGAGCCGATGGAGACAAAGGCAAAGAGGCCGACGTACTTGACGGAGATGTCGCAGGACAGGGCGAAGCCGGTGAGGATGAGCCACTTCCACCACTTGCGCGAGAAGGGCTCATGGCGCAGCTTATAGAAGCGGATGTAGCTCAGGATGCTGCAGGCCATGGCGAAGACGAGGGTGGCGTCGAGCAGGATGAGGCGGGTCTGGCCGATGTGGGCGTTGTCGAACAGCACGAGGCCGGCGGCAAGGACACAGGCGGGCAGGCTGTAGCCGGACTCCCACATGATGAGGTAGGTGACGGTGACGGTGAGGGAGCCGAGGAGGGCGGGCAGGGCACGGAAGGCGAGGTAGGGGACCTTGTTGGCAATGTAGGAGTCGCCGATGTTGTCGAAGTGGAAGTGGCCATCGTAGCCGACGAGCCAGCCGACAAAGGCAAAGAGGAGCTTGCCAAAGGGCGGGTGGACATCGAAGAAGTAGGTGCGTTGGATGTAGTACGACGCGAACTAGGATGTTATAGGATGTTAGCATTGTGGCAGATGAGGGAGATGAGACGTGCTGTGATGACGAGATGCCAAGAGACGCGTACCTTGCCAAAGTGAACCTCGTCAAAGACGACTTCGTCCGGGTGGCTGATGCCCCAGAAACGCGTGACAAAGGCGAGGGCGGTGATGAGGAAGCCGACGAGCTGGTACTCGCGCTGGGCACCGCCGGCCTTCTTGACGGAGGAGTTGACCGCAACGGCGGCGGCGAGCGTGTCGAGGTCGGAGTCGGGGCCGGAGACAGCGTCCTTTTTCTTGCCGGGGACGTTGCGGTGCCGCACGGAGCCCTGCGGCGTGGAGGCGGCCATCATGGATGGATGATCAATGGCGGCGAGGTGGATGTCGATGTCTGGAGATGTCGATGGTGATGGTGATGATGGTGATGATGTCGTCGTCGATGCCGTCGATGTCGATGATGTCGATGTCAGCCAAGAGAGAGGCCGATGATAGACAACAAGAGACAGGGGAAAAGAAAGAGAAGAAAAGGGAAAAGAGAAGAAGAAGAGAAGAGAAAAGAACGAAAAAGGAGAGAGAAGGGAAGACAAGACCACAAGAGAGAGAAGAATCCGAAAGAAAAGAGAAAAGAGAAAAGAGCAGCAAGAAGACAGAAGAAGACGGAAGAGCCAGACTCAGCTGACGATGGAAAGAACAGGTTACCCAAGAGAGCTCGAAAAAGGGGAACGCGGCACCTGTCCTTCGCACCTTCCTGCTGAGCTCGGCAGGGCGGGGGCACGCGTCTGGAGATAATTGGCCGCAGGAAGGCAGGAGCAAGTCAGGGATAGGGTGGGGCACGTGTAGTGGAGAGCTCAGGTGTCGAGACTGTCTCGACTGTGTATTACGTAGTAGAGCCGCTTTTGCCAAATCCGAGGGCTGGTTGTATGCTTATGTAAGCAGGAGAAGTACTCGTAAGCTCTGCTGCATGAGTTATGTAGTTGTGTTATGTAGTTATTATCAGTTTATGGTTATGTAGTTGTTATCGTGTTGTCAGTTATAATGTAGTTGTGTAGTTATTATCTTGTTGTCTAGCTGTCTGGTTATTATCTACTGATTTCTAGCAAAGATGAAGCAGAGATGAAGCAGAGATAAGCTACGATAAAGTCACGCAGGCATCTACTGCAGCCAGATGCTGGCAAACAGACGAGACAACCACGAGACAACTACGTGCAGTATCTGCTCTACCTTCTTTCGCGCGTCTACACACTGGTCACGATTACAGGCAACGAGCGGCCGATAAGATGAGAACAGAGGGGCAGTCATCGATCGAGCGCAAGGAGACGGCCGTCCGCACAGAAGAACAGTCCATTGTTCACAGATCACACACAAGTTGATACATCGTTTCGTGCTATTGCGTTCGGCTATGGGCTAGAACTGGGAAGCTGTCGTGGCAGCCAGTAGACTGCCCGCTTATGGCAGCGCAATGCACTCGATCTCGATGTCGACGTTCTTGGGCAGCGTCTTGACAGCGACGCAGCTGCGCGCCGGCTTGTGCGAGAACCACTTGGCGTACTCCTCGTTCATGCTGGCAAAGTCGTCCATGCTGGCGAGGAAGATGTTGACCTTGACGACCTTGGCAATGGACGAGTCGGCGGCCTTGAGCACGGCCTCGAGGTTCTTGATGCACTGCGCCGTCTTGTCCTGGATGGTGCCCTCGATGAGCGCGCCCGTCTTGTCGGCGGGGATCTGGCCGGAGCAGAAGATGGCAAACGGCGTCTTGATGGCTTGGCTCTGTACGGTTAGTGGCGGTGATGGTGGTGGTGATGATGGCGGTGGTTCATGTCACGGGACGTACGTAGGGGCCGGCGGCTGTGTTGTCAGTAAGGAGTACGAGTCGACAGAAAACGGAGGGAGCAATAAAGACAATGAAGACAATGAAGACAATAAAGACAATGAAGAGCAACGAAAGAGCAGAGACAACGGGCAACAAACGACAATGACTCACGGAACGCGGCGTCCTCGGAAAAGACAATCTGCTGAGACGACATTCTGGCGGTGGTGGCAAGGCGACGGCGAGCGACGATGGGTCGAGTCGTGGTAGTGGCAGCGGTGGCGAGACGGAGAGAAGGGCGGGCGAGACGACAGACGGCACGGATAGTAAACATTGGGAGAAGAAGAGAAGAGCACGAGGGACGGGTGCTGGACGAGAAGAAATAGTCGTGGAATCGAAAGTCGGCTGGCCCGATTCGGTGGGCTGTTGCTGGTGGGGACGCTGCTGACTCCGCGGATCGGCCCAATTTAGGTATTATTGGGGGGTTTGATTTAATGGGCGTACTAGCTTCGATAAGGTGGCTTATGTAATCATCGCAGGCGCAGTCGAGCAGATGAGTTGTATTGGTGGAATGAAGTTATTCAGCTATCTATGTGGTGTTTGGACTGTTGTTGACCGTGGGTTCTATTTTACTGAGGTGATTGCTGTCTGGCGAGGCTGAGGCCGAGGAAGAAGGGAGAATGATGGAAAAGAAGAGGAAAAGAGGAGAGGAGAAAACGAAGAAAAGAAAACGAAGAAAAGAAAACGAAAAAAAAAACGAAGAAAAAAAACGAAAAAAAAAAACAAAGCTCGTGAGAGGCTGAGATGAGAGACGGGTGAGGCTGTGAAGGGAAAAACTCTAAACTATTCGTGCCACAGGAGAGCGACAGCAACGGAATGCAGCACAGCCCGCCTGACGCGTTGCGTGGAGAGGCTAGAGTACGTCAATGGACAAGACAAAGGACCGAGACAGCTAGGAGGTCTCGGTGCTCAGTAAGTAGACAGACTCTGATCGAGTCCGAGTCCGTTATGGTCCAGCTCATGTCATGTCATCGACAACATTATCATCGACATCATCGACATCGACATCATCGACATCGACATCATCGACATCGACAACATTATCATCGACATCATCGACATCGACATCATCGACATCGACATCATCGACATCGACATCATCGACATCGACATCATCGACATCGACATCATCGACATCGACATCTACATCAACATAATAACATCACATGTCTTCCAGACCGTGCACAAGTCGGCAGTCCGGCCAGACCGGCCAGCCAAGCCGCTCAGGCCAGACCCAGTCCGTCGTCTACAAGGCCGTCATGACCCCCATCATCTTCGTCTCGTTCCTCTTCTCGCTCGCCTGGGTCGAGTTCCGCTACTCTGTCCTGCGCAGCCACTCCCACAACAACAGCAGCAGCAGCAGCAGCAACGCCCACGATGCCGACGACTGCCGCCACACGTGGATGCCGTCGTGGCTGCACCACCTCGTCTACCGCCGCCAGGCCTACCAATACGTCGTCGTGCACAAGAATGACGAGTCCGACAACAGCGACAAGAACGACTACAAGCAAAACTACTACCACAGCATGCAGCGCAAGCTGCTCAAGATGGAGACGGCCGAGGCCTTCCGCGTGCGCACGACCGTGCTCGCCGTCATGGCCGGCGCTGCCGCCGTGGTCCTCTGGGGCGCCGTGGCCAGTGTGCGCTGGCTCTCAGCGTGGGCATAGTTTAAGACTAGACAATTATAAACTACAAACTACGAACTGCGAACAGCGAATACAATACCCAAATTATCCTTGCTCTTTTGATTTTTGATTTTTGATTTAATGCTTTTGATTGCTTTTGATTGCTTTGATTGCTGCTGCTCTTGTGTGTTGCATGATGACTAAGCCAAGAGACGACGCCTCGCACAAGACGCGCTGCTTGTCATTCGACTGCTGCCACCCACGCCGAGGCTGTCGGTGTCGTCCACGAGCATGTTGTCGGGACTGATGTCGCAGCGGGTGCCGAGTGTGATCTGGATCGGGGCTAGGTTGTAGCCGCCGCCGGTCTAAAGACACCACGCTGACCACCGCGATAAGCAGGTTGTAGATGGCGATCTCGCGGTTCAGCTCGACAAGTTGGCTCTTGTGCTCTTGTGCTCTTGTGCTCTTGTGCCCGGTGCCCGGTGCCCGTTAGCCACGGAGCAGGGGCTCTTTTAACTCTGCGAGGCAGCTGTCGGGCAGTGTCGTCGCCGCCGCATTTGAGCGAGCTGGTGCTGTGCGTATGATGCTGACCAAGCCCGAAGCACCAGCCGGCACGAAGTAGTCCTGGCCGTCAGACATCACTACATCATGCGCAGGGGCACGTACTAGTTTGATCAATGTTGGGAATTCTGTGACCTCAACGGTTGGAGGAGCCACTGTCGGAGTCGTATATCTGCAACCTCTCTTGAGTTTGAGTCTGATCTTGGAGTCTGAGCTCGCGTCTGCTGCACGTTTGCCAAATATTGATGTTCCTTCGCACGTGTGCTTGATACAAAAAGCCAATTGAAAGAATGATAAAAGTGAGTGAACTGCTTCTTGCTACTCAATCTTTATCCGTCCGGCGTCTCCCTTTCCTACCGTCGTGGGACGAGGTTGTAGCCACCCAGACCCCGTGTTGCGAGCGTTTCATTGCCGACGCCGCTTTGCTTCTGGCTTCTCTGGCTTCTCCATCATACTTGCTCGTTGTTCCTACACATAAGACAGAACAACTTGCCATTGTCCAATACTTTACTACTATGTCAAATCAAATCCAACCACTGCCGTGCATCGTAAAACACCACGTGGCTGGCGTAGCGGACCGGAGTTTCATAGTCTATCCGAGGCGGGCCGAAGTGGATCGGAGTCGAAGGCTTGCTCCATTGTCTCTCTCCTGTCTTTGTTGCTCGTTCAAGCACTTTTGACAATGACAGCAGCCTGTGATAATCCGGCGTTTGATTGGTAAAGGTCGGTCTTTGTCGAGATGCCTCGATGCCGGTGTCTCGCCTCGATGCTGATATCCATACACGCGGCTTGGATCTTTCGACTCCGATATTCCGACAACACGTATCTTTGTATTCCTGTGATGTGTCTCTTTCGTATCCCTTTGGTACTCTCGTAGCCTGCTAGCATACACTCGACTCTTGCTCGCAATCGCTGGATGCGTAATCTGACACCGCCGACATGCATCATCATCACCATCACCACCCCCAGCTGCAGTCGATCTATAACACGCAAACTCCCTACGTTTATATGACATCAGCTATTGCATCGACCAACTGCCAACTACGTAACGTACCATCCTAGCTCGCCAACGCCCAAGCCCCGGACTGCAGACCGCTAGACTAGTCCAATGGCACGAAAGTAGCCGAACCCCCCGCCTGGCCTCCCAAGTCCCTCCGCCGGCACAAGTACTCGCGCAATGGAGACAAAACAGGCGACTATCGACAAGGCAGCAGCTAGCTTTGCATCAGTCGGGGTTGAGATCCTCCGCGTCCATGTATCTGTCTATAAGCGTAAAATTGCGTAGTTCTCCAATCCAAAGGCTCAGCTCGGGGCTTACATGCAAAGGATGTCCCGCAACAGCTGCATCGCATCTTCACATATTCGCAATCGTGTCCTCTTCCTTTGGAGCTTACCTGGGCAGTCTAGAGCTGCAAGGCAGCTTAGAATTACTACTACATATACCTTGGAGTTCCTCTGCTTTACATCTACGCCTTTATCCACTTCGTCGATCACTTGAGCCTCAAGCCTTCTGTACAGCACGTCATACACTCTACACTAGAACTCTACATACCAGAACTGAACACCAGCAACACCCGTCCCTTGATCGCCGCTGCAATGCCTCTGCCGCAGCGCCCGATTGTGGCCCTCTCGGTCGTCGCCGCCTACGCTGCCACGTCCTATGCCAGGCGCGCCCCGGCCCCGGCCCCGACCTCGGCCCCGACAGCTCTGGCATCGTCCGTCTTTTCCTTTGCCGCGGCCTTTGCCATTGCGTACACCCTCCAGGCCGTCGCGTACGCCGTCTATGCCATCTTTGTCTATCCCCATCTGCTGTCGCCGCTGCGCCACCTGCCGCAGCCGGCGACCGGCAACCACGTCCTGCTCGGCCAGTTTCCGCGCATCCTCAAGGAGCCCACCGGCAAGCCTGCGCAGGACTGGATCAACACGATCCCCAACGACGGCCTCATCCGCTACCTCGGCATCTTCAACCAGGAGCGCCTGCTCATCACGAAGCCCAAAGCCCTGGCCGAGGTGCTCGTGAGCCGCAACTACGACTTCGAGAAACCCCTGATGGTGCGCGAGTCCCTGCAGCGGCTGCTGGGCGTCGGCATCCTGCTGGCCGAGGGCGACGAGCACCGCGTCCAGCGCAAGCAGCTGTCGCCGGCGTTTGCCTTTCGCCATGTCAAGGACCTGTACCCCGTGTTCTGGGACAAGGGGCGCCAGTCTGTGCTCGCGATGCAGGCGCTCGTCGAGGCGTCTTCCAAGTCGAAGAAGTCGGCGAACGTGGAGACATTAGAGACATCAGAGACATCAGAGACATCAGAGACGTCAGAGACATCAGAGAAAACTGAAAATCCTGAAAATCCTCTACATTCTGAAAACCCCGAAGAAACAGAAAAGACGGGCGCCCTCGAGATCAACAGCTGGGCGTCGCGCACGACGCTCGATATCATCGGCGTCGCCGGCCTGGGCCGCGACTTTGGCGCCATCCAGGACCCCGACAACGAGCTGGCGGCCACGTACAGCACGATGCTGCACCCCGACAGCGGCGCGCGCTTGCTGGGCATGCTCAACCTCGTCTTTCCGCGCTGGCTGCTCGACCTGCTGCCGCTGCGCCGCAACGCCCAGATCGAGGCCGCCAACGTGTACATCAAGCAGGTCTGCCGCGATCTGATTGCCGAGAAGCGGCTGATCCTGAGCAGCGACACGAAGGAGACCAACAAAGACGGAAAGGACGGAAAGGACGGAAAGGACGGAAAGGACAAGCACAGAGAACTAGACATCCTGTCCGTCGCCCTCGAGAGCGGCGGCTTCTCGGACGAAAACCTCGTCGCGCAGCTCATGACCTTCTTGGCAGCCGGCCACGAGACGACGTCGGCCGCCCTCACGTGGGCCGTCTACCAGCTGTGCGCGCACCCCGCCGTCCAGGACAGGCTGCGCACAGAGATCCGCGACAACCTGCCGCCGCTCGACGGCCGCACGCCGACGTCGGCCGAGATCGACCAGCTGCCGTTCCTCCATGCCGTGTGCAGCGAGGTCCTGCGCTACATGGCGCCCGTGCCGTCGACACTGCGCGAGGCGCGCGTGGACACGGTGATCCAGGGCCAGCGCGTGCCGCGCGGCACGCTCATCATGCTGGTGCCGTGGGCGGTGAACCGGAGCACGGACCTCTGGGGCCCGACGGCAACCGAGTTCAACCCGGAGCGGTGGCTGCTGCCGGACGCGCAGGCACAGTCCAACTACAGCTTCATGACGTTCTTGCACGGCCCGCGGAGCTGCATCGGGCTGGGGTTTGCGCGGGCCGAGTTTGCGTGTGTGCTGGCGGCGTGGGTCGGGCGGTTTGCGTTCCGGATCCAGGACGCGGCCGACCTGGACGAGGAGACGCTCGAGATCCAGGGGTCGGTGTCGTCGCGGCCGAAGAAGGGCATGCACGTGTATGCCAGCGTGGTCGCGGGGTGGTAGTCGACTGCTGTAGTCTGTAGTCGTGTTATTTTATTTTAAAAAATGAATCGTTCCATTTTCAGTCTGTGCCTTTTGTCTATCCGATGTCTCAGTCTTTTTTCCATCTCCACGGGAACTACTGCGGCGAGATGAGGCACGACGATGCATAGACTATGATGCACGACGCACGATCAATTGAGGTTTCAGTTCAGAGATGGCGTAGACGTAGAGCACAAGAGAACCACTCGATGTGAGACATGCAAGGGATGTTGGGAGGGAGACGGCCAAGCCTATCCTTCTTTGCAGCATGCATGTCTCGCCTGGCGTCAGTAATGACGGATCGATCGATGTCGTCTGTCTGTCTGTCTGTCTGGAGATGTATTGTGGAGATGCTGTCAATCAAATCAATCACTATTGTTCTGTTCTTGTCAGATGTGATGCAGTGCAGTTTCTATTTTGCCAGATGTCATGTATTAATGCGGTTTTCTGAAAGCTAAGCTTTGGATATCATAGTAGTGTACAGAACAGAAAACAGGACAGAAGAGAGAGAGAGACAAAGAGACAAGACCGAGAGAAACGGGAGAAAATGAAACGAACGGTAACAAACAAAGAACCAACCCGATGCGATGTCCAGGCCCGGACGAGTAACCAGCAAGGAGAAGACGAGAGAGAAATGAGAGGAAGATGAAAGAAAAGGAAAGAAAAGGAAGAAAAGAAAGCCAGACCGACCAAGCATGCTACCAGATCCCAGAGTTAAATGTTACGGTGAAATAGTGTACAAGAAGTGAAGTGAGAGAGAAAAGAAAGGGAAGAAGAAGAAAGAAAAAGAAAAAAAAGAAAAAAAAGAAAGAAAAAGAAAGAAAAAGAAAGAAAGACAGAGTAGATCGGCTTCGCCTCAGAGAGTGACGAGAGACGAGAGTAGAAACAAAAGACAAGACTCGCTTTGCTCGTCTTGCTTTGCTCGTCTTGCTTCGCCGTCTTGCTTCGCCGTCTTGCTTCGCCGTCTTGTCTACCGCCACGTACCGTGGATCTTGCCCCGTGCCCGGCCCGCCTTGAAGCCGACATCGCCGTGCAGCACCAGACTCTTCCACCGCCGGCCTAGGCTCGCGCGGTCCTTGCCCAGCGTGCGCGCACAGTCCTGCCACTCCTCCTTGCTTAGCCGCAGCTTCTCCAGCACCAGCTCCACCAGCATGCGGTCGTCCTCGACACTCCAGTGGGCGCCGTCGCCCTCGCGCTCGACGTCGGTGCCGATGTGTGCGCGCGAGCTGCCGTCGGGCACGCCGCCCGTGTGCAGCGAGTGGAAGTCGGCACGCTCGAGGCCGAGGGGCAGGGCATCGGGAGCAATGCGGGCTCTCTTGGGCGTTGTCGGGCGCGCCGAAGACGAGGAAGAAGAGGAAGAAGAAGACGAGGAAGAAAAAGAAGAAGAAGACGAGGAAGAAAAAGAAGAAGAAGAGGGCAGGTTGAAAGGCACCGGCGTGACTGTTGTTGTCGTGGTAGAGTGAGGTGCATCTTGCGGGTAGCGGCGCAGCGGCGACGGCGCAAGCAGCTGGAGCGCAAAGGGGGCGCCGGAGCCGGCCTCGATGTCCTGCTCGTCGGCGCTGCTCTCGCTCTCAGCCTCCATCACATCCACGTCGCCACGGCCGGCATCGTCGTCGGCAGCGCGGCGCCGCTTGTTGGCGCCGCGCACGGGCTGGCGCTTGACAATGCGCTTGGCAGACGAGGGCGTAGGCGGCGTGTTTCTGTTGTTGTTGTTATTGTTGTTGGTGTTATTGTTGTTGTTGCTATCTGAGGCATCCTTGCGCGAGCGCAGGCGCAGCTTCATGGGCGACGGCGCATGGGCCAGGGGAGGCGTGAGCGAGGTGGTCGAGGACGAGACGGGGTAGGAAGAAGGAGGAGGAGGAGGCGGCGACGCGAGCAGAGCCTGGAGGCTGCGGCAGGTGCTGAAGAGGTTGCCGAGGGTGTTGGGCGCGGAGAGCTGGGGCGGGCTGGCGGGCGGCGACGCAAGAGTGAGGCCGGCAGAGCTGGTGTTGGCGCCTGGGCCGGAAGCCGAAGCGCGCATGGGCGCACAGGGCATGGACGACTGAGCGTCGCAGGCAAAGCCTTGGAGGAGCATGATGCGGCTGTGAGTAGAGCTGTTGCGATGGTGCTTGTCAGAACAGCTGTGAGAGTAGTCGACAGACAGACAGACAGACAGACAGACAGACAGACAGACAGACAGAGAGAGAGAGAGGAATGAAGTTTGATTGCGTCAAGGTTGAAGAATGAAGGGATTCGAGGTCAGGGTGGAAGGGGGACGAGGGGATAATAAAAGAGCGAGGGAGGTGCTCTGGCAAAGGGCGAGAAGGAAGAAAGACGGCAGCCGGAATGAAGGGAGCAGAGAGACCAGGGCGGGTGACGGGTGATGGATGGAAGAACGTAGAGAGGGCGCATAGAGGCAGAGGCAGAGGAGCAGAGAGTCGAGGGTAGAGAGCAGCGCAAAGAGCGACAGAGCGGCAGAGACAATGCGACAGGGCGACGGAGTGGGAAAGTGGATACCGAGGAAGACGAAGGGAAAGGTACAAAGGTACAAGTTTAAGAGATTCACGTTCTTGACAGGGGCCAAGGGAGGACCCACTCCCCATTCACGGACAGGGAAGCACGAGTGGGTCTGGTGGAGAGTACAGAGGTACGAGTACTCGTACTTGCTGGCTAGACTGGCGTGACTGCCCGAGTACTGACGCGACGTGAGACGTTCAGTGGCAGGCGTCTACGAGTATTGTGTAGGAGGGGGGCAGAGGTAGAGTACTTGCCCGTGTGTACTCTGCACGGGGTATTGCAGGCAGAGTACATGCTCGTCTATGCAGATGTACTGCTACAAGCTCTTCCTCTGCTGTTCTCCTCCTCCTCTACTATCGTCTACTATCGTCTACTCGTACTACTCGTATCTCTCCCTCTACTCCGAATTGTCTCTCCCTCTATTGTCTCTCCGGCCCTTGATATGGACGACACCGACATGTCTCGTACCGGACGACAGCTGTCTTGCCTTGTCCCTCTTCTGTCTTCTGTCTCCTGTCAGTGCCTGATCATCATGACGAATCGGCTCTTCTTTCTTCTTTCTTCTTTCTTCTTTCTTTTCTTTCTTTTCTTTTCTTTCCTCTCCCTTCCATCCCCATGTCCGTTTCTCCCTCTCTTCATCCCTCCGTCAACTCCCTCTCTCCAGACCCCTCCCTGCCCCCACCATCGGCACAGCACCACTATCGTCGATCGATGGCTATATCACTGTCCCATATACGAGTACGTATCCAAGGGCGCATGCCAACAGCCCACTGACGCGATGCGTATCCATATCCCGCCTATCTCCATAGCAGATGTATTATTGCGGCTCGCAGCGTCGGCCGATTGCCTATTGCCTCTTTCCCATTCCCCAGTACTGCCAGGCCGCCGCAAGCAACAGCAGCAAGACAATCGCATTGTCATCGTCGGCTCCGTCTCTTCAGCTGTGCTGCCACCCGTCACTCTGCCATCTCCATCGTCATCTCTTCTCAGACATTCTCTATCATCGTCATCTACCATCTCCATCCTCTCCATCTATCTTCCGCTGCTCCACGATCTACTTTATTTCATCTTCCTCTCTACACGTGAAGATGCCAATCTGCTTAAGCTATAACTCCTCGCCTTGCATCGACTATGCTTGCCTTGACACGTCAAACTTGGCCACCACCATTGCTGGCCTAGTCTGACAATCAAGCGGTCTGGCCCGGTGCTGTTGGGTCTAATGGGCTCAGCATTCCTGTTGTATAGTTCAGGGCTCAGAGCTATGCTTAGTTCACGATGTAGCTACTGTATCTTCGCTTCTTCGCTCTCTTCGCTCTCTCTGACTGAATACTGCTATTATACTATATCCTACTATATATATTCCTATCTTCAATCTCGCATATTCACAACCAACTCGCATCGTGCTTACAACCTCCCATTTACATTTACATTTACATCTACACCACATCACAAGTACATCCCACCTACATACATCACAGCTACACCCACACCTACCCATCTATCAATACTTTCTGCCAGATCTAATCTCAGCTTCAGCTCCAGCTGCAGCCGCCCTATCTGCCTCTCTTTTCCTGTTGCATCGTTTATCAACTGCGTGTCTCTCGCCTCTCCTCTTCTTCCCTATTCGGTGGCGTATTTCCTTTTGCTATCAGCTCCATGACAATCATATTGTCCGTTTCTACAGTGACATGCATATCCATCGCCGCCCACTGCAATCACCTCCCTGCTGCACATCCCTCCAGCCTCGCACCCACTGTCCTTGCGTCTCCATCCATACTCGTAGTCTCCATCTGCAGTCTCTACCCGCAGTCTATCCGCAGCCTCCATCTCCTCTGGATCCCCATTGCCTATTCTCCGCGAGTTTTCCTATTCTAGACGCATGCAAGGGGGTCCTCTTTATTTGAGTTTTGTATTGTCCCTCGCTCTTCGTTCGCATTCCATATTGTTATTGCTCCTCCTTCACGACACTCCTTGCTTGCCCCGAGCCGTCTATCTTCGTCCGCCTCTCTTCCCATCTCGCCTTTGCATGATCTCCGATCGAGTCTTCAGTCCCCTTCGGGCTTGCCTGTCTCAGAGCCAAAAAGCCAGATAATTTCCTTGCTCTCCCTGTCGCCCTATCCGCCCTCGGCTGCCCCTCCTCCACATTGTCGCCTGACTTGATTCTTCTCGCCGGAGCACTGTCTGCACAACCACTACTCTGCTGTCCCAACAAGTGCCGACACAAGAGATGCTGATGGCCGGTGGACAGCCGTGACAGATCCAACACCAACACCAACACCAACACCAACACCGCGACGCCGAAAAAGAGGGCCAGGGAGGCCGTCAACGATATTACTGTCTTACTCTTGCTCCGACATATGCATGCAATCTAGAATGAGAATACCGAGAGGGCATCCGGACTTGTGTTTGTCAACGCTGTCTGAGCTGTCGCGTCTTGTAGAGTTTGATTACGAGGCTGACGATGCTGTCGCGTATGGTGGTCTATAGCGTATGTTGCTGTAGCGGAAGGAGCGACCCTTTACAGACTTCACAGCGGAAATTCACCAAAAAAAACAGTAATCAATTATAATCAAAAAAATAAGAGGCAAAAAGAATACAAAAAATAAGAGTTGAGAAGCTTCTTTTGCAGAAGCGCATCAGGATTTGAGCCCGATGCGGGGGTCGAACCCGCAACCTTGAGATTAAGAGTCTCACGCTCTACCGATTGAGCTAACCGGGCGTTTGTACTCTTGTTGTTGAGATGATGGCTGGTTCCGTGCTATATGAAGCTAGTTCCTCTGATTAGGTAAGCACCACGGCGTTCGATATGGTACCGGCGACAACAGGACTGCAAGATCGCATGACGCTGTGGTGGTATTTGCTAAACTTTGATGAAACAAGCAACAAGACTTTGGTTGTCTTGACTTGCGTCAGGAAGTACAGACTACGTACATTAACAGAGAAATACACCACGGCCAACTCTGCTCGGCCAACCGCTGCAGCCGCGGGAATCGAAGCCAACAGATCCTGTGCAATGGACTGCCGCGGTTCTCCATATTGATCCAGATAGCGGATAGACGGCCAGCTGTGCACTGCCGCTTGTGGCAACCCAACATCCAACAACGAGCACTGTGCGTCGGAGAAACTGATTAGAAGCAGTCTTCAGTCGTCAGTCGTCAGTCGTCAGTCGTCAGTCGTCAGTCGTCAGAGAGCCACTCTGGCTGCAACGCCAGTAGATGCGGTGAGCCAAATAGAAAAAGCATCATCAAGAGGATACTCTGTACGCTGTACTCGTAGAGAGAGAACGAGGGAAGAACGAAGAACGAGAAAGGAACGAAGAGAAAGAGAGGAAGACAGGACAGGAGAAAACGCGAAACCGACGCGGCCGACACGAAACGTCGCGTCAGACGCGCCATGTACGCGACGAGACCCACTCTATCTAATTAGTCTGTCCCGATCTGGACGGCTAGTCTGGAGTCAGTCGTGAAGGGGGGGGGGGCATCGTGACTCTTTCTCTCGACTTCTACTCGTAGTCGTTTCGCTACACTCTGATTTGTTGCGTTTCTTGTCTTTTTGCTCTCGTCTCTGTCGTCTCTCGTCTCGTCTCTTTTTACTTTTTCACTCGCAAAGATCCGATCATATTACATGATCGTGCACGAAGGTGAAAGAGACGAGCACAAAGGGGATATATATGGGCAAAGAGAGACGAGGGCAGGCAGACAGAAAGTAGACTCGCAGGTATTTGAAATCAAATGGAATTACTACGACCGACCGGACGCTTGTAGAACGCGTGCAGCTCTCCGGTTTCAGTACCACCCTGCCTCGTTTGCTTGGTCGGCATAAATCTACGTCGTACAGTCTTGGACCGATGCAGTCATGATGCATGCACATCCAACCGATCATCCTTTTTGTCTTGTCCTCTGCAGTCTGTTGTTTATTCTCCGTATGCACAGTGCACGAAGGATGCATCAGATGCGGATGCAGATGCAGATGCAGATGCAGACGCAGACGCAGACGCAGACGCAGACGGAGATGCAGACCCTGGTCAGACATCTTGTCATTACTTGCATATGTTTCCAACCCTCTGCAGGCGCAGTGGGTAGGCGGGACAGACAGACAGCAACAGACAGCAACAGACAGCAACGGACAGCAACGGACAGCAACGGACAGCAACGGACAGCAACAGCGGGTACGGGCACTATTCTTCAGGGTGTCAAGACCCAAGACCTCGCGCCTTCAAGAACGGAGCAGTACTATTGTCGAGTCTCACCGCCGGTGCAATGGAACCGTCTCAAATGACGATATCCGCAGAAGAGAAGACTGCCCTACTTTGTACGGAGTATGCACCTCGACCTTTCAGTTTATCGACTTGCACCATCAATCTTCCGCATCCGTAGCTTGTCTTTGTAGTTTGCATGCACTGCCACTTCTTTCGTTCCTATTTTGCTCCATCTCTTTATCTCTCTATTTCTTATACAAATGGCAATGATAGACACAACCCTGGCCGAGCCGTGCGTGTCTCCTCTCCGTAGTGGTGGACAAAGTAAAGCAAAGCGGTGTAAGTGGAAGAGGAACAAGACTACATAGCAGAAGGAATCTGAACTCAGAACTAAGAAACTAAAGAGGAAACTAAAAAGGAAACTAGAAGAGAAAACTAAGAGGGACGGCACGGCGCTCGTCCTTCTCCATGTGTGGTGCTGGCCGTTGCTTGCTTGTTCCTTGCCGTACTTCGCTCGAGAATGCAGCCGCCGCTGTTCCTGTCGTTGTCGCGTCATTGAGACTCGAGAATAGAGAAACAAGAGTGACGAAAGCAGCCACGAAGAAATCAAACAAGACAGAACATCAAAAAAGCAAGACGTCTTATTTTCTCGCCCGCCGCTCGTCTCCATCCCCGTGCAGTAGACGATGCACGCCCACGGGACCTTGATGCACCTGCACATCACAAGACGTCTTGGTCTCCATCTAGTCTGTCTGCCTGCCTACATCCATGAACTATAGCACCGCCATTATCGTCTCTCTCTGTTCCTCTTTTCCTCTTTTCCTCTTTTCCCCTTTTCCTCTGATACACCGTCTTTGGGTTTGCTAGCGTGATGCACCGCTAGTCAGGGTCTATATCGACTCTCTTATACGGTTATACCCATACTCCGAGTCTATATTAGCCTCTCAAGTATTACTCGATGCGGACCTAAAACGACGCAGCAGGGGTCCTAGCAAGCTTGGTCGAGCTTGGGCTTGAGCTTGACCGCAACTCCATCCATATCAGTAGCCGCGGCAAGCTGCTACCGTCAATCAGGCAATCGGTCCCTCATAGAGGGGCAGACGAGGGGCATGCTATCAAGGACAGAGTCGATATGATGGATGACGACACCAGTAGATGTATGGATCAAGGCGGTCGACATGGTTTACTTGGGTTTGTAGAACGTTTGTATTTGGCAGTCAATGCATCGTAATGATAACGCATCGGTCAATGTGGGCTGCGAGTCAGAAGACCACCGGAGACAAAAAACACAGGCCAAGGACTTTCTAAAAGAAGATCAAGGCATCAGAACAGCAGAACAGAGCAGGACAGATTGAGCTGGAAAAGACAGAAAAAAGACGGGATGGCTAAACTAGATAGAAACAAACCAGGCCAAACCAGCCAGGCCAAGACAAACAACAACAACATCAACTTAACAAACACAAAGGCAACCGTAGTGAAGAGACGAAAAGAGGAGAGCTTAGCTCAGTGGCACCGAGTCCCAACCGCGAGCGGCGTCGTTCAAGGTGCCATCCTCACCCGGCAATACAACCGACACGGTGCTCCAAAAAAGCACCGGTGCCAACCGCTAGCCAGGCTTGGACTCTTCACGGCCGCTTGCCTCCCCCATAGAGTGGAACAAGGCCGGTTCCTCACCTGGACCGCACGAGCGGACTATCGGAGAGGCGCGACCGCCTCGCACATCACAACCACCCGAGACCGAGTGGTATATGCTGGACGAGACAGTCACGCCTCTCTGATGTTGCCGGTGAGGGAAAAAGACAGGCGTCCAAAAACACCATCACTCCTCACGGCCATCCAGCGCTGGTCAGGTCTCTCACACCTGCCCAGCACCAGAGGCCACCCCGTTCCACGTCTCTGAAAAGACAGAGATAACACGAGCTCGCATACTTGTCTGTTAGTAAGTATTATAAAAAGAAGGAGAAAAAAGAGAAAAAAGAGAGAAAAGAAGAGAAAAAAGAGAGAAAAGAAGAGAAAAGAAGGAGAGAGAAGAAGAACAGGAAAAAACTCACCAAGGATTACGAGTTGTGGCCAAGTCTCCGGCGCTCCCTGGCGCTCAACCGAGGAGCCCAGTTCTCACGGCCATCCATCACATGAGTAGTGGTATTGTAGTGGCCAGCGTCGGAACACACTCGACATAGCTGAAGACCGCAACCAGGGACACTACATCGCTGTAAAACAGCGTTGCCACGCCGCTCGCACGAATCGCAAGCGGCGGTGCGGGCGTGGAGGGGGGCCCACCGGCTGTGCCTCTTGTCTCTGCCGTCACCACCGACGTTGTTGTTGTTGTTGCTGCCGCTGATGCTGTTGCTGTTGGTGGTACAACCACCACCGTTGTTGTTGCTATTGCTGATGCTGCTGCTGCTGCTGCTGCTGCTGCTGCTGCTGTACCTGTGGCTTGCACCGGGCTGTGAGCCAAGCTCCGAGTTGGACGGCAGCACCAGATCCTCCAGCGCGATTTGCTGGTTGGCGACCTGGGCAAGAACGTGCCCCAGGCGCGGCAGCGTCGTTCCCGGTCGGTGAATACCGACTTCCAACCGGAGGGGGGGGAGCTGGTAAAGTCGGGGGTGAGTGCTAAGCACTTCACTGCCACGACTACTACCCTCGGATCCAGCCACGACACTCTGTGACGTGGACTCAACTTGGTTAGCGAGCAGGCCCTGTTGCTAGCGGGACACTGCTGCGCGTGCCAAATCGAGGAGTGCAGATGGCGAGTCTGCACTCCCGGGCCGGGCTTCAGCCCCAACATCTGTTGGTGCAAGATTCTCCATGCCTAGACAAAGCTTTCGGGAACTGGATGGTTAGGAAGGTACATAAAAGGTTAGGTAGGGCTGAACGGAACTCGAACTTACTGTAGGGTTTTGATACGGCCAACCACCTAATGGTAAAGGTTCACGTTCTTCGCACGAGTACGAAGAAAGACAAACACTTTTAATGGAAGGAAGAGAAAATGGCGTCTTCTGGCTTGACTTGGGCTCCTCCGGGTGACAAGAGGAGATTCTTCTGCTATCAATAAGAGAAAACGGCAGATATCAAGCGAGCTGTAAGATTGCTGGTTCTGGTCCAACAAAGCAGCCTGTGAGAGATGGAAGAGACGTGGAACCAAGTGTATAGTCCGTCAGAAGATAAGAGAGGGTGCACGGTGTTCGTGACGATGAATATGAAGAATGAAGAATGGCGAGTGAAGGCCGGAGAGAAAGGAAGGAAGAAGAAGCCGGTATGGAGAATGGAAGGCGGAGAAGATGGAGGACGAGGAGTAGAGCAGACTGCGTGAAGAAGATGACAGAAGACAGCAGAGTAGAAGAAGAGACGGAGAAGAGATGAAGAAGAACGAGAGATAAAGGAGAGGAAGACGAAGACTCTTGCTGCTGCTGAAGACAAAAGAGAAGAAGAGGGAGAAGAAGGAGAAGGAGAAGAGAAGAGAAAGAGTAAAGACGACTGCTGCTGCTCTGTGAAGAAGAGAAGAAGGGAAGACAACTGCTGCTGAAGACGAGAAGAAGACGGGCTGCTCTGCGGAAGACGAAGAGAAGAAGAAGAGGGGAGAGAGAGCAGAGAGGGCGAGACGGCGGCTATATATACTCGTTTGGGAGCTGGGCCGGCCAGCTGTGTGGGAATCTGCGTGCTGAAATTAGAAAGAGCCGCACAAAACCCGGAGCGTCGTCTTGTTTTCAAAAAGGGAAGGAACGATGGGTGAATGAGGGCTGTAGGGCTTCGCTGCTGACTCACTTGCGGCGTATCGACCTCCGGGGAAGGCTGGTCAAAAATACAAAACCGTCTGAACAATGGCAGACGCGGCGGAGAAAACCTGATTTGTGTGTTGCTGTGGCCGTCGTCGATCCTCGACGCTGCAGGCTCGCAGGGGAACGGAAGACGACGCGTCACGGAGCACGGCCGTCTGATGGAGGGCATGAATCGAAGACGAGGCACGGTGAGCAGCTACGCGGAGTCACTGCAGGGACAATACGATGGCCTAGGTGCTACGGCAGTGGCAGCTGTGACGAAGCTGTGACGCAGCTGTGACTCATGAATGCAGCTGAGGAAGGCATTGAAGGTGAAGAGGAAGTGAACACGGGCGATGGGGGTCCGGTGTCGAGATGGCGTAGTGAGAGAGGCATTCACAAGAGTACTATAGAAATACCATAGAAGTGACTTCCAAGTAGACACTGCACGACGAGTGGCATGCAAGGATCGACATGACAAGAGAGGTCCACAAGGCCTAGAGGCTGGTCGAAGCTGTTGAGGAAGCGAGGATCGGCACGGGGCAAGGACTGGTGGCGGGCAAGGTGAGGGGAGAGGAGGCAACAGCTCGCGCGTGTCTGATGTTTTGTTGCTTAGTCGATAGTAGTCTGCGAGTGGCATATTGCTGTGACTACAGTGGGTAAACACACAAGAGGCAGCAGACAAGAGGAAGCAGACAAGAGGAAGCAGACAAGAGGAAGCAGACAAGAGGAAGCAGACACGAGGTAAACAGACACGAGGTAAACACACAAGAGGTAAACAACCACACAGGGCAGACGGCAGGGTAGCGGTGGCAAGACGTGGTGCATGGTCTATCCCTCACACTCGAATTCCTAGCTACGGTTCAGCAGTGATATCCAACGAAAGTGTTCTGTAATGTGTTCTACAATCTAGTGCAATGACGCCGAGGTGGACTACGATACAGAATACCAACGTGCTTGCCAACTCGGTAGGAAAGAAAATACAATGTCAGGCCACTCACTATGCGTTGAAATGCAACAAGTCACGATAGTAAACAAGTTCAATGTGTGTGGTAGAGTATATTGCAGCATGAGTGCGGGTGATATGTCTATAGTGGCTGTGATAAAGAAACAGGTTCTTGGGATGTATGTAGTTGGGCGGATGGATGCTTGATTGGAACTTCTATAAAGAGGGAGAAGCCATCCCCCAAAGACAAGAAGAAGAGCCAGATCCGTAAGTCAAAGACACCAAGGAAGCGTGCTCGGGGTCCCATGGCACGTCTGTTGAGGGCAGAGACACCGGCACCACCCCACCCAGATAGATTGAAAGAGGCGGACGGCGTGGATCGTAAGAGGAGAATGTTTTTCTGCAAAGGGCTCCGCAGCGCCACGATCCTGGAAAGTCAGAAACAAGAAAGATCAGCATAGAAGAGAAGGGTGGGGGGGGACTCACGTATGTCTCGATCGCGACGCCGCAGATGCCATCCCCGCGGCAAAGCAGCCGACGGGACGGCACCCTTACACACCGCAACGTACATGAAGACAGTACCAGAGCCACCCACGGTATGCAAGCTCGCGGGCCCGCCAGCCCTGCGCACCAGGCCGAGGGTCTATTGTAAAACTATCACGTCAGAAGATGAGAGGAGGAAGAGAGAGGAAGAGAAAAAGGCAGAGAGAAGGAAACATACCAGTAGCCCTCCCGGCCTGGTGCGACTATTCCAGCAACACTTGGCTGGGGCTGTTTATAAAACCAGCCCCCCCGGGCCACCTCCGTAGGAAGGCCGGAGCCCCGGCAGGGGTTCTGCCTGTAGAACTATCCAGAGTCAGCTGTGTCGTGGTCGAGCGGTGGAAACACAAAACGTACCAGTAGTCCTCCCCGCCGGTGCTCCGGCCCCCTATAGGTGCCTTTTGGGGCCGGTTGGCCTCCCCTAGGATCGTTGCTGGAGCGCATGGGCGCAGCCACTTGCCGCTGCCTGGCCCACCAGCCAAGCCCGGTAGAATGGCCGGAGGCCAGGCTGCGGGGTGGGCTGTGCCCTTGCCATGCTCCATGTCAATGCCTCTGATACTGGCAGATAAAATGATGGAGGAGGAGAGTTTGAATCTGAGAAGTGGGAGGGAGGCGAGGTATTTATAGGAATTGGGAGGGAGACAGAGAGGTGAAAAAATAAAGGATAAGAGCGTGAAAAAATGACGTGAACAACAACTGGAAGGAGCTCAATGCAGGTGTTTTGTGTGTGTGCTTACATGAGACCAGCAGCCTGGCTAGGTAGGGCATGCTGGCCCTGAACAAACAAGGAAGGAACCTCGTTGTGATATCATAACGGCACAGTATGAACAGCTGACGCGTCTGGCTGGTTGGCAGACCAGGTGACTCTTGAGCCATGCAGGTGTCAATGCAGGTAGACGGTTGTGCGTGTCTCTTCGTCTCTGTCTGCTACTCTCCTCGAGTCGAGGCTATGCTGGCTATGCCTGGCTGAGCAGACAGACAGCAGTTGTGCGTTTACCTTCACGGGGTGTCATCGTCAACAACACTCTGTTTACAAGAGTCTAGATAGTGGAAGTAGATGCTGAGAAGACTCTGAATAGTGCGAGTGGCGGCACGAAGCAATAGGAGTGCGTACTGAATAACACCAAAGGCCCAAGATCCATTGCAGCTCGAGGTGAAGCTTTGTCAGTCGACCAAGATGTTCATGATACGCGCTCTCATTGGCTGCCTCTTCTGCTACGAGGACAGTGACCAACAGCAGCAAACATATGCTCTCCCACTGTGGTGTTATTTCCATCTTCCTGCACTCTCTGCTTTCGTTCACCGATCCCTCTGTCTTCTGTAGCCATCGCCATGCTTGTCGCTACGAATATGTTGCTGTTCGCTGAACAGCGCTACTGGTTCGATGACAACAAAGTCAAACAGCATAACAACCAGCCTTACGCAAAGTAGGATTTCCGATTCACCGATTGTGTAGTAATAGCAGTAATAGTGTAAGAAACTGCATTTACTTGTGTAGTTGACGTTTGTTGAGATGCACTCTGTCTACACCCAGTTCTGCCAGCTTGAGTCGTGTTGATTTCACGAAATTAATATTGTCACATGCTCCAGAACAAGCCAAATCTTCTGTACAAGCTCCTGTATTTTTTACAAAACTGACGCGCTGAACAATTTCAAAAAGGCACAAGAATAGGGAACCATCGTCGACTTTGGCAGTGGAAAAAGGGGCGCGTGTGGTGCTGTTTGGATGACTAAGCACACCGTGATAATCGTTGCACAGAAAGTGCTCGAAGCACTGGTCTTTCCTGGCCGCTGAAAACATAAAATAAGAGAAGACACTTTGCTGTTTATATATTCCGCATGTAGAGAAATGGCCGAGCTTTGTTCATCAGTAAGCAAACGTCGATCGGAGTGGTTGGTTGCTGCGTGAGAAGGCGTCAAAGATGTCACTTCGCTGCCAAGTAGCCTTGGTAAGTCGCGTCGTTAGCAGGGTCGATGAAGCTGAAAAGAAGCCGAACTATTATATTAGAAACATGCAGTATGCTCTGTAGAAGCTTCTCTTGCTCTTTGGACAATAAAACATCGATCGGAGCCGCGGGTGGTGGCTTGGTTGGCTGTGGCTTTGGCTTTGGCAACACTCGCCCAAGCGAATGGCCGTTGGAGTCGGCACTCCTACCTCTGGCTTCAGGGGAAAGAAAGAAAGCATCGGCCGTTGAGCAGTCGTTGGATTGCTTCTCTTGATAGGGCCTCTTGTCGACTGGTTTGTATCAGCAGTCGATTGTCAAAGAAAGAAAGCCACCCAAGGGCCACGGATGCAAATACTGACCGAGGTAGCCATGCAATCGATGCTGTCCGATGCCTTGTTGTCACTGAAAGCCATGTAGGTAGCAGTCTGCTGCTGCAACGGCTGCAGATGCGACCAGAACTCGGCTATCAAGGAGTCGATGCCTCGCGTTTCTAGACTGTGGCCACGCCTCGCCTCGAGCTGTGCCTACCCGAGACATGGCGCTCTCGGTCTGCAGGAATGCGTCGAGTAATGGATCAGGTGAAGGGTAATCGGGTCGGAGTGGTGTTGTTTCTGTTGCTTCTTGTGTGGCTGTTTGAGGCAGCCTTTTTTCAGTGCCTCTCGTCGATGCCTCTCGTCAGTACCTCTTGTCGTTCCTCTTGTCAATACTGCCTCATGTCCTGGCTGTCAGCGTGGTTCTCGCAGACGATCTTCGCAAGAGTCATAACGGCCAGGGACTACCTTTTCCGGCCACCAAAGACCGCCTCTTCTGGTGTGCACTGTTCTCCAGAATCAAGGACAACAGAGCATTAAGACGCATGTTGAGGCTGCTCTTGTTTGGTGCGTGTCGATAGAAGGATGAAGGCACTGACGACACGAACGTTATGGGGGTTGTCGACAGAGGCAACGAAGCTGATACTAAATTGTATAGAAAAAGGGCACAGCTGCAGACGACAGAAGGATGCTCAAGGAACGGGAATGTGTGAGAGATGCAAAGACGACGCGTGTGGGAAGAGGCAGCAGAGGCGGCGGGTGGAGGGCGGAGGAGAGGGGAAGAAGGGCCAAAAGGGCCAAAAGGTGAGAGGGCCAGAGGGCCAGAGCTCCTGCCTCGCTCTGGTTTTGTTTTTTCTTCTTTGTTTCCTTCCAAATCCGGTCAGCACCTGCCACCACCTGCCACCACCCACCACCTGCCGCAGCAACAGACAGCAGTGCATTCACTACAGTCCCTGTATTATCATTCATAGTACGGCTTAATAATGCATGTGTATTTTACAGGCACGCCCGCCCGGCTCTATCTATACACGTCGGCAGAGCAGTGCCTGTCTTTCTGTCTCATCTGTCCCTTTCGTCTTTTGTTCAGCCTCTTTTGTTTACCGTCATAGACTACACCTGCTCGCCAAAGACCATCTCCAGCAGCTTGTCCTTTTCCGCACTCTTCTTGACAAGCTCCCAGAACGCGCCCTGCCCAAAGTTTTCGTCCGCCTCTTCACCTTCGGCCTCGTCCGCTCCAGCTTCCCCATCTGCACCAGCATCTGCAGCATCTGCAGCATCTGCAGCACCTGCCGCTTCGGCCTCCTTCTCGAGGGCCATGCCACGCTCCATCAGCTCCCGCGGTGTGCCCATCTCCGCCACACGACCCTCCTTGAGCACCAGCAGCTTGTCAAAGTCGACGACTGTGCTCAGACGGTGCGCAATTACCAGCACCGTGCACCCGCCCGCTGCAAACCCCTGCCGCAGCGATTCCTGGATGGCACCGTCCGTGCCGCGGTCCACCGCCGACGTCGCCTCGTCCAGCACCACAATCTTGGGACGCGTCAGAAGTGCCCGGGCCAGGCACACCAGCTGCCGCTGGCCCTGCGACAGGTTGCCACCGCCCGTGGCCACCGGCATCGCGAGGTTTGTAAAGCTGTTCTCGTTGTCCTTGTTCTTGCCCTTCTTGGAGCGTGTGCCCGAGGTGCTCTCAGAATCATCATCGCTAGTGTTTGGTGAGTTGGCGTGCGTCGTCTGCGCGTTGGTGCTCGTCTCTGCTTCCGTCTCGCCCACCTCGGTCGCCGAGTCAGAAACACCCGCATCGCCTTGTGCCACGCCAGACGTCGCCACGTCCGTCTCTTCGGCTACTAACGGCGCTTCGCTGCTAGATTCCAAAAGACGCGCAACCTCCTCCTCCGTATGATCCTCGACAAGCTCCTCGCCGCCACTCAGGCTCTCGCCGCCACGAGCTGCCTCTTCGTTCGTCACAGCGTTCGGGTCCACAAGGTGCACACGCTTCAGCACCTGGTGCAGGTCGTGGTCGGCAATGGCATCCTCTAGATCCAAGTTGGACCGCAGCGTGCCTGAGAACAGGAATGGGTCCTGGGGGATAATCGCCATCCGGCTACGCAGCTGGTCCAGCTTGAGCGTCGAAATATCAATACCGTCAATGCGGATCATGCCTTTTGTCGGCTCCAGCAGTCGGAAGAACACGGCTGCGAGTGTTGACTTGCCCGCGCCCGTACGTCCCACGACACCGATCCGCTCACCGGCCCGCACCTCAAAGTTCAGGTTCTTTAGGACAGGCGGCAGCTCAGGGGCATAGCTGACCGTCACATCTTCCACTTCAATGTGACCCTGTGTCGGCCAGGCTGCGGGTGCATCGTTGCCGCCTTCAGACTCGGTCTCAATCTCAATGTACTCGAGAATCCGCTCGGCTGCGTTGAACCCTAGCTCAATGCTAGTGCTGTTGGCTAGAAGCCTCGACAGCGAGCTGGTGTACCGCAGAGCAAAGACCAATCCGAATCCGGCCAGCGACGCCTCGATGTTGCCAAACACAATGCACGCGGCCACGGCCGTCACAAACACCGCGCCAAACATACCCATGCGGAAGTTCATCCACCGTGCCAGAAGCTGCAGGGCCCAGGTTGCCTTGAACGAGTTGTCAATCAGGCCGTAGACACGGTCCATGTAGAAGTCGGTGCGGTGGAATGCGCGGATCGTCGAGAGGCCCGTCAGCACAGAGCTGAACTGGTCATACACCGGCGAGTGTGCCACCGAGTTGATCCGCTTCGCCTCGCGGGCTGCTGCAAGGTACACAGAGGCAATCTTGCCGTACAGGAACAGCAGGCCAACGCCAAAAATTACAATAAACGGAGACACCGAAATGCTGGCGCCAATGATGACAATAAGCTGGATCGCGCTCTGGAGAAACGAGCTGAGATCGCTCGCAAGCCGGCGGTCAACCGTGTACGTGTCCGACGTGAAGCGGTTGAGCACGCGGCCCGTCGGGACTGTGTCGACCCAACGCAGCGGTGCACGCAGAATCGAGTGTGTCATGCGCTCAAACAGCACCTTGGACGCCCGCAGACCCGTAAACATGATCAGCAGATTCTGGCCCATGGCCACGAAGAGCGACGAGTAGTCCAGTACGATATAGGCTGTCATCCAAAAGATGGCCTTTTTGCGGTATTCATCGTTCTCGGCAGCTGTAGCGAAGCCCGTGCTGGCGTCACCCATGGCAAACTGAGAACCCTTGGTCCAGTGCCAGTCGACGTCGTGATCGTGGCTCGAGTAGAAGCTATGGTGTTTCGTCGAAGCAATGCTTGCCATTGGGAGAGTCTGGGTCTGGTTGCCGTCTGCGCCCTCGTAGCTAGCCGACAGCTCTTTGAGCGACCAGGTTGTAGCGACATTGAGAAGGCGGCTAAAGATCAACAGCGCCACAATGGCTACCCAGAGGAACGTCGATCGGCTCGCCCGAATATACTCGCGGTACACCCGGCTTTTCACACGGCCCGTCTCTTTGACTTCGGCGTCCTTGTCTTTCTTCTTGTCGTTTGTCGGGGCATATTCGACGGTGCTTTCCTCGGGTGCAGCCGCGATGGCCTCCGAAGGGACGGCAGAGCTAGATCCAGCTGCTGACTCGGCCAGCTTCTCCACACTTTCCAGACGTCCACTGTTAAGGCGCACCAGGTACACAGCATGGGCGTAGCACATCTCCGGGTGATGCGTTGACAGAATACGCGTGCGGCCCCGGGCCAGCTCACCGGCCAGAGCCTCGTTCACAATGATCCGACCGACGTGGGCATCGACGGCACTCAGGACATCATCCAGCACCAAGATGCCGGCACGCGAGTACAGTGCACGTGCCAGGGCAACACGCCAACGCTGACCACCCGACAGAGTGACGCCCTTGGGGCCGACCTCAGTCTCGTCACCGTCGGCCAGCAGTTCGATGTCCTTGTCGAGCGCGCACGCCTGGATCACCTTGCGGTAGCGGGCTTCGCGCCAAGGCATACCGAAGAGAATGTTGGTTCTGAGGGTACCGCTCTCGACCCACGGCGTCTGCGACACAAATGCCGTCAGTGACGGCAGGATCCAGTTGGACTCGTTGATGTCCTCACGATTGATGGCAGAGATGGGCGGCGGCGTGGGAATGCGAACAACACCAGACAGCAGCTTGACTTCGCCGAGAATGGCAGCCAGCAACAAGCTCTTTCCGGCGCCTGTTTTGCCCGTGATCAGACTCAGCTCACCAGCCGGGAACTCGACATTGACATCGCGAAGGATGGAGCGGGTCTCGACGGGCGCGTCAGCCGGGGCGTCAGACTGCTCCTGGGATTGAGCTTTTGAGGGGAGGTCAGAGTCCTCGACACGGGGCCAGCGGACGGTGGCATTCTCAAAGATGACAGTATGGCCAGCGACAGCAACAGGCGCCTTGTCTGGCTGGTTCAGGTACTTTTCAACGCGTACGCAGCTAGTCCAAGCCTCCATAAGGTAGACCTGGATCAGGGGCAGGTACGAAAAGGCCTCGTCGAGCTGGTCAAAGAGGCCGAGCGACGCGAAAATAACAGAGGCGCGCACATGCGTGGCCGTTGTAAAAGTGTAGACGGCCAGCGAGACACATGAGAGAAGGATCGGCCCAATGTTGATCACGAGTGTGAGCGAGCACATCCACTTGGCGACGCGCCAAAACTGGCGCAGCTCCTCGTTGCGGCTCTGCAGGATCTTGCGCTCGTACAGCTGTTCGAGGGCAGAGTACTTGATCTGGCGCATACCCTGGAGGGCTTCGGTGAGGACGTGGGCCTTGGCGTCGCGGTACTTCATGAGGCCGAACTGGATCTTGGCGTAGCGCTTGGAGATGAAGTGCGAGATGGGGTAGACGATGACGGCGCAGCTGACACCAGACAAGAAGGCGCGCCAGCCGAGCAGCTTGGCGAGGACGGAACCGGCGAGAATGAGCTTGAAGATGGCCAGAGGAAACCAGTAGTTGTACGTACAGAATATAGTAATACGGTTACTATCCAGTTTCATGTGGTTGACGACCGACTGGCGGACATCACCCTCGGCCTTCTTTCCCTTTCTGTCACTCTTGTCATCTTTCTTGTCATCCTTCTTGTCAATCTTGCCGTCTTTCGTGCCATCTTTCTTGTCCTTTGCGTCTTCGTCTTCGACGTTGTGGCCAGGGTCGGAAGCCTCATCAAGACGCAAGGCCTTTTGGAAGATGAGTGACTGGATGAGCGCAGACATGGGCGCCTCAAGACGGCTCGCTGTGATCCAGCGCTGGAAGCTGCCGACCCAGATCTGCAGCACAATGCTGACACCGATGCCAATGACCCAGCCCCAAAGGCGAGGGTTCGTGCCAGCGCGTGCTCTGTTGTCGTCGCCCAGGCGTTTTTCGTGGTCGAGGTCCTCCAGAAACTGGTATATGACGTACTGGGGGAACAAAGCCAAAACTGACCGGACAAATGTCAGCGCCCACTGCAGCAAGAGGGGCCACTTGTAGGTCATGAGCAGCTGCAGCCAGAGCCGGCCCTTGGCATTCTTGTGGCTAGGGTCGTTGCTGCTGTAGAAATTGCCGACGGTGCCGCCGTTTTGAAAGTAGCCCTCTGTCACAGCTGAGGATCGTGTGTTTCCGTCCAGGTTGGGCAGGTCCTCGAGTTCGAGGCTGCGCGTATTGGCAATGTCAAAGACGATCTTGTTCCAGTTGAAGCTGAAGCGGTTGAGGATCGAGACGCTGTTCTGCTGGTCGACAAGACCGCCCTTGTAGTAGACATCGGGGCGGTGCGGGAACGAGGCAAATGACAGTGCGGCGCCCAGTGCGGCAAGCACTTGGACGAGCCAGCCCACGGATATGCCAATAGCAGCAGTGAAGAACGAACGGCGGGTTTCTGGAATGCCAATCTCATCGGCGCCAGTCAGGCCACGGGCAATGTCGAAGCCGTGGCGGTAGCCGAGCGAGACGAGAAGTAGGACACTCGACACGAACGCAACGATGGACAGGTTGTGGCGACGGTCGTACTGGGCGGTGGTCGGGATGCTCAGGTACTGCAGACCGAGAAGCGCCCAGACCGCGACGTCGGACCAGTTGTAGAGGACAATAGACAAAAGAGACGGCCACGGGGCGGACAGCTCCTCTGTCGGCTGGAAGCGGAAGGTCAAGAGGAGCGCAGTGCCGAGAGCTGCGGCTAGGCCAGAGACGAGATTGGCGGAAGCGGCAAAACGGGGCTTGCGGTCGGTGAAGGCAGCGACCGATTCCTCGGTAGCCATGCCATCGCGGCTCTCATACACCTGGGGAACTACTTCGTACGCGCCGGCGTCCGGGGCACCAGTAACGACAGCAAAGCCACTACGTCCGCGGTGGCGGCGGGCATCGGCGACCCTGATCCATATCTGGTGAAAGGCAGGCTGGGACAGGAGGAAGACAAGGCCAAGGCCGGCGGCACCCACGATTTGGTGCGGCGGCCAGGAGTCGGCCATTCCGGGGCCGGTACAGAAGAGTCTAGCCGAGGTCCGTGAAGAGATATTGTAAAAAATATATAATAGAGAGAATTCAAAATGAAGTGCAACAAGAACAGCTGAACGAATGAATGGGGGTGAGAGGACAGGTAGAATACAACCAATCCGTCAACGTCAAGTCTAGAACGATCGAGAGTGCCAGGGCAGCCAAGAAGCTAAGAGAGTACAAGAGGCCGAGGTGGTCAGAGTGTACAGGTGCAGGATGCAGGGTGGTACCAGGTCGCGTGCGGCGCGTTGTGAGACAGAGGCGACAGAGGTAGCGGTGCACCGGACGGGGAGAAGTGGTGATGTGTCGTTGCAATATGGGATGATCCAGAGATCAGTCCGAGCGATGCTGGCGACGACGAGTGAAAAAATGAGAGATGGGGTGAGATGGAGAGGAGCGAACCAGCCGAGCAGAGGTCGATGGTGAGAGGCGACAAAGGGTGACGAAATTCGGTCCAAAAGGGCATGGGGCCCACTTATAACCACATAAATAAGGATGGCGGGAGGGATGGGATGGAAGTGGAGATGGTGATGATGGTGATGATGATGACGATGGCGAGAACGGTGGTTGTATGGTAACGATAGTGTGATGGAGATGGAAGCGCTATGGATGTGTTTGGGAGACGTCGAGAGGGGAGAGAAGGCGATGGGATCGAAGGAGGATAGAAATGGCGATGCTCATTGCATGACTAAGCGTGTCGTGATCGAGAGACGATTGAAAGGGGAAGGCGCGCGATGGAGGCGAGGTGATGGACGGCAGCAAAAGGAAGGAGCAGTCCAACGGTAATATAGCAGGAAGGCGCGAGGGAGGACAGGGTAGGGAAGGAAACCCGTGCTGGACGTTGTGTTGTACCGAGCTGCAGGGCGGGAGAGCTGGCGACGACGGGAACGAGGCGGTCAGCGCCAACGGCCGAGCGGCAGCAATGGAAATCAATAGAAGAGTTTGATGCCACGCTGTAGATGGCCAAGGCTGGACCGAAGCTTAAAATGGAATTCCAAGTCTCTCTGTCTGTACGAAGCAGCCAGCCAGCTTAGAGCTTGGGCAATGCTCCGGGCGGCTGGGTGGTGCAGATGTAGTCGAGATTGACAGATCGTGTGCGCAAGTTCCATGGTGTTGCTATCAGGCATGCCGGGGCAGGCCAGACGGCTAAACGCGAGACGTAGCAAGCTGCTTACCATCTGTGCCAGAGCGGTTGAGCTCCCTTGCGCATGTCTACATTTGGTTCTGCACTTGACACTCCGTATCGGAGTTGGGGTGCATCGATGTTCAAGCATGCAGGTTCGGGACATGTCTAGGAAAAACAAGGCGCATATGCAGACTCGACTGTTTTGTTGAGTTTGTCGGTCAGCGTGCAGCTTGTCTTCTTATATTGGTGTCTGGATGCCTGCCGGTAGAGTGGGTCTTGGCGGGAAGTGGTCCGGGAGTCAAGACCCACAAGCATACGGAAGACGGAGTTGGCGGAATGTGTAGGTTTGTATGATATTCAGCTGGCCGGAGTCTTTTTGACTACTTTGTTTTGAACATAGTAATAATATCCGGATGGGTCTGCAGCACAATGTATTAATTCAGGCAACTGGTTAAAAGCAAGAAGAAGCTTGGCTGACTTTTATATGAAATCAAAGAAAAAGAAAAAGAAAAAGAAAAAGATTACTAAACCCAGAAACATAAACATAAACTGACAAATAAATACCAGAGTCTTGCCAACTACCAAAGCTAGTATGAGATGTAAAAGACGCTGCAGCCAAGACTTCAGCACCATCGAGCTCAGTCAATGCAAGTCCGTAGCGCGTGACTCGACTCCGTCTGCACACAAAGTGCAGATACCACCAGCAGTTGGATCCAATGAGACAGAGGAAAGACGGCAGCTGAATACCCCAAGACACGAAAGGGCGAGAAAGAAATCAAACAGGCCAGCTGATTCTCAAGCGTTCGCTAGATATAATGTGCACCTTTATGCATTGTATCGTGGTGTCGTCATGTGACCGCGTGAAGCTCCAACGTCAACGTCACCATCACTAGAGAATCAACAATCTGGCTGTGCGAGTCAGTCTGTGGCAATTCGTTACCTCAAACGAGACACGGAACAATACCGGGCTCGAGTGCGATCGTCTCCCTTGCTCCCGAACTGCAGACCAGATCTTGGCCCTGTAGAGTAGGCGACGCCCCGGTAACCTGGCCATCAACGGCGTGTCGTACACACCCGATGCAGAAAGGAGAGAAAGGGATAGACGGCAGACGAGACAGGAATAGACTTTTTGAAATAACCCGGTGCACAGAGTGTCTCGCACCATGCATCGCCTCAGGGGGTATTTCGTCCTGGGCTGACGGGGCTGTTCAGATGAACTGCCAGAGGCGGCACAAACGACCGGACTCGCCCAGCTGTGTAGGCTCGTCGGCTGCAGAGGCACTGGCCTGGCTGACGAGTGATACACGCTGCTGGTGACACGGCAGGAATAGAGTCTGTGTCGGCATCCCCTGGAGCACGCAAACAGCCAATGGAGAGGCCGGGCCAGCGTACCGTCGACGGACGTGCTGCAGACTGAGCACAATGAGAGCAAGATAAGCAGGGGTCCCAAGGAGACGGTAGAGGCGATAGAGGCAATAGAAGCGATAGAGGAAGACGGAAGATGCAAGACATCTACCTCGAAGCGTGGGACGGGCAGCTACAGATTCAAGGACAGCTGCAGCGTTCGCGGCTCCGTCTGTCTGCTGAGGAAGCCATGCTGTGATGACATAATACTGCTGGGAAGAATGGGAGACCAGACGGCGAGGGCGGGAGAGGAAAGAGGAAAGAGCGATCAGTCCGTCGCGAGCACCTGACGCGTGCCTTCCAAAGCAGTTTCTCTCGCCGTATCTGGTTTCTATGATTATTATGATTATTATGATTATTAATATTATCAGGCTCTTTCCTTCCATACATCCTGTCTCCATTCTCCCTTTGAACTTACGACATCTCTTCATCCTCTCCTCCCCCCCCCCCACCCCCATCAGCTTCATCTCCTCTTCGTTCGTGGCGCCCAACAACGAAACGACCGGTCTCACAAGCACCGCACTGAGAGTACAAGGCAGGCCATGCTCGCATCCACTGTGAAAGGCTTTATTGTTTTCTCTTGTTACGTCGCCCTGTGGCTTCGTTCTATATTGCTTCCTCGCCGCTTCTGGTCTTTGGCCTCTTCGTTGCCGGCGTTTCGAGAGACCCAGCTGACTATGGGCTCCTCACAATCCAGCCTCAAGGATACATTCTTTGAGTCCTTGATCTCCTTCTGTCTTGAAATCGCGGTCTACTACACCCCCCTCAGGAACTGTTATCCCATCGCACAGGCGATAGCCTACTTGGATCCGGACCGTCATCCTTATCGTTGCTTGATCTACTTCTCGATACTTTCCGGCCTTTCCTCTAAAACCATCTACTCCCTTTGCCGTGGTGGTCACCGGGCTGCACTTGGTACTTTCATAGCCTATTCCCCTCTAGCCATTATTGCTTTGCTGTATCTCTGCCCTGAGCCTATTTCTTCCCTATCTTTGTTCATCATCGGGGCTGCTGTCTGCCAGGCTCTCATCATCACTCACCCTTTCCACTTTCGTCTTGACCTCCAGAACAACATCAGAGATCCCCCGAGACACATCTCGGCTCGTGTCCAAGTCATCTAATCCACTTGCGCATAATCCATACCGTCCCGCCTCCGACCACCCAAAACACCGCGACAATGGCAAACTATGGCATAGAAGAGCCGCTGTTCATCATCCTGATTGTGTTTCTCGTCTTCGGCTGGATATCGTGTCTCTTGCGTGCCTGGGTCAAGCTTTTTGTCATCAAGAAAATCACTGCCGACGACTATCTGATGCTATGCGGCATAGTATGTCTCCGCCACCGTCCCATCTCCTTCTTTGTCGTTGCTATGCTAACTTTCCAGCTATTCTACACAGCGTACTCGGCAAGCGGTCTCTATGGCGTCACTCACGGGGTCGGCTCCGCTGGCAAGGACGCAAAGCTCGAGCAGGCTTCTATTGGCCTGCGTGCCTGGTGGCTCTGTGAGATGCTCTATGCCCCGGTGACGCTGTGCGTCCGCACATCGGTTGCACTGTTCCTCTTGCAGATTGCCGTCCAGCGCGTCCACCGCCGCATCATCATCATGACCATTGTAGCCTTTTGGATTGCCACGATCCCGCTCTTCTTCGTTGTTGTCTTCCAGTGCAACCCCGTCGACTATTTCTGGATGCAGCCGTTCCCCAGCGTGCCGCGAGGCACATGCATGGACGGCCATGTGATCTTCGTGGTGTCAGTCATCCACTCTGCAATCAGTGCTCTCTGCGACTGGGTGCTCGGTATCCTGCCCATCTTCATGCTCTGGAAGGTCCGCCTCAATAAGCGCACCAAATGTACCCTCTCTATGCTTCTGAGCATGGGGATCTTGTGAGTTTCCATTTGCCTGGCGCAATGACCTGAGCACACACTAACTCGTCAGTGCTGGCATTGCCCTTATCGTCCGCATCGCATACGTGCGCCCTTTTGACGTCGACGTCAACTTCCTCTACCATACCCTGTATGTACACCTGGTATAGCTGATAATGCAAGCAACTAACAGTGTAGGAACGTGGCCAACTGGTCTATTCTCGAGCCAAGTGTGTGCATCATTGCCGGGTGCCTCGCTACGCTTCGGCCGCTGTTTAGCTGTTTCGGGAGGTCTAGTGTGTCGCGAAGCTCGAGAAAGACCCCCTTTCGGTACAGACAGACGCGCAGCACGTCCAAGAGCCGCACCGTCAAGAGCATCCGCGGTGTGGGCTTCATTTTCAACCCAACATACCTGAACCCGAGCAAAAAGGACTATACCGTGACATCGCGCCTCGGCGATGGCTTTATGCAGTCCACAAGGGCAGCAGACGAGACTGCGGAATGCAATGACTACGAGCTCATGGTCAACATTGAAAAGGGCACAAGCCCATTCGACGACTGCACTTTTGCCAGAAGCACTGCCAACACACAAGGCACGCCCATCCCGGCTCTTTGTAAGAGGACAAGCCGGTATTCCCAAACGTCTGTGGTGTCTACCAAGAACGAAGAGCCCGACGACGACGAGGCTGCGGTTCTCGGCCAGCAGAACAACCAGCTGCAGCCACCCCAAGAAGCACTCCGGCGCCACTCGATGCCGTCGAACACTTCCCTGGCCTCTAGCCTTTCGAACCGACTTTCGAGTGTCTCATCTGCAGCAGTTGCTGCCCAGTCTCAGCATGTAGCGCAGGCCGCGCAGACCGCACCAGGCACGCCGGTACCGACGCCGTCACCCTCGCCGTGCCACATTCTTGTCAAGAAGAGCATGGTTGTTGAGTACAAGACAACGCCGCAAGTGGCTGCCTCCAACAGCAGCCTTTTGCCGATCCTTATGCAGACAGGCTCCCTGCCTCTTGCGGTCAATACGGCCGCGTCTTCAGAGACAGCCACTCTGCGGCATGGCAACACGGCAAGCTCAATCAAATCGACGGACCTAGGTGCAGCGGAGAGGGCAGTCTTCCGCGGCGATCACAGCGTCCAGATTTCCGGTCCCGAGCCAGGCCGTAGCTGATTGCTGGTCCCCTTCTTGGCTTATTCTTCTTTGCTTTTCTGCGCGCAGCCAAAATTGTTTCCATGCTAGACGATCCGAGTATATGTGTCGCATGTTCCATTCTTTACTCTGCCGATATTTCCTTTGATACAGCCCTGATTTAGGTATATACCGTGGTGTAGTTACTGTCTTATCATAGTATGTCCAGTCTTTTTTAATTCAGGTAGAATAAGATGAAAGTAATCAAGGCATATAGTTTTGATAAAATATAAGATTCTCATTAACGAAGAAATTGAGCTAGCTAGTGAACTATTTCAAAATGAAAGCAAGATCAAACAGAACAAAGCCACCGCTAGAAAGCCATCCCTACATCGACAAAGCATCCATCCTCATCTATACAGTCGGCAGCGGACCGGCCAGGGTCTTGTTGCCGAGCCGGCCGTAGCACCCAAGCGCACCATTCACATCGACGAGCACATGGTCTGCCTGTTAGTACGGAGAAAGGACAGCACATAAATATGAGAGCAACTGACTGAGATCGATAGCGGTAGAGACGCCGCGGCCATGGACATCGAGGCATGCACACTGCAGATCCAGCGTGTGCCCGTCTGTAAAGGAGGCATCCGCCGACTCCGACCCTAGCTTGGACGGCGACGGCAGCTGTGTAGGACGCAGATGCGTCGAGCAGCGCGTGCACGAGGCGCGGAACTTGCCGTTTTTGCGGCCTGCGAGGTGGCCGGCGCGGTTCGCGAGGCACCAGTCGAGGTCGATCCAGGTCCAGTTGTAGGCGAAGCTGGCGACGTTGGCGTTGCTGCAGTACATGCCGAGCCAGTGGCTGCTGCTGAGCTGGGCGGTCTGGACGTTGCAGCTGCCGACCAGAGGAAGGGCAGAGGGAAGCGAGGCGGCCGACGACGCGACAGCGAGGGCGGTCAAGGCGGCAAGACCGGGTGCGTAGGAGGGCATCATTGTGGCGGTGTCGAACGTGTCTAGACAAACTAGGACGACTGGAAAACAGGAAGACAATTTTTTAGAAAGAAATTTAAGACAGGAATCACGAACCGAGGTGAGCAGGCAGACGAGCATATATACCAGAGAAGAGACCCCTTTCTCTTTTCCTTAAACTTCATCCATATTGTGACGAGACAGCCACAGAGAATGGAGACATGTTCTATTAGGTAGCACATGGAGAGACAATTGGACTGAAAGAAGTGACAGAGACAAAGCCACGATGAATGCTATATGGTCGACAGCAGACGTGGTACCGAGCTGGAGGGGCCAGATGGCAGGGCCTGTGAGGTATAAGAGACACGTCCGAGTGTGTTCTCGCTTCTTGCCAGCCGAGCATCGCGTTCGAGTCTGTATACAGTGCTCTGCACGTGGAGTGTGAAGAGTCAGATGCCCCAGCGATGTGAGCAGGAGGCTGACTCTAGAGATTCGACTGATCCATGGACCTAGGAATAATAGTTGAATCAACAAAACCCCAAGGAAGATGCACATAAGCACATGGTAGCACAGAGCACGCACAAGTGGATGGCCATGGGTACTGCCGACGCAGCATCTCCAGTGCCTGTTTCACCCTGACTGTAACGCGTTCCTACATCCGTTGTCTTGAGCGTGTGCAAGCTGCGAGAGGAGGACGACGGATGCACAGCAGTGCCGTGTTGTGCAACAACGACGAGACAAAGAATGATCGAACATGCAGCTGTGGACACCAAGTAAACCGCAGACCTGGATGACCGAGAACAAAATTTGACAGGTGTCTCTGGTGTCAACGGCCGTTGCGCTCCAATAGGCGAGCATCACGAAGAGAATTGTAGGGATGGTAACGGTAAGATGTCATTTAGGTGCCATTATGTCATTAGTATGCCATTCTATGACATTATATACCATTAGGATGCCATGGATTAGTCAAATGGCAATAGCAGTAGCAAATGGAACGCGTATGATGCAGTAAAGAGACCCAGAAACCGTTCTTCAAGAACCAATAAAATAAAAGTTTTAGATAAAAAGATAAGACAGACTGAAGGAGTGAGAGAAGAAGAGTGCCGAGGCAGAGCAACAGAAGAGAAAGAAATATAGAAAAAGACACCAGCAAATGAACTCCTCAAAAGGTATGTACAAGGTCGGACAGTATCACGTCACGTCAACAGCCTCTTTTGCATTTTCAACGGTCAGACGCCAGCCGCTTACAGGGCAGCGTACATGGCAATGAAGCCGGCGAGCGCGGCCAGCGAGCCGGCGGCGCGCAGAGAGCCAGCACCGCTGGTGATGACAATGGCGCCCGAGGTGGTGGCAGCCGAGCCAGAGCCGGTCTTGGTGGCGGTGGCCGTGGCGGTCTTGACTGCGATCGTGGAGTTGCCAGTCTTGGTGGTGAAGGTGGTGGCAGCGGCAGACGAAGCAGCCGAGACAACCGGGACGACGACCGAGGTGGTGGCCGAGGTGATGGCAGGGGCGGCAGACGAAGAGGCAGACGAAGAGGCAGACGAAGAGGCAGAGGTCACAGCAGAGGACACGACAGACTTGGCAGACTCGGAGGTGGCGGCCGACTTGGTGGAGGGAGCAGCAGAGCTCGGGGCGGCCGAGCTCGGGGCGGCGCTAGACGACGCAGCCGACGAGCCGGACGCGCTGGCGGCGCCGGCAGCGATGGTGAAGGGGAACGAGTACTGGAAGACGGACTCGTCGGCGTCAAGGGACAGCTTGATGCCGTAGGTGGCGTCGGCGCCGAGGGTGCTGTTGACGGCCCAGGCGTACTGGCCGGCAGAGGACTTGACGCCGGCTGTGCTGTTAGCAGGGATACTAAAGAGAGAGAGAGAATGAGAGAGAGAGGGGGGGGGGGAGACATACCGGCAATGGGGCCGAGGATCTGGAGAGTGGAGGGCGAAGCACCGCCGAGCAGAGACAGAGTGACGGTGCCGGTGTACTGGGTGGAGGGCTCCCACTCAATGGTAAAGGTCTTGCCGGCGGGGACGGACTCGTCCTTGGTGGGCTCGGTGAGCACGTCGAAGCCGGCGGTCTGAGCGAGGGCAGAGGCGGCAAAGGCCAGGATGGCGGCAACAGAGTAGCGCATTGTGGCGGTGGTGTTAGAGCTGTGAAGAGGTTGGACTGTTGGTGTGCGTTGCGACGGACGTGGTATCAAGATGGCGAGGCCGTGATTATGTAACGAGTGTGCTGGTAGTTTGAGGGATAGCAGCTGCTGAATGAACGGACGGGTGAGACCCTAATATAGATATAATGAATGAGTGACGGTTGGACAAAAGGAGTGGCAGTTGGAGTGTTCCAAAGAAAGGCTGAAGAGTCAGATGAGGAGGAGAGAGAAGGGAGAGACGATCGGGACGGGGTGACAGAGTATTTGAGGAGAGGCTTGATTATTTGATTATATGATTATTTGATTATTTGATTATTTGATTGTTCGATTGTTCGATAATTCGATCAATTCAGATCTTCTATTTGTGTTTTATCTATTTCTATTTAAATCAATAAAATGAAGTACGAGTAACGGGTGAGGCGGAGTGGGTGGGTTCGAGAGGGAGGGGGGAAAGGGGATGGCGAGTGACCGGGCCTGGCTGAGGAATGCACTATGAGCAGAGGCATTCCAGTCGCATCGAGGCATCCCACTGTCTTACTGCCGCCATCTCTTACTGCGATTCACCACAGCCAGGAGCCAGGAGCCAGAGGGCCATGACCAAGGCATTGTCTGGCTGAACCATCATTGTTATTCTTTGTACTTTCATCGTCTCGTGGACCGGCTGTGCCTTGTTTCTGCCGATTCTCTCTTGCTTGAAAGTCGAACTGTGTGTGACTTGGATGGCCTCGTGGGACCATCGGAACTTCTATGATTACTTGCTCGTTCGATCGCGTGCTGTTTGTTCGCTTGCCTATCTTATTATGCTTGCCCTTGCTTATGGTTGATGAAACAACTACGCCGCGAGAGCCTGTGCCCTGAAGAATCTTCTGACAGGCTGCCCTGGCAAGATTACCTCGAACTCCGTGCTTTCCAATTCTCCGTACTCCGTCTTTCGTGCACCTGGATAGTGCACCCTGTCTGGAGTATCTCAAATGAACCTTGTTGACTTGTCACAGGACTCCAGTCCTCCCTCATCAGTCGACAGACTCCCTCATCAGTCGACAGACTCCCTCATCTCTACGAGTAGTCCAGATATATGACCGTCTCTGGCTGCTGGCTAGTACTGTTTAAGATCTGCACTCCTGTTGAGTACTTGCGCCTAAAACTGCGCCGATATTTATGCATACTGGATCTTCCACATATTCAAACTTAAAAAGGCGGACATCTCGCCTTGGTTGCCTTTCTTGTAAGCGCAACTTGAGACACAATGTACCCACCTGTACTCTTACACATACTCTCTGCTGCACGTACTTCTCACTACATCACTGAGCTAAGATTAAAAGGGCGACACAGCGGCGAGGCAGTCAACAAGGGCTGTCCCAGGGTCAGGGGTAAATTCCCTCTTGAGCAAACCGAGATGTGTGTGTGGATACCGACGGTTGGTAGCCAGGTAGCTTACCTTTTCTTTCTTTGGCTTCTCCCCTCGTCTTGACTTCTTCCTCTTTCTCACGCCGGTGCTCTATTTCCTTGCTTATTCCCTTGCTTATTCCCTTGGCTTTTCCCCGTCTCATCAGGTCGACGGGTTGATGTTATGTAAGCAGAATACAGCAGGCATACCATCGTACATCGACGAGTATGAGCACCATACGTTGCTAGGTTGTCATAGTCATAATTCAAAGTAGAATACGACTGCCTTACCAGCCAGGATTCTGTGCATATCACTCCGTGCATTTCCACGACTGGCGAGGCGAGACAATCCCCAGCCCAGCCAGTTCCTGGCGTGTTGTCAATCCCGTCTTCGGTCCACTTTTCTGTATCCTAACCAATCATGGCCATTTACCACGCTTATTGTCCCCACTTTAACACCCCTGTTTAACCTTTTCTTCAATGTTTAATTCTTCACGGCGACTGGTGTGGAAGTGATCAGCTTTTCGGTTGGCTCACCCACAAGGCAAATGGCGCCTTCTAGTAGCTAGAGGGAATCCTGTTCTATTCTTACTATTATTACACAGTCTGGAAATATAGGCCCAAAGCACTCGTCCCGTGCAGGTAGGCAGTTGGACAGGGCAAAGAGGATACAAGTAGAGGAAGCGAAGAAGAAGAGAAGTCGACGGATGAATACAGTGTGAAAAAAGGAAGAGGATAAAAAGAAGGGTAACAAAAAGAGAAAGAAAAGCAAAAACAAAAAGAAAAACAAGAAAAGAAAGCTCAGCCACGATGCAGGGCACCAGGCATAGCACATGGCTGAGGAAGCAATGAAGTGATCAGAGGCTCAATTCTCGAGCGACTAGGTGCAAGACAGACGCAATACACAGAGAGATCACACAAGATGTCACTGGCGGTACACAGCGGCAGGTTGGACAGCATTCATCCCATTTATTGGTGAGCTGTTTCGGAGAATGACAGCCAGCTCACAGCTTCGGTATTAGTATTCTAGAGATTACAGGTACTTTTTGTCGGAGAAGTGAGAATATTAATTAAAACAACAGCTGTGAGTCGGCGCGGGTTCCGAAGCGGACATTCCGTTGTAACATGCAAGAAATGACATTTCTAGGCAGTCTAGCCTTTTGCTTAAAGACTTCAGACTCGCTGTGGCCGTGCTTATGCCAAGCTGCATGGCTACTGAATCGGCTGATCGCTATCTGGGCTGCTGGAGTAGAACAGTATGCAATAGCTCAATAGGTAAGATATGTTCTGGCAGAGAGTCACAGAGGGTGGAAAATAGGCATTCGCTGTCTTTCGTGCCGGCTCCGGGGTTGAGAGACAAGACACCGTAAAGGGACCGTTTGAGGATAAAACAGTAATCTCAGCAAAGTCATTCCTGCCTGACGTAAACTCGGATAGGAATAACGGGAAACCGACTGCTGACTGAATCCTGAGCTGGTATTGCACAATTTGTATCCGAGAAAGATGCATATTGAAGATGTTGCCGAATAATTGACAAATCTGTGGCAGCCTCTCATTGGTACTGATCCGTGAAATATATTCTGTCCTCTGGACCGAAATGTCATCACTGTCTTCGATACTACCCAAGGGCAGGTGTTGCACTTGGATTCTTGGGAGCGCACCACAGCCATCTACACGTTGCAATGCGACTCACTGTCGGGCGGCAAGACAATGCAAGACAATCATCAAACCTATGGAAATAATATCGCTTGTATGCAGGGCCCGAGTGTCGAGGACGGCACGAGAGGAGCCTGGAGGAGCCTGAGCCTAAAGGGATGTCTCACTGCCATCCATGCAGGAGCAGGCGGCCTTGGCGGCCATAGTGAGGGAATGCAGCTTCGTTCATCAGCCTGGACGATAGGCTCGCCAGAGGCTCAGGCTGGCCTTGATGTGGCTCGATGACATTCCAGAGCCAAGTGTGGCGGGTGCCCGGCTGATGCGCATCATGATGTCGCTGTCGATGACACAGGAAAGAATGAGGAACCGAGAAAATGAGAATGACGAATTTGCATGCCAGTGCAACAATCACGTGGTGCGTCTCTCATTCTCACTCAACAGTCATTTCCTGTCTCCTGGATCGTGCCTCCGTCATCTCGCAATCCTCCATCGTGGAACACGCTTTCGACTGTGCTCTCCTGGTTCCGCTTATGGTGCAATACTGGCTATTCTGGAGTGTCCATCCCTGTTGTGTGGAGTTGAACGATTAGATGGGAATCAAGATTCGTCGATGCCAAAGAGGTACCGCAGCAGACGCAAAACAAGATTACAGAATAAGCATCTGGCAGCCTGCAAGTTTTGCGATGGACTTGCATCTTACACACTATGGAGAACACCATATTATTAGCAAATTCCCCAGTAAACACACCTCACATGGAGAACACACCCTTGCTCATCAAGTAATTTCCGAAGCCATTGCAATCCCGTTGAGGATGGAGTACTTGACACGCCGGTGGACATGCTCCGTGCGTATGTGGGCGGACTTGGATTGTCTCTTTTCAGAACGTTAAGTAGTACGCCGGCCACTTAATACCCCATGTGTTGGCGGCTGTTCCGCCTCCCGTTCCGTAGACCGGCTTCTCGGTGTTCGTCCCGGTTTTGAATCCCGTATGTGTTGGAACGTCTGCTGAGATTAGCTCTGTCTTATTCGTTTGGTGTTGAACTATCCGAACACGACAATAAGCTAAGCTAAACAATATCTGAACGCCAAACATGCTTGTTTATCTAGAACGTCAGACTACAGATATCAACCAGGACCTGCTGGGATGTCAACGGCCGTCTGAGTACTAGATAACAATCATCAGAAATAAGCAAAACGCCAAACGCCAAACGCCAAACGCTACCCATCTAACCGAACGCCAGTAAACCCAGAATCAAACAAAACGCCAAACGCCATCTAAACCTAATAGAACCGGTGCAGAGGCCAAAAACTGCACCGGCTTTGGTGGGCAAGAACGGCAAAGAACGGCGTACTTCCCACCACACTGCCGAGTTTTGCACAAGTACGGGGAAGAGGGGGACAGGCACGCTGTGGTGCACAACTCTATCCACTGCACTACTTGCAACATGTCCGGTCAGTGGTCGTGGCGCTGTGTAGCGCCACTTGTGAGCCCGCCTCGCTGAACACGCCACAAAGCCAGAGCGCAACTCGTGAGAGTGTCTCGACGGCAGAGGAGTCGTGGAGCGGGTCAGGACCCCAATTTTTTTTTTTTTTTTTTTTTTTACTGGCGTTCGTTGTCTTTCAGTCCATGCCACTTGTCGTTGGGTGACATCTGTTGAGGCAGGCGTCCTCGATGGATCTGCGCCAGATTTTTGTCGTTTCTTTCCATTGCTGCTCTGCCGTACTTCGGTGGCTGGCAGCAAGAGCTTGGGGGGAAGCCGGAAAGAAACTGCACTTCATCTCGATCGACTCGAGTCGGTGGCTTCGGGTGTCGTCCGCTAGAGGAGAGTCCTCTGATCTGGTGCGGTCTTCATTACCCCCCATGGCCCAGGTGGCCTTGATAATGAAGCGACACGAAAAGCCTCGAGATGAAGGTCCCGCGGTTGATCACTATCCCACAAAGTTCTGTGTGACAGTGACCGCCCGCCCGCGGGCAAGAAAAAAAGAGGGAAGAAGAGAAAAGAAAAAGGAGGAGACAGGCCGTTTATTTATACGTTTCTCTTCCTCTCAGTGCAGGACAGAGAACAAAGAGGGAGGCGAAAGAGTTGGTGAACTTTTATAGACTCGCAAAGACTCACATAGACTCACATAGACTCACATAGACTCACATAGACTCACATAGACTCACAGACTCACATAGACTTAAAGACCCATTGACTCATAGGCGCGTAGTCTCTGGATATCAAAGGCCTTGAACCTTTGGAATCAAAGAAAGTACAGAGAGAAACAGCCATAAGATAATTCAAGTCTTTTTGCAGAGGACGTACTGGCAACGTCGGTGCATCACGTACTTTTCTGGATGTCGTTCACAAACTGCCTAATTAGGAAGTATTTTGTGGTGTAGTTGGTTAAAGTGGGGCATAACGCCTCGCTGTTGTCATCATCTGGAAACCGCCTGCTGAACGCCACCGCGTACTGGGCCGCGTGTTGGGTGCTCTTTCTTGCTGGTTAGATTATCCCAGCGATCGTGCTTTCCGTTTTGAGTAATGATATAAAAAACCGGGCCATAAACAACCGTACTTGAGGAAAGAGCGTATTGCCGTACTGGGAAAGGGCAAGTGACACAGGCCAAAGCAACGGTCATCGCTCTTGCTTCTTCCATCGCTGGGTCCTTCCTAGTTCTTCACTTCAGTCTTGGGCCAGGCTTTCCCTCACCTCCTTGTCTCTTTGCCCGTTGCCTCTTCTTTATTTACCACCCAGCAATCCATCGCTCCTCTTCTTTACTCATCCCATCATGTTTTCACCCCAACACCAGCCATCGCCTCTCGACTATGCGCGCCCTCTCATGCACAGATACAAAAGATACTCTCAGTCGTGTATCTCAAATGCCTACAATGCCATCGCCACTGCCTCTCTCAAGCCCCGGTGGCCAGGGAGCTGTCGACCGGCTCACCACTTTCTTCCTCGGCAAGTTCCAGGAGACCAAGAAGACCAGCGAGCTCTCTGCGCTGCAATGCTCAACGCAGCTCAAGTTTGAAGCCGCAGAAAAGCTGCTCGACGAACACACAACGACCATTGCCGGCCTGCGCAGCGAAGTCCAGTCCTTCTGGGACAAGGCACCCAGTTTCTTCCTGCACAAGTTCTCTGCTCAGCTAGACTCGCTCAGCGCCACCCGTAGCGAAAAAGGCGAGCTCGCCCTGTCTCGGCTCGAGCATAAAGTGGACGATGAGGTCCGCAATCTTGGTGACCAGGTCGCCGGTCTCTCTACCAAGCTAGCTGTCAGTACAGCCTCGACGAGTGCTTCTGTGGAGGACCTTGCGAGAAAGGTAGATGTGGGGGGTGAGACAGCGGCCGAGAACCTCCGTCGGTGCGACAATGAGTTTCGCTCAAAGATTGCGCGGCTCGAAAGTGTCCTGGAGACAAACAAGACAGAAGCCGCTATTGGTCACGACAAGATCAGCAAGACCTTTCAGGAGGCCAGCAGACGACTGCAGAGCAAGATTGACAGTCTGGAGCTGACAGTGATGCGCCAGTCGGAGGAGCTCACAGGGCAGTGCGACAAGATCGAGCGCATGGAAAAGGGCTTGCAACAGCTGTCCCAGATGGGCTTCAGCCAAGAGAAGGCACATTCTAGTATGGCCAAAATGCTCTCTGCCCAAGGCGACGAGCTCTCAAAACTCAGCACGCATGCCACAAGGCCGACAACACCCGTGCGGCGATCACCGCGCACCATCCACTACCCAAGCTCACGGGGACACATTGCTTCTTCTCGTAAGTCGAGTTTATTTCATCCAGTAAAATGAAAGCGCCTTAATTCAACCTTAAGCTAACCTTATAAGGGTTTGAAGTTCTAAGCCCATCCTCGCAGTGGCCACACGTTTCGCGCGCTGGAACCAACGTGCCAGCGGTTTTTGAAATAGAGGATGAATGTGAAGATGATGATGAGATTGGGACGGCCACCGAAGCATTGCCAGCTCCAACCATACATGCCCCAAGTACCACACCACTCTCGCGATCCAACGAGCAAAGCGTTGCTACTCATGTCGATGCAAACCGAAAGCGGTCCTATGAAAAGACCCAAAAACAGCAAAATACATTAGAAGTCCAGCCACCAGCTAAACGGCCGCGCCCTAGAAAGCAAGCAGCACCCCATAATGAACCAGTGCTAGCTACTGCCAACAAAACTCATCCACCAGGGCCACAGCAATTCTTGGATGATAGTCCTCTACAGCGTGACACAGCTGTGATCGAAAGATCGTCGGAGACTAAGAAGCCTCGGGCTGCAAAGAGAAAGGCAGTAGCAAAGATCGCTGAGCACGTACCAGAACTTCCTGGAGAATCATCTTCTGGTATACACAACGGGTCTCATATGACTGCTCAAGCCAAGACTAAGAAGCAGAGAGCAAGAACGACACCAAAGGCAAAGCGGGATACCCAAACAACCCAGTCGACGCCCGGCTTGTCGGTGCCTACTAAGGCATACAAAACAAAGAGTGCTTTCTAGGAGGAGCCTCCAGTGTCTGCTTCCAAGACCGCTAAAGCACCAAGAGTGCCGGTGCCAGCGCTCGTTTCCAAGAACTCTACAGCTCCGAAAGCACCGGAGGAGGCGACGCATGCCTCACCCAGGAAACCAGAACAATCACAGGCCCAGGCAGGGCCCGACAATAAACGGCCACCAGACTCTGCAGCTCAAAGGCGTGAAAAGACAATGGCGTTTATGATGCATGTGCGACAATATGCTCTCGAGTTCATGAACACGCCGCCTCGGTCAGAGCGTCAGTTCATCTGGCAGTTCATCGAGGGCATCCCAGACCCGGACTGGTCGTCGTTCTTCCAGAAGAAGCTACTCGAGATGCACCCATCAGCAGTGCGCCCCAGTCTTGGTATCCGCGCCAAACATGCCATCAACTTTGACTCTGGGCTGGCGTGGCGGCATGTGCTCGAGGTGATCCGAAGCCTCCAGCCACCACGACCAGCTTCATGATTACCCATCTCAGGCATTTTATATTTGTGCATTAGCGTTATGAGTGTCCTATTGTTACGCGGGAATCTCCAGCATCTTTAGATTCTAGGCACATTTGTCCGGGAGGTTCTATATTTTGCGTCACTTTTATATGTCGGCCTTTCTTCGTCCTCAGCTTGTTATCTTTTTCTCACATGGTATCACTTCTAGTGTATTCTCGTTCAGTTTCAACAATGCTTGATGGCGTTTCTTTTGGCCATGAGTTTAATCTTCACATTTCATTCTCTTTACAAACTTCACAGTGTATGCTATGAAAAGCTTCGCAGTCCAAATCTCCTTGCATCCTTGAGAAAAACAAAACAGTTATATTACTCTAGTCGTGTTTATCCTGTTGTGGAGGTACAGTCCATCAAGTATCGAGCCAGAAAGTACTCTAATAAACCAACTGTATATTACTCCAAAAAAACCTAAACAGCCAGCTTCTTGTCGTCACCCTCCTGGGAATACTTGTTGATCCAGCCCAGCACCTCCTGGTGCCACACCAGCGAGTTTTCAGGCTTAAGCACCCACTGCACAGGTTAGAAAACAAATCATGAGAGGCACTAACAAGCACTGAAAAGTACTAAAAGGGATTAAACTTACATGGTTCTCGTCGGGGAACGAGAGCAGGCGGCTGGGAATGCCACGGCTCTGCAGCACGTTGAACATGGACAGACCCTCGGTCACCGGCAGGCGGTAGTCGAGCTCGTTGTGGATCACCAGCATCGGCGTCGCCCACGCGCCCGTGAACTGCGCCGGATCCCACTTGGCATAGCCGGCCCGGTTGTCCCACAGCGTGCCGCCAAAGTCGTGCAGCGGGAAGAAGATCTCTTCGGACGAGTACTGGTTGAGTGTGCTGAAGACGCCATCGTGGCACACCAGAGCCTTGAAGCGCCGGCCCAGCGCGTGGCCCTGGATCCAGTTGATCATGTAGCCGCCGTACGAAGCACCGAGCGCGACGGCGCGCGACGTGTCGACGTATGGCATCGTCGCCTCGACGTGGTCGAAGCACTTGACGAGGTCCTCGTAGGGCCGGCCGCCCCACTGGTTCTGGATGCCGTCCTGCAGCGACATGCCGTAGCTCGTGCTGCCCGTCGGGTTTGGCGCCACAACGACGTAGCCCTGCTCGGCGAACACGGCCGGGTTCCAGCGCGTGCTCCAGCTGTCTGCCCATGCGCCCTGCGGCCCACCGTGGATCAAGAAGGCCAGCGGCCACTTCTTGCCCTCGTTCTCAGGAGCGCGGAAGTTGCTTGGGCGCACCACCAGTGCGTGCACATTGTACTCGTCATTGGCACCCTTGAACCACGTCTCGCCCAACTGTCCCCGCGACAGGCCAAATGCAGCGCCGTGGTCGGACTGCGATGACACAACGTTTATAGTCAAGCGCTGCCGCGAGACCTGGTCCTGCGATGACGGCGTATAGCTAGGATCGATGATTGTGTACAGCGAGCTGTCGACTTGTGAGCTCATCGAAACAAACAGGCGGCGGTCGTCACCCTTGGCGCCACCATTTGCGACCAGCAACTGCACGTCGGTTACGCTGCCGTGGCCTAACAAGGGACGGAATCCGGCCTTGGTCACCTCTGTGCCCTCGTTCTCAAAAGTTCGCGTGGGATCGACCAGGCCCTCATCGGGCAGCCTCTCGCGCCCGCCAATAATAACCTGAGGCTGGCCCGAGCTGTTGGCCTCCTTGGGCGACGAGGGCAGACGGTACAAGGCATTGCGACCGAAGCGCTCGGCTGTCACATACAGGTCGTTGCCGTCGGCACTCCACAGGATACTATCCGGGCGAGCATCCCACGAGCCGGTGCCGTCCTCAGTACCGAAGAAAACATCGACGTCGGAGTCGCTGTCCTTGGCCTTGCTCTGGCTGGCAACGAAGGCGGCGACATCCGGCAGCAGCACTAGCTGATTCTTGTCACTCTCATACACAGAGTCCTTCATGCGGGTAAAGACTAGCTTGTTGCCGTCAGGCGAGAACGTGGGCGAAGCACTGTAGCCCTGCAGCTTGCCCGTCTTAATCTTGACTGGGCTAGGTGGGCTAGAAGAATCGTACGACTCGAGCGGCACGTAGTACACGTTGGTGATGGTGGTCAGCGCTGGGTTGTGGTTCGGGTCGCGCGCAACAAAGGCAATGCCCTTGGGACCGAGCGCAAAGTCACCGGCGCCGCCAAACGGTGGCACGGGCGACTCGAGGGCTGTGCCCTTGAGCAGGTTGGTGAGCTTGCCGCCGGAGAGCGTGTATGCAGACGAAGAGCCAAGGCTCAGCTTGCCATACCAAATCGCGGTCGTGTTCTCGGTGACATAGTCGTCCCAGTGGCGCACAAACAGCTTTGTGTAGATGCGAGCAGTGCTATGAGTCGCTTTGGCAGCAGCCTTGGCAGACTCAGACTTGGGATTGAAGGGCTCGCCGTCCGGTGTCGCGAGGCCAGTCAGCGCAATAGCGATAGACTTGTCCTCGAGGGTGCGGATTTTGAGATCGGACAAGCCGTGGTTAAAGACCTGGATTTCGGCAGGCTCGGCGCCAGGCTTGGAAACGCTGCTGAGCAGCAGCGTTGTTGAGCCACTCTCAGAGTCACTCTTGAGAAGCAGGAACTCGTCGTCGTTGACCCAGACAGGGCTGCTGTAGGCGCTGTTCTCGTACAGCAGAGTCGAGTCCTTCTCGCTCTGTGTTCCGACGTCGAGCACGCGGATCTGTGACGTCTTCTTGTGCTCGTCAAACGAGTAGGTTGAGACGGTGAAGATGATCTTGGTGCCCGAGGCATTGGGGATACCGGGCGAGCGCCGGGGTGCTGAGATGAGCACCTCGGGTGTGAACTTGGCCGCCCTGACAGACATTGCAGACGACGATGTAGCTGTAGATGAGGTGGAGAACGAGGCACGAGTGCGAGATGGAGGAAGCCTCGATACTGAGCAACAACGAGGAAGACGCGTCGCTGTTGTTGTCGATGAACAAGATCTCGTGGATGACAATAGCGGTGATGCAATCGACGTAGACAAGAGGCGCCGACTAGCGATCTGCGGGGCGAGAGACGACTGAAACAAGAGCTTGGGGACCGAACCAGAACGGGCAGTGGTGTGAGAGGAAGACGCAGAGGCTGAGTAGAGGCAGAGGCTAAATGTCCTTGCGGTGTAGACAACGGCAGCGGCAGGATTTGTCATTGAGGTGCCGAGGCCAATGTACGTGATCATGCAACCTCAAGCTTGGGTTGTTCCTTCCTATTTGACTCTCCTCCTTCTTTTCTAACGACGTGCTCCTTCCCTTTCCCTTTGTATTTTACTAGTAATTCGCTAAATTCAGCTGCCTTTGCTCTTTCCTATTATCGTAGTTTTGGCGCAGGCTCCTTCCCAGTGTAATAACGACAGTAAGCTCCTTCCTGTTGAGGGCAGAGCACGACTTTAGACGCCTTTGCGCATCATCCGAGTCTGTTCGCCGTGACGCACCTGCCGTGTACGGTGCACTGACCCCGCAATTGTCCAGTCATGATGGGGCGCATCGGCACCCGCGCATTGTCACTTCCGATCCAACCAGTAGGTCACGTGCACGCAATGGCAAGGAACATGCAAATTTGTATTCTCGAGAAACGCGATTACCGATGATGCTGCTTGTTGTATATGCGATGCTATTCGGCATGGCTAGAGCTATGATAGGATGTTAAGATAACAGAAAGTAAAGAAACCCAAACGCCGTCCTGTGCCGCTGAGAGAATGCCAGCGCCCAACCATTTTTCCAAAGAACCCAGTCCAAGCAAATCCGAGCCGTGTGGTATTAGAACGAAAGAAAGAAAGAGAGACCAAAGAAAGAAAAAGAGAAACTAAAGAAAGAAAAAGAAAGAGCAAAGGATAAAAGAAAGCCGGAATGATAGGTGCCATGCAGGGCCGCCTGAGGCTGCTCTCGCGCGGCCCGCTGCTGTGCGCTGACCACCAGTGCGCGGCCTACTTGCGCACCGTTCCGAAGCTCGTTCGTGCCTTTTTCCTGTCGCTCGCTGTGTCGGTCTCGCTGTCCTCGATCCCTGCCAATGTGCCTGTCTTTTTCTTTTTCGAGACTGCGATCTTGGCGACCGTGGCCGAGGTGGGCGTGGCCTGGCCGCTCCCGGGCGCGCTGCCGCCCTCCTTAAAGGTGGTTTGCAGAGGCTATAGAATTAGTAAATGGACAGAGGATGTGCACAGAGCTCAGGGGGGACACACAATGTAGGACACGCTGCTGCGCGAAAAGACCTTGTTGGCCTCGACGATGCCGGTCTTGCGACGGGCCGCGGCAGCGCCAGTAACGCCCTTGATGTAGTTGTCGAAGCCGGTGATGATGTTTCCGTTGGCGGTGTTCTCGAGATACTCGGATTCTTTTGTGACGATGGCCTCTTCGCGCGCGTGCTAGACAGTTAGCAGCTGCTGACAAGTTGGGACGGTGCTGGCGTTGACGGTGCCATGCTGACGACAAGAGCGCGCCAGCAGTGAAGCGGATCCCGCATGTGCAACAGCCGATGGCACACCTATACGAAACTCGATGAACCTACCAGTTGGCGCTCCAAGTTCTTGCGCTTCTGCAGAAGCTCTTTGAGATGCTGTCGCGACTTTTCGTAGTAGGGCATGCCCGGGGCATCGGGGTTGGGCTTGTCGGCCATGGCGGGAGACGGAAGGAATCGGTATTAGAGAGTGTTGTGAAAATCGTCGATGTAGAGGGCGTGTCGATAGGGCAAACGCGGCAGGGCGGTGATGCGCAGCTGGTGGACTACGATGCACGTCGCTCGATGATGCTGTGGATGCGCGACGTAACAAAATAGTTTGCTCGATTAGTCATCCGGGCATACAGCCGCAAAAGGTGGGACAGCGCCTGAACACCACTATTGAACACCACTACACAACTGCGTAAGCACTAGAGCACCTGCAGCCTACAGCACTCCACAGCTCATTAGCCCACTCGTAATAGCGACAATGACATCTTTGACATACTTAAGCTAGCAAGCTCGCGAAGCTGTGATAATGACTGCTACATGGCATACGAGTGATACAACGTGACATTGGTTTTCTTCTCCCGCTGCTACAGGGACGCCAGACGGCACCCGAGCAGCTCTTCGCCTGCATGTGAAGCCTAGACGTAGGACACATATCTAGTCTGATTACAAGACCAATGCAGCCCTCTGCTTTTGTGTGTATTGATTATGGTTCTTTTATATAGTAGCTATCAATATTGTCTTGCTATCTAAATCGGGGTATCCTAAGCGAGACCGTAAGCATTTAGAAGGTGACAGTATGGGGTGAAGAAGAGAAGGACAGATCAGAGTCAAAGGACAGAAAGACGATGAGATATGGCAATTGTCCCAAGACACAAGGTGCATACAAACGGGCTTCATGTAACAAACCATTCATCACCTGGCAAGGATGAATAGAAAAGGGACGAGAGCAAGTGGTCGCGTGCCGTTCTGACGATAGCAAAAGACTGATCTGTAGAGACCGACGCCGCGACAATGCGAGACAGTGACCTCGGGAAAAGTCGTTAGCCTTTTTCCATTTCTCCTCTTTTTCTGTTTGCATTCTTAACTTGGAATCTTGATCTTAGCTGCTCGTGGCTTTCATGTTCTTGATCCGCTGCCGGAGCTCCTTCTCGCGCGCTTCATTCGCGGCGCGCTGTACCGTTAGCCTCGATTTATGTAACATAGTCAGTGGGTGGGTTATTCAAAACTAACCTCGCTCAGCTTGGCTTCGGCGTCGGGCTTGGCCGCTGCTTTGGGTCTGTCCTTGTTGGCGGAATCAGCAGACTTGGAACGGGAACGGGAACGGGAACGGGTACGGGAACGTGGGTGTGGCTTTGACTTGTGCCGTGGGGGCGACCGCGAACGAGACCGCGATGATCCCGACGATGTGTTGCGCCGCCGCCCTTCTCCTCTTCCATTCCCTCCACTCCTCTTTGCCGCCTTGAGTCGTCCTGTATTGTCTTCAGACGGGCTCCGGCTCCGGCTCCGGTCCCTGCTTGGGCTGCGCCGACGGCCACGGCTACGGCTGCGCGAGTACCGGGATGAGCCGGCAGACGATACAGATGCCGAGCGTCCACCAGAGCGCCGACGTCGGCCGCGGGAGCGGCTTCGACTACGAGAACGGCTCCGCGACCGACTTGGGGAGGAAGAGTACCGCCGACGCTTGGGAGCGGGCGAGCTGCGCCGACCACCGCGACCACCGCCACGGCCTCGGGCAGGTGAGCGGGCTCTCTTTGGTCCACGGGCAGGGGCTGACCTGGACCGCGAGCGAGACACTGATCTTGACCGTGACCGTGACCGAGACGAGCCAGAGTCGGAGCGCAAGTAGGAGGACGAGCGCGAGCGTGACCGCGACGACGACCGGCTGCGTGTGCGCCGACGAGCGCGGTAGTCGTCTCGTCTACCCGCATCGCGTCCCCTTCCACCACTGTTGCTGTTGTCGCCACGGCCACCGCGCCGGTCGCTAGGAACGTAGATGTCGTGCCGAGGAGCGCCACGGAAAGTGCCGCGGTCGCCACGGTCGCCACGATCACCACCTCTGTCGCCACCTCTGTCTCCTCTATCGTTACCACGGTCCCGGCCGCCTCTTCCTAGCGGAGGCGGGGGTGGCAGAGGCGAGCGAGACCGGTCACGGCGGCCGCCATTGCGTCCAGCAAACCCGCCTCTGCGCCCACGGAAAGAGTCATTCCTGTCGTTCCTGTCGTTGCGGTCATTGCGTTCGAATCTGTCGTTTCGGCTGTCGCGGTCGTTTTGTGGCCGGTCACGGTCGTAACGGCCGCCGCCGCTGCCGCCACGCCGCCGTGCTTCTTCTGCCTTTTCGGCCTCAATCTGTAAAGTCAGCATTGAATCAAGATGTCCGTAGATCAATCGGACGTACCTTTTCCTGTATGAGTTCGAGTTTCTTTGCCTCAAGCAGCTCGCGCGGGATGCCCTGTGGACTGGCCTGGGCACTAAGCATGAGCGTCCACAGCTCTAGACAAAACGCGGGCGTCTGTGTTTCGAGGAAGCCTGTGAGCTGGATCTGCAGAGCCTTGATGTCGGGGTAGCGTGCGCCCTCGACGAGGCCGGCACACAGCTCAATCACGACGTCGTCGTCGTCGCCCAGGATCTCTGCAATCTTGCTGGCGATCCATTTGCGCATGACCGGCAGGTTGACCTTCTGGGTGTCGACCTTTTGGTTAAAGGATGGCGGAAACTTTGTGCTCTTCAGGAGCTTTGCGTCGACGCCGGTGGCCATGACGGGCAATGTGTATGGGCTTTGGGAGCAGCCGTGTATATGGAAAGCAGAACCGTTTATATTGATTGTGTCGTGTCGCTGTGCTAGAGTGTTGATGATGCAGTTGTTGTGAATAATTAGGAGGTGAATTGGCTCGGTGGTTGTGACGCGCAGTCTGGTGCCTCGCCTGTTGCTCAGTCTGCTCTAGTGACTGTTCAGTGGGTCTTTTTACCTTTTTTTCTCTCCAGGCGGCTGGTTAGGCTAGGGAGTAGCTGATGTGGGGTCGGCAGTCTTGCACAGCGTCGTGAACACGGTCACGTGTGTTCAATGTGGTTGTGATTGTCGATGTGATTATTGACGTCAGAAACGAGTGGTTACGAGGAGAAGATTCTATAACTTTATCGAGGGTAGGAGAGTATCATTGTATTACTACTGTTAGCTTCTTGTTATTATCGTACTTGGAAGTAAGGCCGAGACACAAGGATGAGAAGAGGAGGACCGAGAAAACGCCGTTGTATCGTCAAGGAGAGCAGAAAGAGTAGAGATAGACGCAGCTAGGCGCGGAGAACCACACAGAGACTGGAGATGCAAGAACTGGGATATAAATCGTGTGATAGAGATGACAGTGCGACTGATTCGCCTGTCCCCCACTGTTTTCCTACAGCGCAAATAACAAACCAACTGGTATCACAAACTGGAGTTGGAAAGCAAACCAAGCAAAGAAGAGCAGACATTAAAGATACCGTTTGCGCCAGAGGAAACAGAAGAACACCAGTCCATACCATGACAGATAAAAAGAAGAAACATTTAAAAATGAACAGAAGAACAGATAACCCGACACCGAGGCCGTAGCCGCTTTTGGAGGATGATAACAGAAACTGACATGTAGTGATACAAAGGAAATTCGTAGATATTCGTGTGTGGTCTACTCGCGCGGGAAAGTAAACTGCGAGTGTCGGCGTGCCAGTGGCGGCTGCTGCGACGGCGCCGGGTCTGATGTGGGCGCGGCCTGCTCGCCGGCTTGGCGATGCGCCGACAGAGCAGCCACCTTTTCGCGAGCCTGGCGGAGACTCGCGCTGTCGTTGTACTGCTTGAGCTTAGCGCGCAGCTCGTGCAGAGCGACCATGGAGCTGGCGCGGTCGACGTCAGCAGTGTGGCTGCTGTTGTTCTGGGTCTGGCTTTGGGGCGTGTTGAGGCCCGTGCCGTGCGACGAGTTTGTGCGCGTGAGAGCCGGCGAGAGGAAGCGGCCGAGGTAGGAGTCAAACGGCGAGGCGGTGCCGTTGGCAGAGGGAGAGGAGAAGACGGAGGCGGCAGACGCGCCGCGGTGGTGCATGGAGGGACGGGACGGGTCGTCGGCAGGGGTCGCGGGAGCACTGGCGGCAGCTTTGACGGCAGCAGCGGCAGCAGCCTCAGCCTCTTTGTTGGCCTGGAGGAGGGCGCGGGCGCGCTCGTTGCGCTGGTCTGTTAGCATTTGACGTGAACGAAGCCGAGAAGCAAAGAGCTGGCGTCGTCGCGTGACTTACAGCAGTTTCAAGCTCGCTGAGGTCGGCGACCATCTGGGCCATCTGGAGGGATTCGAGGACGATCATTGCTGCGGCTGTGTTGTTTTGATGGATTCTGTTCTGTGTTGTTCTGTGTTGTTCTGATGGATTTTGAGGTCGATAGCACAACTGGTGGCATGTGTGATAATGCTGGTGTTTGATGGCGATGGTGCGAGATGGGAGTCGAAGAATGCAAAGACAGAAGAAAAGGAGCCGCGACGCAAAACGAGACTAGAGCAGTGACCGGAACGGCTGGGAGGCGAATGGCAAAAGACGGCAGAAGGAGAAGCGATGCTGACGCCGGTCTTGGGGAAAGAGCACCAGGCGTGTTGGTTGCGCTTGTTGTTGGATGGATGCGGTAGTTGCCCAGCCTGGAAGTGCCAGATACCCGTGTCATGCGGGGAAAGCTACTTGCTAGAGAAGCTTGTACTCGTAGGTATTAATGGAGCAGGATGGTACGAGTACCGATTAGATAAGAGCTTATGTAACGATGTGTGCTTTAACTAAATAAGAACTTACATAAGGACAACGACTGATTACATAATATGGCAGTTTACCTTATCGAGATAGCCCAGAGCACGCAAAGCGGCCACCGTCGCGGTGCCACTTTGATAGCCGTTTGCCGCTGCGATGCCGGGGTGCCCGTTCCAGTAATGTTGCCATATTAAGGAATATCCAACACCACGAGTCGACAAGGCTCGAAAAAAAGTGTCTTTATGTCCTGCTTTCGTTGATTCTCGTCTCTCGTTTCTTCATCTCTTGCTCTTGTGCTGTCTACCCCATACCCCTCTACCTTTTACTAAATCATACAATCTTCATTCGTAGCCGTAACTATAGTCTATCACGAACATCGTCCGATCGTAGCCCGAGGCCGGCCTAGACCTTTATAAATATTCAATATTTAATTGTGGTTATTTGTGCTCCGTAAACTAGCTTCCCCGTACCTGCTGTTCCTATCGCCTAGTTTGGATTTGTCCCGCTTGCTCGCAATTGGCCGCTGTCCGCCGTGCCACGACTTGACTGTCCCTTCGTCTTCTTCTGCAAGTCAACCGCTCACCCTTCACAGCTGCCACCAACACACATCTCTTCTCTCGCCGTCACCATGTTCACCTTCCGTCGCAGCATGTCTACTGTGGCGTCGTCTCTGACGCAGCTCAAGAAGTCCAACAAGATTGTCTGCATCGGCCGCAACTATGCGTGCGTTACCTGGCTGGTGCCCCGGGACCTTTCTCCGAATGCCTACTAACAGTGCAGCGACCACATCACGGAACTCAACAACGCGCGCCCGAAGCAGCCCTTCTTCTTCCTGAAGCCGCCGTCGTCGATTGTGCTGCCCGGCGCCGGCCCCTGCGTGCGCCCCAAGGGCACCGACCTGCACTACGAGATCGAGCTCGCGCTCATCATCGGCAAGGAAGTGCGCGACCTCAAGCCCGACGACGAGCAGGGCGCCCTCGACGCCATCGACAGCTATGCGCTTGCGCTGGACATGACGGCGCGCAACGTGCAGAACGAGGCCAAGAAGAAGGGCCTGCCGTGGGACATTGCCAAGGGCTTCGACACCTTTCTGCCCATCAGCCACATCATCCCCAAGTCGGCGATCCCCGACCCGCACAACATCGAGGTGTACCTCAGCGTCAACGGCGAGATCAAGCAGCAGGACTCGACAAACCTGCTGCTGTTCCGCATCCCGCGCATCCTGAGCGACATCTCGCGCGTCATGCCCCTGCTGCCTGGCGACCTGGTGCTGACAGGCACGCCCAAGGGCGTCGGTCTGGCCGTTGCAGGCGATGTCATGAAGGGCGGCATCCGCGTGAACGGCAAGGAGATCGAAGAGGCGAAGCTCGAAGTGCCTGTTGTCGATTCCGAGGGTGACTACGCCTTTGCCGAGACATAGGCGGCTGCTGTTAGGAATAAAAGGAACAAAGTCACGACCATGTAAATACTGTATACACGCATATATCACATCTGCTTGTTTGTTCATGATGCTCTTATGATGCCATCGTTATTTGTTACAAATCATTCGTCATTATAATACACAGCGACTACCGGAAGCCGCCATGCCGCAGCTACTCCTTGTTGGGGTCGGCAATGGAGCCCGGCGGCGGTGCCCAGTCGGCGAGCCGGCTGCACTTGGGACACGTGCGGTCGGCATCGCTCGCCTTGAATGCCTCGACGGCTGCCTTGATCTGCGTGCCCAGGTCTGTGCAGTGGAAGGAAGCCTCGTGGACAATGGCGCGGCAGTCCTCGGCGCTGCAGTACCAGCGCATGCGGTCGATGGACGCGGGCGGGCGGCGCTGCTCAAGCACAACGCCAACCGTGTCGGCAAAGCGCACGGGGTTGTGGGGGGTGTTGGGCGGCAGCAGGAACATGTCGCCCTCGCGAATGACGATGTCGCGGAAGACCCCGTCGTCGACCACCTTGAGCATCATGGCGCCCTTGTGCTGGAGGAACCACTCGGGGGTCTCGTTGATGTGGTAGTCGGTGCGGGCATTCGGGCCGCCGACGATCTGGACGTTAGACGACGTCGCTCCAAAGTAGATCCCAGACACGATACGTAGAGCAGCCCCACGGAACCTACCATGACGGTAAAGTCTTCATTGTAGACGCAGTAGTTGTTGATCGGGGGCTTGAGCAGGTGCGCGTTCTCCTCGAGCCTGCCAGGTCAGTCGCAGCACGTAACTCGGATGCATATCATATGCCTGCGCCGGTTTCCACGCGCATAGCTTCGCACGCCAGAACATCTCGCCTTGTGGTACTTCTTCCCGCCAGTCACTCGCAAGTACTCACCACTGGGGCAGATTCACCGGCGATCCAAGCATGGTGTCGTTTTTGCTTCGGCGATGTTCACTTGCGGATCAAGAGCAGAAGCGTTGTTGCAGTTGCTGATAAATGCGAATTGCCTCACGTCTGATACATCCCACGACTCGTCGATGTCATTTATCGATTTGTATCTTACGTCCTCCTACCCGTAACTCCGGTGCCGCTTTATAAGCATGACGGGCTGTAAAATACTGCACTCGATGCTGCAATAGCGTGCAGCGTGCGTATATTAAATTCCACACATCACATGATACAGTGTATCAGTGCGCATATGTCTATTTCACTGTATTTTCACACAGTTCAATAGGGGCTGATTTCCGCTCCTTATATGTAAAATCTCTTCTATCTTTAGCCATTTTATCTCCTAGAAAATACAACAGATTTTCTCCTAACTTGAATTGCATAGTTATGAGCCCGGATGACGCAGCCTAAGACAGCAGAAAAGAAACCGAATCGATTAGGACAAAGAGCAGTGATTAAGGCGGAAAGGACGGAGTTAGAAGACACGTCACTACATCACGAGAAAGTCTAGTTGTGAGGTTGCTGAGGCAATTCCACTACATAAAGCTTTAAGTTAGTCAAGTGCCAGTGTTCAAGGTCCTGTTAACTTAAACATTAAGTAATCTATTAACCACTTACCTCCTAAACCATTACGACACCTCTCGCGAGCATAGAATTTAACGCTATACGAATCGCGTTTCTGACTCGTTTTACTATATCGATTTATACCGAGGGATACTCGGCGTTGCCCAAGCTCGTAGTTACGAGTGACTAGTAACGTTAGTATATCGCCTTAATATCTTTAACCACCGACTTAAATGTATAATAGTATATCGATATTTCGTAAGAAGAGGCTATACTTCTACTTCCTCTGAAGAAGCCGTAAGTAAAACTCACGAAGGACGAGTTTTATTACGAAAACATTATATACACCGCGTACTTTAACGCGGTAAAGATAATTAAAGTAATAATTAATAAGTCTATTATTAAATTTATTAAAATTTAGGTAATAGTTAAGTATTTACTACTTTAGGCTTACTTAAAAATTATTAAAAAAGTTATAATACCTTTATAAATATAATACGAAGACTCTTTTTTACTTTTTTAACGACTCTTTACCGTAAAAAAGTTATATTAAGGAGATCTCTTTACCTTCCTCCTTAATATAAAAGTCTAGCTAAAATAACTATAAGCTAAGGGTCTCGTAAAAGAGGAGAATTATACTATTTACCGTAAAGAGGTCCTTTTACGCGTAATAAATATCTCGATACACCGTTACTTTAACCTTTATTCGAAGCACGTTAAATAAACTCCCTCACCTTTATCGGAGCTATCCTACTTCTTAAAAAAGATTAAAAAAGAGTTTAAAAACATAACGCCCACGGAGATCGCGTAAACGACTACTCCGACGACCTTTACTTCGGGCTCCGTACATACCGTGTTTTAAAGTTAAATTCGATCCGATACTCGGAATAAGGATACGCGGAATACGTTTACTTTAACCCATTACCTTATATATAACTCGGAGCACTTTATGCCCGCGAAAAAGCCGTGCCGCTTAGCCGTACGGGCTATTTACTTTAACTTTACTTTTAATAGGGCACTATACTAAAAAGATAAGTTAAAGTAATAAAAGGCAGCTTAAAAATAAATTAAGACTTTAATTAATAAAGTAAAGATCATCGAATAATATTAAAAAGAGACTCGTTCCTTTAATATTATTATATAGTTAATTAAGGTTAACGATATACACTTCGTCGGTGTTATATACACTAACCCGGCCCTTTATACGGCCCTTTACACTATATCTCCCGTAATAAAAGATTATTAATAAATTTAAGTTATCTTTAATTCCGGAGCTATTATATATTTATTTAACGACTTTTCTCTTTTTAACGACGACGTAAAATTATATTTAAAGGAGATTAAAATAAGCGAAGGCCTTATTATATGCTTTTATATAAGATCGATAACTTTAATAGTATAAACGCGTTATAACCATTTAAAAAACGATTTTTTCAAAGTCGCACGTAACTCGCTGCGACAACGCAAATCCATCAATTCGACATCAGAATCGGAATCGCAACACTCGACTACATGGCCT
>JANSLQ010000092.1:0-112454 GCA_029298765.1 Ophiostoma sp. 15807
TATTGATTTAATCTGCTTTTCTATTATCAGTGCTGCCATTGTCCTAATGGAGACTTTTTTGCAGGGCTTCACTTCACGTCTAGACCCCCTCACCCCCCCCGGACCCCTTCTTGATGATACGGAAAACCCGCACCCAGCTCAAAGCCAGGGCAGATCGATGGTTGTTTCGACAAGCATAATGGGTGCGGCAGCATGGTCCACCCACCACCCCCTTCCCCTTCCACCCTTCTGTCCTCCCAAACAAGCATCAAACTTTGTAGAGGGCTCATGTGGGAGGAGTAGCACTCACACAGCGGCGGCCCACCCTCGGCCTCGATGTTGCCAGTGCTCCATAGACTTGATTCTGGAACCTAGGAAGGGTAAGAAGCGTGCAGATAAACTTGACTAGATCTGGAAAGCCAAGCTCGACACACGTCGTCTGCTATCTTGACGTGCTTCACAGCCTTCTGGCTTGTGGCTCTGGCGCTTGGTGTGCTAGCGTGGGAGCACTTCCAGCGACTTGCCTAGACAAGACAATGAAGAGCTTCCTGAAGGACTTGGCCGGACAGGAACAGGGGTCCATTGTGTCTTGTGATGGTGACGATGCGGGGTCCCTCAGCCTGCTATGTTCCTCACCTCGTAAGGGGTGAAGCCTAGACGCAGAGACACAACATAATGGCGGAGTCGAAGATGATGGGGATAGGAGACTTGGTCTGTGTGTATATCGTAGCATGATGGCGGAGTTGGGCAGCGGAGTTATCTTGGGAGTTTCTCTGCTACTTCCATGGGCCTCGATACTGTATCCGCATCTTTTTAGCCAACTCGGAATACATGGCCCCTCCTGGGTGTCGCCAGGGGAATATGACAGCCTTCAAATAACAGGGCTTTGAAGGAAGGTGTGGTTGAGTATCCGCATCTCGCTGATATATCTAGCGGCTACTCTCCCGGTAGTAGTGAACATGCCAGCCTGTTATGCATTGGCCGCCACACCAAGATGGTTTTCGTGGCATCGACTCCTTGATTTGCGAGCATGGTATACTGTTGTTTCCCGCAGTGCCCAGTTTCACTAGACCTCGCCCTGTGAAGACCCTCTCGCCCGCCTCGGGATGGAGCACGTATAGAAGGATGTTCAGGGTGACATGCCATGTTTGCCATTTATATTACACTCCCCGAAACCTATCAATAAAACGGGTTCGCTGTGTCGACTTCTACCCCGGCGGTGATCCCTAAACCAGGCGTTGTCCGTGCTTTGGCAACAAGAATGGTCGCGAGAACAACGGAACTAGAAAAGAATATCTTGCAGAGTGAAGTGCCTTCCCCGTCCCCTTGCTGGGCGGCTTAGGCAGACGAGGTAGCGGGGGATGGCACTCTGGCGCGTGGAACGCTGACACACAGACGTTGATTGAGTCGTGGATGTGTCTGCAGCGGATATATATGAAACGGCTATGGTCTTGATTCTGGCTGCGGTCATCCATCTACCGGTGAAAAGCCTCCATGGAGACTTAGAGGAGTCTAGAAGCCTGGCAAATATGATGCATGCCTGTGTCCGGCTCTGCGCTTTACGGTAGCGTGCTGCATTTCTTCCAGGGCCAGCAGATCGTTCATTTGAGAATGGAAGACACTCCGTAGTGCTTTTACTCCGTACTTCCTTTTGACCAAGTGATATTTAGTACTGAAGGACGGGAAAAGGAAAAAGGAATTAGCTACTGCTCAAATAAACTCATACCGTAGTAATGTTCGTGCATGTCAGGATGGAAATGTCCACTTACCCCTGTTATGGAGTTGACAAAGTCGGCAATGCGTAGAAGACACACTGTTGGAGATCACAACAGGATACGAAACTGACAGGGTACATCTCGATGGAGTAAGAATCTGCACAAGATGTGAAACTGCCATTGGTAGAGCTAGTAGTTGTCATCTTGGTATCGGACAGTCGAAGATAATTCGACGGGTATTCACCTAGCGAGTGCTGCTCTGTGCCGGCCGTTTGCCATTCGGAGGTGTTCTGTTCCCGTAACTTGGCCTATGAGTAGCAGCTTTTTCTTTCCATTTCTTTCTTCTTCTTCTTCTTCTTCTTCTCCTCCTCATCTTTTTCTTTGGTTACCGATCACAATGCTGTTGTTAACCGGGGGCGTGACGCATGAGAGGGTGAGGGGCAATGAGGATTTGTGGCCATCTTCAAAAAGACGAAATAACTGGTCATCTTACCTAGTACTGTTGAAATCAACAGAAATGTGATCGAGCTCAGCCCTTTTTTCTCCAAGTGCCGACGTCAATATCCGATGCCCTGCAAACATAGCGCGATATACTTGCGGTCTGGCTGTAAAGCAGTACACTTTTGCACTACACTCATTTGGGCAATACATGCGCATTCTGGAAGCTCTGGTAAAAAGCGCAGCACCAGATTGCTGCCCAGCCAAGATCGCCCTGCTTGAAATGCTTCTAATTCAAAGGCGAAAATGAAACGAAGGGGTATAGGCTTGTTGATCGAGTGCAGGAATAACGGAGGAATAACTGGCAATCACAAAACAAGCACAGCTCTAAGCGGTGTGGTCCTGTTTTGAAAGAGACCGCCCAGACCCAAAGCCACTGCCAGAGCCTCAATGGGGTCTTGTATGAAAAGGGCAAGTAAAGAAAAAGACAAATTGATAAAATACAATAATAAGATGGAGGGGAAGACGAGGAAGGATAATACGGAGACCTGCCATGATATTCTGCTAGCAGGGTGTGACTTGGTTGCAAATAAAGCTCCGTACTTGGAGCCTCGACACACGATCTGTTGCGCCGGGTCAGCGCCGCAGCATATAGACGGGGGTGGGCATATGTGCGACTCGTGAGCGCATAGTGCAACCGCATCCTTGATGGAGCCTCACGGGTGCTATCCTTGTAGCCGATCGCCGAGATAGCCGTCCAGCGAGTCGAGCATGGCTAGAGATACATGTCAGAGAGACATACCGTTGATGGAATGACTGTCTGTGTCTTTGGCGGAGCCTATGCATCATGTATATTGACCTGGAAGCGAGGATGATAAAACGTTAGTGACCCTTGGCTGAAATAAGCTCTTTTCTTATTTTTTAACAATTGAAAACAAAACAGTGGAATGCACACGAAACACGATCGTCAGCAGCTCTGTGGCTCGCCCTTCGCGAGCCCAAAAGGCGAGCATGCAATGATGGTTGAAACCTGACAAATGCTGTCATAAATCTCCGGGAGATGCACCGCAGAATGTGATGGTGAAGTCACATCTCAGTTTCTGTTTTGGGAAAGTTACGTCAACAGCAACGTCAACCCTGATGTCAGTACCACCAAAAACAAATGTGTTGTTTTGACACCTTCGAAAGGCCTTGCCAAGATGTTCCGCACCTTTTGTCCCTCGTACAGATGAATCTTTACTAGATACTGCGCAGTTGATTCGTAGACTGGACTCACGATAGTTCCTACCACAGGCGCAGTCTTGCGAGGAACCGTGCACCTTCGTTTCGTGTTGATTCCGTCGCGAGGCTTTGGTCTGTTCTAGCGTGTTTCTAGTTGGTGACTTGGACAGTGGCGACAGGTGATGCGCCGTGAGCTTTGACATCACTGCCTCGATGATGCGGGGAGGAGATACTCGAGCAAGCTCGATCTATTGTTTCGAGTCGATGTAACCTATAAGTGCAGCCAAGCGTTGGCAATTGTGATTTTGTCACCAACCACCAACCATCACGAACTTGCTGATGTGATTCTGCTCTATATATCTCGAAATTGAGGCGTAGCACATTGCAAAGAAACCAGCGGCAGCCAAAACGCCAGAGAAACACAAGGCACAGCTCGCAAGCCATGTGGAGGGCAACCGGGCCCTTGGCAGGGGAAGAAAACGCGAGCACAGCCCGCAAAGACCGCAGCGAAGGACAAGACAGCGAACTGTCTGGGGATGAGGAAACGGGATGAGGCCGGGCCTCAGCCATGCTAGTCAGACCCGGATAATATTCCGCATTGTAAGCCAAGGTTGGCATGTTCTGCAATCCGAGTCGTCCTTTGTTCGTCCAGAAACGCACACCAGCACGAGATATGTGCAGTACGATGAGACGAGATGCAGCTGCTTGTGTCAGATTGTGAGGATCCATAGAACCTGCAAATGCGGGTGCGGATAGCTTGGGCAGGCATACCTTTGGTTGAGCAAGGCAGAGACAGAGGCGGCATGACATAAATGAGGTGCCGGTGGGTGACGACAAGGCAGCCTGGGCTCGGATGTGGCAGACTTGCTGGGAGAGATTGAAGCAAAGATTGTAGAGAAGGAGGACGACAGGAGGCCGGCGGATTGGAGGGGCTGGATGGGGGCGGAATGTCTCGGAGCAGACGAGATGCCCAGGGAGGCAGGGACGAGGGGGACACTGACGGGCGAGGAAGGAGCCATTGTGTGGCTCGAGTGGTTCGAGTGGCTCGAGATAGATGAGGAAAGAACGAGGGACAATAGGGCTCCAGATGAGACAAGGAGCCGAGAAAGCAGGGAAGGTGCAGCATCGATAGAATGTGTCAGCAAGACTGCCAAGAAATGAAGTGCGCGATGTTCCTGCCATGATTGATCTCCAACACGTCTGTACTTGCCTTTATTCAATGATATGCCTGTCTCGTTATCTAGCTAGGATAAATTGTAAAGGATAGGAATACGTGTAGATAGAATACGTGTAGATAGAATACGTGTAGATAGAATACGTGTAGATAGAATACGCTGTATATACAAAACCAGCTATGCAAGAGCGCGTAGAACTGGAGATAACAAAATAAAGAATGCCAAAACTGTGCGCCTCCATTCATGTGACATCGTAAAGCCCAAGTAGTCCAGATATGATATCCAATTGTGAAGAACCAGCCCCAAAGAAACAAATCAAACGCTATGCTTGTGTAAGAGAACGAAAGAACAGAAGAAGAAAAGATAAAAGAAGGAAAAGCAATGAAAACAAAGAGAAGAAGAAAATAAGGGGGGGGGGGGGGAAGGTATACAGACGACGCGGAGAATCAAGAGTCAAGCTTCTCGAGTTCCTCGGGGCTGACCGACGACACAAAGGCATGCCGTAGAAAGTGCAGCCACACTTTGTTGGTCTTGGTGGTTGAGACCTCGTCGGTGGCAGGGACATCGGCAGAGACGCCAGCCGCATTGCCCTCGACGTCGATGCTGCCTGTCTTGGCCTTCTTCTTGCCCATGCGGTAAGCCATCTCCAACAAGCTGTTCACCGTCATGTCGGTCAGGCCGTAGATCTTGTCGGTAAACGTGCTGTACTCGACCTTGAACTGGAACTTGTGCGGCTTGCCCTTTTTGGGCTCCTTGTCGCCGTGCTTGCCTTCGCGCCACTTTTGAGAGTCGACAGAGTCGACAGAGTCGGAGTCAATTTCCTCCTCGTCCGTAGTCATATCATTGTTAATATACGTTAGGTTTGCAAAGTACTGCGTGTAGCCGAGCAGAGTCAGGGTCTGCGGCGAGTAGGCCGGGCCGGGCTCGGCGGTCTTAGAGGGACCTTGCGGCACGACAAGATTTGGGTCCTTTGTGCCCTTTTTCTTGTCCATCTTGCCCTTCTTCTTCTTCTTCTTCTGCGCCTCGACGCCACCGCCCAGTACGTTCTTGGCAAGAAGATCGTCGGCAGATATGAAGGGCACGCTCAGGGGGCCGTCGGTCCAGATGGGCGCATTCTCAAGGCCAGAGATATTGTATTCCATAACACGCAACGAGGGCAGGTAGTTGGGCACGATGCTGGGGGCGACAAACGATAGCTGGTACCGCTCAGACCACTTTTTTGACAGCCTTGGGCTCCTGCCCTTCTTCTTCTTCCTCTTCTCGGCATCCACCTCACCGCTTCCAGTGATCTGGGCAGTTGCCGGCTTGGGTAGTTTTGCCCAGCCGCTGCGCAGCTCCTGCAGGTAGTCGGCCGTGGACTGAATGCTCATCTCGTCCTCCATGGACGCGCGGATGATCGTTTCGGACGCATCCTCAGCGAAGAAGTCGTCGTCGTCGTCAAAGTCGTCGTCATCCTCCTCTTCCAAAAAGGCCTCGGCACCCAGAAAGTTGTAGTCCAGATCCTTGGCGTCTTGTAGCATGAAATGATCAATGTTCATGTGGCCATAGAGGCCACCGACAATCACGTCGCGGTACTGGCGCAGCCACAGTGTGTATTTTTGCCAACACGTCTCGTCCCACAGCTGCTTGCTGCCAGTGCGCGCGGGTGGCACATGGCCCATCAGGATAGCCTTGACCCCGCGCTCGCGCATAAACTGCAGTTGGATGCGCAGCCACTCGAGCTGCTTGAAGCCCGGCTCTGTCGGGTTGACGCAGTCATCGACACCAGCGTTGCGGTCAAAAAAGTAGAGCGAGTTGAGACTAAAGACGGCGAGGCGGTTCGGAATGACCTCGACGTAGAACCAGCCGCCAAACTCAAAGGAGTGGCGCTGCTCCTGGGGGATGAAGCGGTTCCAGATGTCAGTGTAGCGCTTGAGCCACTTGTTGGGGCCGGGCAGCAGGACATTGTGCGGCAGGATATCGTTGTTGCCGAGTGTAGGAATCACGGGGACGATTAGTCCCTGGCCGGATGGGTCTTCGAGAAGGTCGATAAACTTGTTGGCAATATACTCGTTTGAGTCCTGGACTTGAGCGGGCGAGCGCGGGATTGACTCGTCACTGTCGTGGCGCGCTGAATCGCCAGTCCAAATCACAAAATCGATCTGGTCGCGGATGTTTTCGCGGATCCAGTCAAAGGTGGCGTTGACGAGGGTGTACGGGGTATCGCAGTCTGACGTTTCGGCGCCGTACGTACCGGCCGGGCCATTGCCGCTGTGGCAGGCATTTTCTGCAGATGTTGACGAGTGCGCTTTGTAAAATTCGTCGGGATGGAAGTCTACAGCAGCTGTTAGTCTATATGCACGGCGGGAACATGCATGTACTTCGTTTTGTGTATGTAGATCGTGGACTGCATGTACAAGCTTGGCACTATAATCGGCGCCAGTAGCATTGCTGAAGAGGGTGTGCAGCAACAGAGATGGAGAGGTCGCAAAGTCGGAATAGCTGTAAAGAACTGCATTGAAGCTTACCTGTGATATGCAGGAACTTGCCGTGCAGTTTCCGCTGGCCAGCTTCAGTCTTTGCTGGCGGAGCGACGTCAGCGTCTGCGATGCTGCCCAACACGCGTTGAGGCTGGTCGTGTTCGTTTGGTGAGCCCAGCCGCGGCCGTGCAAACTGTGGCAGACGCAGCGGGCCTGCAAGGGCAGCAGTGCTGCACAGGAGCAATGGGACGAGCCGTGTGAGGGTCATTGCTCGTGATGTGGAAGACGATGAAGAAGATTTCGACGTCCGGAGACGTCGAGATGTATGCGATTGCATGACAATGGAATTGCGAGCTCAGACCGGGTGGTCAAACAGCTCTGTCGGAAAGGCTCGAATGGTAAGACACGGTACAAGGGCGACAAGGCTATGAAGCAGTGCGGCGCATTGGAGGGAGGATGGTTGACGGTAGTTGGGGGTGGTTAAGGGTGTAAAGAGAAACGGCGTCGAGAAGGTCGTGAGTAAGGAGACGGTGGAAATGGAAATGCAATGAAAGTGGCAAGATGCGAAGAAGGAAGGAGCAACGAAACAAAAGAGGAAAAGGAAAGAGCGAGCGTTCCTCACCAAGGGAAGGCGCAAATGATGTTCTTGGCCTCTTGTCTTTGTGTCTTGTGTCGTGTGCCAGTGGATCTCAAGCTGTCTCTTCTCTTCTCTTTTCTCTTTTCTCTTTTTTCTTTCTTTTTCTCTTTTCTTCTCCTCTCTGTTGCTTCGTTGTTTTTCGATTTGGCTGTCCACTTGTGGTCTTTTCAGTGTTTGCTCATCAATACCCCGTTTTTGTGCGGGTTCCGTTGATCATAAGAGCGAGCAGACGAAAGCAGGGAAGAAAGAGAGTGACGATGTGTCTTGGAAGAATGCAGATGCTGTTGATGGTTGAATTGAGGCTGGGCCGACTTCAGTACTCCCTGTCTTCCGTGTTTGATTTAATTTCAATCGCTTGTCTCTGCTCCTTGGTACGGCGACAGGACTGATTGGCGCGTTGGGGAGGGCAGGGGTCACTCGGTCCCTACGATAAACCGTCGAATGCGACGGGCCCGTTAGGCACGTGCCGGGCTGGCAAAAGCGATTGGGGGATGGAGTGACGTAGTGCTGACACAGACGGTGGCAAGGCGAATTTGAGAACCTTGAGGGTCAGCACCGAACGGAGGGAGAATGCACACCGCAAGCGAGGAGAATAAATCAAACTGTCCCAGCATATACACTGGGCTGGGATAGATAGAATGGCGATGGGAGGGGATATCAAGCATCTATCAAATCAACACTGTCGTGCGTCGTGGAGTGAACGCACCAAGCTAAGTAGCGGTCGTACGCTGGGTAAACGAAAACCCCGGAAAGGAATCTCAAGAGTCAAGTCGACGAGCTGGCGCGTAGTGCTTGCGTAGACTTCTTGATATAAACGAGCAGGCGTTGGGGCGAACAGGCGAGAAAGGGGAGAGAGAAAAGACAAAAAGGACAGCGAAGAGATAGCGAAGATGAAGAGTCAAAGAGTCGACGAGAAACAGGGTCAATGCCAAGTCACCTCTCACGGGCCAGGACATCAGATGCACTCGTACCCGTATCTCACACGCAAGGGTTCAAGGAAGGGCCGCCGCCGAGCGGAAGCATCCACGATCCACGATCCACGATCCAGCAGAGTGCCGTCACGCCTTACACTCGGCCACTCTACTGATTATATAGTGCCATAATACTCCGGGCTTCTCGACCTCTTGTGCCCAGTCGTTTTGCCCACCTGCTCGCCGCTGCCACTTGCGGATCGCTTGACTCTGGGGCTTGGTGTTCGTGGTGCTGGCCAATATTCGTCCAGGACGGTCCCACGTGTGCGGTCGATCGCTGCTACGGCGTGCAAAGGGAGCTAGCAATCTAGGAATCCCAAATCCTAAGATACATCTCGAATGGTGAATGATTCAAGACACGCGACCACATGAGCATCGAGAGAACGATACTGATCTGGGTTCGAGACACAAAGAAGAAGAATGGAAGAACCAAGAAGAAGCGATGGCTCGCGTGAGATGTCTCATGGTCCCGGGTTAAATTCTAGACTGGTGCCAACTGCATCGTACATGTCCAGTTACCGTACGTTCACACACGCACAGCCCTTGGTATATTGTCTCTTGATATCCTGGAATTTGACACATCGTCCTTCTTGGCTACAGTCTCCGGCATTCATGATCGACAGACTGTTCCTTGCCCGGTGCTTTCCGGGGCCGAGATGTATATTCACGGATAGGATGGAAAGGCTTTGAAGAAAATCTAAATAGCCAGTGAACAACGGGTGGATCAGGCCCACTGGCTGGCGATGGGGTCATCACATAATACTATCTTGCCGAGCTTGCATCACACACTGACTGGAGTGCGGTCTCGTGGGAAATGTCCTCATTCTGCCTCGCTTCTCGTTCGCCCACTTTCCTATCCACGGCTCCCGTCTACGTCTGACTTAATCCCTCCCCGCGTAAGCTCTAGCTATTACTTGATGCAATAGGTCCAAGAACAGGCCAGTTTTTGTTTTTGTTTTCGTTTTCGTTTTTGTTTTTACATCAAACAAAAGACTTCTGGGACAGAGTCACTAATACTCCAGTTTCTTACTGGGCGACTCGACCTCGCAGCGTGTATATGATCAGCACGGACTCGTCAAGCAGTGTCCAAGTGACGAGCCAGCAGCATTCGTGGACGCAAGGGATAGTCCAAAGATGAAGAAGTCACACATGATGAAGGATAGCGGCGTTGTCGAGACAGGTTCATCTTCCGTATTGTTATTTTAGACCCCAAACGATGCCCCATCTTAGGTTTGATTTTGGACTTGAATTCGGATGCAACTCAGATTCGATGTGAAGTAAGATTGCATCCCATTGGCCCCACCTAGCGCCACTCCCCAGCCACACTCGGCTTTCCTACTTAAATCGTCACCAAAATTTTCTTCGTCCTCAAACGCTCCCTTCTCCTCTCTTTTACATCAACGCACCGTCGCGCTCTAGACGGCCACTTGTAGTGGCCGTCGGTTCCAACCTCTTATCGTGTTTGGGTCTGCTTGGGCGCGGGTGCTAGATGAATCAAATCCGCTCGTTTGAGGGAACCATGAGAGAGACAAATTTGCCTTTTCAAGGATCGGTTCCCATGGTTTTTTCGTGGATACATTTTTTGTTTCCGTAGACACAGCTGCTGCCAAATCCGATAGCATGACGCCTACTCTGTACTCTGCTACCATGAACTAGTGGTCTTGCTTGGCCAGCAGTGGCTGCCGTGCCGCTGCTGTATCGCGTCACTGCATGGCTGCTGTAACGATCGCCGTTGGTGTTCTGTGACGCTCATGGCCATGGACACGGTCACCAAGTCATCTGTGCTGCAGTCGCCATGCGGTGTCTTGTGTCTGGTATTCTGTGGTGTTCCTCGTGCGCGCACAGCGGTGAGACTGACGACTGCGAAGGAGGGGTGTGTCCAGCCGAGCGACCAGATCAGCCGGGAGGACGGAAGGAACGTAGGAATGGGAGGATGTACGAGGGATTCATCACCCCGCATACGAGCGATATAACGTTGTATAAGACCTTCGTAGTGGTTGTATCGATCGAACGTCGCGGTCAGCCTATCAGAAGAGCACGGTAAGATCATGTCACAGCCAGGAAACTATGCAGCGACCAAAATCATATCACGGCAAGAGAATCATGACATATCGGGTAGGCAATGAATAAATTGAACGTCGAGACGTTAAAGAGTGAACGTGAGTATACATAAGGAGCGTAAGAAGAGAAGATGAGTGTAAAATACTCTGATATCAAAGAACAAGGAAAGGTAAAGGAAGGATGGGGGAGTGTTCGAGATTGAACAGTTCCAGTTGCAGATAAGAGAAAAAGGGAAAATAAAACGCCGCCTGCGATGATGCCTGGACCAGGCTGTGCCGTAAACCAACTGGAAGCTCAAACGAGACAACAATAACAAAAACCCGACCGTGGCAGCGCCGGCGGGAATGTACAACTGCCATTGCGTGAAAAGGGATATCGAAAAAATATGTGCAGAGAAGTGAAGGAAGTCATTAGAAAGCAGGACAAAAAACAGAGACTGAGCAGATCAGATCAGATCAGATCAGATCCAAACGGCCATGGGCCGCTCGACGGTAAAGAAACTGCTCATAAGGCTCTGAATGTCGCTAATGTACGACTCTGCACTGTACTTTTTCAAGCCCTGGAGGGCGAGGCCACGCTCCTCTTCGATGTAGAGCGGGTTGGTCGACGGCGCTTCCTCTGACTCCTCCTCGAGAATGGTCTCGTCCTTGAACTCCTCGACGAGCTCCGACACCTTGGCCAGCTCCTGGCCAAAGGGGTGCGACTCCGAGTACTCCTTCTTGTGGGAAGAAAACGAGGGGACTGATGACGCAAGGGGGACCGACGAGGACACAGCCAGAGGGGCGGAGATGACGGGCTTCAGCGATTGGTGGTGGGACACGGACGATGCGACGCTCGTGTTCGTGCTCGAGCTCGACGAGCGCGAGAAGCTGAAGCTGCCCTTGCTCGACAGCGAGCGCGACGACTGCTCCGACATGCGCGACACGGAGCGGTGGCGGCCAAGGCCGTCGTACGACTTCTTGGTGTGCGAGGGCGCGCGCTGCGGGATGACGGGGGCGGCGGCAGTGGCAAACAGCGAAGGCGACGAGCTGCGCTTGGTCGTGGCAGCCTCAGTGGCAGCAGGGGTAGGAGCCGAACCAGAGTTGATTCCGAGGCCGTTCGCCAGCGGCTGGCCGGCCTGCTTGGGTGCCATAAAGTAGCACGACAGGTGGTTGGGCTCGGGCGACATGGCGCGCTTGTGGTCGACGTCGCGCGGGAAAGGAGTGTCTGGGCTGGTGGGCGGCGTGGAAGCGTTGGTCTCGCCCGAGTCAGACACCTCGTCGTCGGACTTGACGCCGGAGCTGACGGACGAAGACGAGGGTGAGGGAGTCATCATGACGGGAGCGGCGGCGGCGGCCATCATGCCTGCGGTAGCTGCGGTCGGGGCCGCAGCCTTGATGCTGATGGTCTGCTCTGATCCAGGGAAGATGTTGGGCGCATTGTAAGACAGCATGTTGGTGGTGTGGGTGAGCTCGACGGGGCCGGAGATCTTGTGGCGGATAGAGCCATGGGTAGAGAAGGGCTTGGTGGTCTTGCTGCGGTGGAGAAAGTGGTCAACAGACGAGACGATGTTGCTGCCGGAAGCGGACGAGTTGGCAGCGTCGCGGTCCTTGGTCTCGAACGTTTGCCGCACGCGGCGGGTGGTAAAGGCTCTTGCAATAGACATTGCGCGTGAGTGTGAGTGTGAATGTTGTGAGGTGTGTGAGGATGTTGTTGAAGACTGATGACGCTTCACTAGGAAGACGTGGGTCGGATGGCGGTGTAAGAACTCTCAGAGTAAGTGAAAAGTAAGGGTAAGGATCAAGACCAGAGATCAAGAAACAGAAGAGAATAAAAGCGAAGAATGAAGAGAATAAAAGAGAATAGAAAAAGAGAATAACAAGAAGGCGGAGAGTAAGAAAGAGTGTAGATAAGATTGAGAAATGCGAAATGCGAATGAGAAATAAGATGGCAGAACAAGCCACAACCCAGTTGTGTGATGTTCGTGTGACGGGTGACGAGGGCGACCGATGTCAAGAGAGACAAAAGACCGAGAACAAGGAACGAGAGCACAAAAGGACTGGATTGCTGTCTCTTGTCTTGTTCTTGTTGTTGTCGTGAGAAGAAGCGCAGCGTCTTTGTCCGGCGTCTCCTTTCGGCGGTGCGGTGTATGTGATATGGAAGATATATAGGGCAACCACAAAGGGCGACTGGAAGTGCGGACAGTGCGACTTGGGCGGATGGCGGTTATGGTTGGTGATTGGCTAGGCCGCGGAACGTTGCGCACAAGGAACCAAGCGTTGACCCCTCTACTACCGTTTAGGGAAGGTACGGGCGGCTCGACAGGATTGCTCTTTCAGGATATGCGGGAGCAGAGAACAGGGAAAGAGAGAGACGGCGGAAGGTGATAGGGCGATGGTGGTGGGATGCAGAGGATGGACACTGCGTCTGCAGGCTGCGATAGCGGCAGGCAGAGTAGAAGAGAGGGTGGGGGAGAGTGCAGAGTGCAGGGTGAATGAAGAGATAAAAGCAAAGAGTGAATGCGAGGCGACCAAATGGTGGGCGTGCTGCGAGATAAAGGCGACGAGAGAATGTGACGCTGTCACCGTCGTAGTTGAAAAAGACAAGGCGAAAAAAGTGATATTCAGATGGATCCAGTCCGGTGCAGTGATGCGACTGCAGTGTGAGTAGAATGAGAGAGAGGGCGAGTGCGCAAAAGGTGATCGGGTGAACGTGGTGAGGACGTTGGGCCGATGTCTGATGTCGATCAGGGCTGGAACGTGTTGCTTTGGCGATGATGGAACAGATATGAATGTTGCCCTTTTGATGATAGTCGAATGGTTCTTGACGACGCTCGGTTCTTTGTTTGTTTGATTCTTGGTTGTTTTTTTATATTTAAAAGTCCAGCTGGCGGAGGAAGAGTCGCTTGCGACAAAGAGTGTGTGTTGATGTTGGTGGGTAATGAATGGTGTGTGTGAGTCGGTGGTGAGATGACTGTGAACGCGTTGTGCGACTGATGACTCGGCGGAAGGAGCGACGCGAGTACACTGCAGAAGAAAAGAAGTGAAAGTGCAAGGTAAAAAGAACGAAGAAAGAAGATGGAAGATGGAAGATGGAAGATGGAAGAAAGAAAGACGAGAGACGAGAGACGAGAGAGGCCGGAGTAAAAGATCAATCCTAGGATCAAGGAGAGGATGAGAGGAGAGGAGAGAGGAGAGAGAAAAGAGGGAGCAGAAAAGAGAGGCAGAGGCAGAGGCAAGAAACATCTGGGGAAACATGCGCATATGAACGTGAATAGGAGGGCCAGACCACACGGAAAAGTCTCTTGCTGGCGCTGCCGTCGGATGATGGTGGTGGTGGTAGCGCAAGTACTTACACACGTCTGTTGTCCCTGTCCTTTTTTGTGGTGGTTGAGCCCGGTCGCCGACTAACAATGGGCCCTTGCCCCTGGATCCGGTGTCTGTGCATGTAGCTGTACTTTGGAGACACTCTACTTTGGCGCGGCGACAGTCTCAAGCTGGTACTGCTACATGGCCACTCTTATTCCAGGGGGGAAACAATGCGCCAGAAAAAAGACAAAAAGACGAGCGGACGAGAAAAAGAAAGCACCGCTAGCACGGGCTAGGCTGAACTAGCGAGTAGAGATTTCTAGTCCTTGATCTACTCGTAGTCCATCCCCTGAACAGTCTCGCAAGATACTACAACATCAGGTACCTTACCAAGCCAGAGATACGTGGACCTCTTGTTGTCGACATTGGGCTCAAGCGTCGATGCATTGACCAGCGCACCTGCCCTTCCTGGTACGAGTATATCTTTAGCTCATGATCTCCTGTGCTGCACGCCGTTCTTTCCTCTTTCGCCATTCTGCCTGGTCATCATGTTTAGATAATCAGCGATCAAGCATTAGCTGGGGACATGGTCGCCCAAATACAGAGTACAGGCACCCAGACAGCCAGACTAGAGCAGACTAGAGCAGACTAGAGCAATAAGATGCAGGATGGCCGTACCTTGTTTTCGCTGTTTCGCCCGCCCTGGCCAAACAAGACACAAATAGACGGCCACACAGGCCCAAACAGACGGCCACACAATAGTCCTGGATATCGCCCACTCCCACTGCAACCACTAGAAATCCCGTCTGGCTGCGCCCACGTCTGAGCGGTCGGTCTCAATCCGCTTCCTTTTCCTTTTCTCCTGCGCCGAGTGGGGCCAAACGTTCCCTCTGTCGCTCATTGGTCAGCGCTAGTCGCTAGCCAGGGGTGCGTTTTTTCTTCCTCTTCCTGGGTGCTTTTCCTTTTGCGTCCTGTCTTTTTGTCGCTCATCGTCCGTGAGACTGCCTTTTTCCTGTTTGATCGCTTTGATCGCGCGTGTCTTGCGTGCCCCATCTTTGATATTGCTTATCCCTAGATTGCGTCTGTTGCTGATTGTCCCTTGGCCGTTCGCATAGTAACAAGGCTGTCGGGCGAGATGTCACGAGAAAGCAGAGAGGGACGATACCTCGTCAGACACAGAGTAACAGCGACAGGGCGACAAGAGCGAAGACAACTCCGTGTCTACGTATCCCTGCAGCTGCACTATGTAAGATACATAGGATACCTTGGATGGCTAGGCTGCTAGGGTGCTTGAGAGCGCATGACTGGCCATGTCGATGTGGCCGTCGTGGAGCCGGACAACGTACGCAGCTGTTGGTGTGTGCTGGTGCTGACGTGGAGAGGGTCTCCATGCAGGAACAAGGTACAACAACAAAGAGAACTCATCGAGAATCCATAGAGGCAACGGCCTATTGGGCTGGATTCGATAGCGGCAGCCTGCGACGGAGAAACGCAGGCCTCGGCTTGCCACACAAAGACTACGATAGATGGTTGTTGCCACGTTCTAGACTGCACTCTAGAACCAATGAGCTATATTATCAATAATTATCATCGCAGAGAAGTACGAGTACGTTTGCTTGTTTACAGGAGAGGCATGTCCGAAGAGCTCCGTCGACTCGTCAGCTCGGCTTCAGCTCAGGTCCGTGGGACATCTCAATGGCGAAATGACGAAAAGACGAAAAGACGAAAAGACGAAAAGACGAAAAGACGAAGAAAAGGACAATAAAGACGAGATGACAAATGCGACCGGACAAAGCTGCAACAGAAACTCATCTACAATCGTGCATATGGAGTGCATGCAGCAAAGACACGCATACGTCGTAGAGTGCTTGCTTCTTATGTATCTATGTATCCATGCATCCTGTGAAATAACGACGCACTGAGTACTTTGGTCCGAGACGTGAGATAGCATTGCAGGTCCCTTCCTCATTTGACAGATGTCTCTTCGCTCTGATTCCCCTTTCTCGCTCATGAGTGCTTGCACAAGTCTCTGTCGATGAAACAAAAGAGCCCCTTCCTGTGGGCGCCTACAGCTCTCCTATTGGCCGCCACGGCCAGTCCCCACCGCTGATTGGCCGAGTGCCCAGCGAAACTTTGTTTCAACCAAACGAGACCGGGGTGCTCTTTTGTCTCTGGTATTTCGATATCTGACTGATGGATGACTGGAAATACTCGCCAGTGCACCAAATATTCCTGAAACTTGAAACAGCAGATAGGGAGAACAGAACGCCAGAGACCGAAGACGAGACTCGCTCAGCCAGGGACAGATCGTCGACTTCGGCGAACGTGGTAACACATTCTTGTCTGATATATATAATATATAATATTATATATGGGGATGTCTTACGTCCACCTGAGGGTATGAGGAGACGCTTGGCTACCAGCTGGCTATTAGCTGCTCAGCTATGTTAGCGATGTCTGACTTGTGGTCACAGCCGTGCTTGGAGGCTTGACTTGGAGTGCCTGGCCATGTCGACTTGGATCCAAGGGCGAAGGCAACGAGGGAGCCAAGGGAGTGGTATTTCTGTGAAAGGTGCAAGGAGTAGAGTAGCGTTATGCATCGGGTGTACGGGGACCGACTCGTTGTCGACTCCGGGATTCATCCCGGCGGCACTGGGGTTGCAGTCAACTCGATGTGGCTGGGAAACACACGAGCTCACGACGGCAATGAGGGTAACTTCAGTAGGAAGACAGAGAGAACGACAATATTTATATATAAATATGGAAGCATAAGAGCTGGATGGAATAATATGATATCAACCAAATAACAGTAAATAAATACATTTGATCACTAAACTAAATTCGTAGTCAAAATACAATTTACCACTAACTACTATTCACAAATTATGCGTTTTGAATTTCACCAAGGCACAGCTGTAGAGGTTGAGTGATCATGATCAAGACAGCTTCGATGCACTGGCACATCTATTCATTGTCATTGGAACATTCGCTTAGATAAGCAACCATACCATGCCATGCGGGCAAGATTTGGAGCAGCCCTGTCAATGCTGCTGAACACGGCCGTTGATGCAGCATGCCTGAATAGACGATGTCATACAGCGTCGGCATGCACAGCAAAGAATGCTTCGGTAGTTGGCAGCACAAACGGCGTGCATCTGTCGCGCCTAGCCTGTCCTGTGCAGGCGCTGGCACGCGCATGTAAATCACATCTACCGTGTTTCTTCTTTCTTGGTGTCTCTTGGTCTTAAAGCCGGCACGATGTCTACTATCACAATCACTGCAGAGTACCACAGTGTTGACTCTGGTCGCCTGTCAGTAAACAGAATGAGTCAAAAGAAGAAAAACCGGTTGGCAATGCCGGCGAAACAAATGCGAGTCAGGCGCACAACGGATGTAAACCATAACGGTTAATGATTCTTCTTGTGGTGACTGAAAATTTGTATTCTACTCCTAGCCGAGATGGTCTTAACCAGATAATATCAAAGAGAACCAAAATCCGAGAAATTAAACAAAGCATTCAAACGATATGCCACCACTTTTGTCTAAATCCGGATATCTCCCTAAACCGCACGCCATCCCCTTGCCCGGACACCGATCGACGGATCATAATGCATTGTGCAAGACAAAGGCAGGGCAGAGCCGCCCAGAAGTTTGATGCGATCCGTAGGTGTGTGATCAAACGTTCCGACTGCTGGCAGCTCCCCCTTCCTGCGTCCCAGGTGGGTTTCCAATTGGTGATGAATATAGAATCGAGATTCTAGAATCGAGTATTTTTTTTGGTATCTGCAATATGCAATACCTGCATCTTCCTTCTGCCCTAACCCTCCATCTCTTCGTCGTCGCTGCCGTTGACAGCGGCACCCTCGCCCTCGTCGTCGTCAGAGCTCTCGCTCTCGTCGTCGTCGTCGACAACACCGACCAGCCGCTCCTCCACCTCCTCATCCTTGTTGGGGATCTTGCTGGCAAACGCCCGGCGGACGGCGCCGTTGGTGCTCGTGTCCCACACGGTCAGGCCGCCCTTGCTGCCGGCCACAGAGACGCGGAACGCCACCTCGGCGTCTGGCGCAAAGTTGGCCGAGAACACCCGTCCCACCTCGAGGTTGCGCGACACAACCAGCTGCGGGCCCGTCGTGCCGGCTGCGCCTGCTGCGTTGACATTCCAGAGCTTGACCGTCTTGTCGCCCGAGCCCGTTGCCAGAAAACCGGGAATGTGTGCGTTGACATCAAACGACGACACCGACTCGTCGTGGGCCTTGAGCGTCCACACGGCCTTGGTCTGGGACGGGTCCGCGGGGGCATTACGCACATCGTGGTAGTGAACGTAGCCGGCCTCGGTCGTGACGTAAAAGTAGTTGGCATCATGAGGATCCCACCGCACGTTCTCGACGTCGCTCTCGACGCCCCAGCGCGCCGACACCGCCGCCTTGCTGTCGGCTGCGCGCATATCGGCCGCCACAATCGTGCGGTCGTAGCTGCCGCTCAGCAGCACCGTCGACTCAACGGCGTGCCATGCAATCGAGCACACCTTGTCCGTGTGGTAGGTGTAGGACTTGGCGCACTGGGCCGTGTTGAGGTCCCAGAGCTTGACCGTCTTGTCGGCCGATGCAGACGCCAGCAGGTTGCGGTGCTTGCGGTTGGCGGCCAGCGACAGCACGGCGTCGACGTGGTACTCGTCGTTGGCCTGCTTGCCCTTGCCCTTGCTCTTCTTCTTCTTCTTCTTGTCCTCCGCGGCGCCCTTGGCTCCACGGCCCAGGATCGCATTGGGGTACATGCAGTCCACCGTGTCCAGGTCCCAGATCTCGATGTCGGGGTCGACAGTGCCGACGGCCACAAAGTTGGCTGCAGCGTCGGGTGCCACGCCCTCCTTCTTGCCGACAGGCACGTCGAGCCACTCGAGACACAGCGGGATCGCGGGCAGCATGATGTCGTGGTGCACGTAGAGATTGTCCGCCTCGTCCTCGTAGACGTAGACCTCGAGGTGCGCAAGCTCGTCCTCAATCTTGGCCGCCAGCAGCATGTTGTCCGTCGCCAGCACCTGCAGCTCCTGGCGGTCCTCGTCCTCGTCCTCCACATCGGCGTCGTGCAGTGTAATGTAGGGGTCCTCCTTGTTCGACTCGTAGAACGCGAGCGACTTGATGTTGCTGAAGATAGACAGCGGCTGGCCGTCGGCCACAATATCAGCGTTCTCTTCATCGTCGTCGTCGTAGTTGTCGAGGTTGTACTCCTTCAGGTCGTCGTCGTCAATGTCAATCTCTGCGCCTGCGCTGGCTTTTGACTTGGACTTGCTGCCCTTCTTTGTGATCTTGCTAGCAAAGGCTTCGGCCTTTGCCTTGGCATCGACCTCGCCCTCGCCTTCGCCCTCGCCCTCGCCCTCCTGTGCCTCCTCCAGGTCCTCCTGGGCGTCATCCAGCTGCAGCTTGGCCAGTTCGGCGATGCGCGCAAACTCGTCCTCGTTGAAGTCGTACTTCTTGGGGAACGGGGCCGCAAAGCCCCGCGGCACCCATGCCGTGGTTGTGATTGTAGAAGACATTGTGGTTGTCTGTCTGGGAATTCTGTATTGAAAAAAAGGAGAGAGAAGAGAAGAAGAGAGAAAGAAAGAGTGTCTCTTGTCTTCTTAGCCTTGGGCTTCACCAGTCTTGGTTGCGGTTGACAGAAAAAATCCTCTTTTCTTGAACTTTTTAGCGGGCCCCCTCCAATATGGTGGGGTCTTATCTTATCGCACGTTCACAAGCCTTTGGGTCTGTCTCTCAGTTCCTTACCAAAATACAGGCGCATCAGTGAAAATGGGCTAACACTGCACAAGCTTACTCTTAGCCATAGCTCCAACGTCACCACCTAGGTCCCTATCCAAGGGTCACGCCAGTGCTCCGAACCATTGCATTTCCTGCGACGCCCAACCACGGTACCCCTTTACAGCTCATACACAATGGACCGGGACAACGACCGCTACCGCGACCGTGACCGTCGTCGGGACGACCGCGACTACGACCGGCGCGACAGGGGCGGCGACAACTACAGACGAGACGACAGACGAGACGACAGAGAAGGACGTGATGGACGGGACAACCGCGACAATCGAGACAACTGGAGCTATAGAGACAGCAGGGATGGCCGAGATGGACGCGACAGACGCGATGATGGCCCCTACCCCGACTTCAAGCGTCGGAGGCTCAATTTCAGCCGCTCGGTGCGCAACGAGACTGGCAACGAGGACGACCGGTCTTCATCACGAGACTTTTACGGCGGCGCCGACACGAGCAGAAACAAGAACAACCAATACAACCGAAACGATTCAAGGAACAACCACGCGCGATCAGAAACACCACGAGACCGACGTGGCGCCTCGACGCCGTTTCAGGAGGAGTTTGACGCCCATGGCGAAGAGGGTGTTACGACCGAGGATGAAAAGGCCCTGGACCGTGACTGGTACACGGGCGACGAGTTTGGCCACACGTTTGGTGACGAGGACCACAACCCTTTTGGATCAGCATCGTACGAGGAGGATGCCTCGTGGGAGGACAAGGAGCGCCAGGAGCGCGATATGCTCGAGAAGAAGACGGGTCGCTTTGACCGCATAAACCCGCGCGTGGCCCAGAAGCAAAAAGATGTTGACGCCTGGGAGACAAACCGGATGCTTACAAGTGGTGTTGCGCAGCGCCGTGACATGGGTGCCGACTTTGAAGACGACGAGGAGGCCATGCGCGTGCATCTCCTGGTCCATAACCTGCGCCCGCCCTTTCTGGACGGCAAGACCATCTTCACTAAGCAGCTCGAGCCCGTGCCGGCCGTGCGCGACTCCCAGAGCGACATGGCTGTCTTTAGTCGCAAGGGCAGCAAAGTGGTGCGTGAGCGGCGCCAACAGCGTGAACGGCAGCGCGCCGCCAAGGACTCTATGAACGCGGCGGGCACTACACTGGGCACCATCATGGGTGTGCGTGGCGATGCCGACGATGACAGCGCCCGCCCCATTGAGGGCGAGGGCGACGCAGAGTCAAAATCAATACAGGCAGCCTCAACGGAGATTGCAAGGCCCGGCTCCAATGTTGCCGGCCCCAAGGGCAGCAACAAGTTTGCCGAGCACATGAAGAAGAACGACGGCGCCAGTAGTTTCAGCCAAAACAAGTCGCTGCGTGAACAGCGCGAGTACCTGCCTGCCTTTGCTGTCCGCGAGGATCTCATGCGCGTCATCCGCGACAACCAAGTCATTATCGTTGTTGGCGAGACGGGTTCCGGCAAGACGACCCAGCTCACACAGTTCTTGCATGAGGACGGCTACGGCAACCACGGCATGATTGGCTGCACCCAGCCACGCCGTGTTGCGGCCATGAGTGTTGCTAAGCGTGTCAGCGAGGAGATGGAGGTCAAGCTTGGCAGCACGGTCGGTTATGCCATTCGTTTTGAGGACTGCACAAGCAAGGAAACTGTCATCAAGTACATGACCGACGGTGTGCTGCTGCGCGAGTCGCTCAACGAGCCTGATCTCGATCGCTACTCGTGCATCATCATGGACGAGGCCCACGAGCGTGCGCTCAACACGGATGTGCTGATGGGTCTCTTCAAAAAGATTCTGCAGCGGCGGCGCGATATCAAACTGATTGTGACGTCGGCGACAATGAACGCGAAGCGTTTCGCCGAGTTTTTCGGCGGTGCACCCGAGTTCACAATCCCTGGCCGCACGTTTCCTGTTGATGTCATGTTCCACCGCACGCCCGTTGATGATTATGTCGACCAGGCCGTGCAGCAGGTGCTGGCCATCCACGTCTCCATGGGGCCCGGCGATATCCTGGTGTTTATGACAGGCCAGGAAGACGTTGAAGTGACCTGTGAGCTTGTGCGCGAGCGACTCGATGCCCTCAAGGATCCACCTAAGCTCAGTATCCTGCCTATGTACAGTCAGATGCCCGCCGACCTGCAGGCCAAGATTTTCGACAAGGCAGCACCGGACGTGCGCAAGTGCATCGTCGCCACCAACATTGCCGAGACGAGTTTGACGGTTGACGGAATTATGTACGTCGTGGACCCAGGCTACTCGAAGCTCAAGGTGTACAACCCGCGCATGGGTATGGATACTCTGCAGATCACACCCGTTTCGCAAGCCAACTCGTCGCAGCGTTCGGGCCGTGCAGGTCGTACTGGGCCCGGCAAGGCGTTCCGCCTCTTCACGGAAAAGGCCTTCAAGGACGAGATGTACCTGCAGACAATCCCTGAGATCCAGCGCACGAACCTCAGCAACACCATCCTGCTGATCAAGTCCCTTGGTGTCAAGGATCTCTTAGATTTCGACTTCATGGACCCCCCCCCACAAGACACCATCACGACATCGCTCTTCGACCTATGGGCACTGGGTGCGCTGGACAATCTCGGCGAGCTGACGAGTCTCGGCAAAAAGATGAATGCCTTCCCCATGGACCCGCCGCTGGCTAAGCTGCTCATCATGTCGGAGGAGTACGGCTGCAGCGAGGAGATGGTCACCATCGTATCAATGCTGTCGGTGCCCAACGTCTTTTACCGGCCCAAGGAGCGCCAGGACGAGTCGGATGCGGCGCGTGAAAAGTTCTTTGTGCCAGAGTCAGACCACCTGACGTACCTGCATGTCTACTCGCAGTGGAAGGCCAACGGCTACTATGACGGCTGGTGCACCCGCCATTTCCTCCACTCGAAGTCGCTGCGCCGCGCCAAGGAGGTCCGCGAGCAGCTGACTGACATTATGAAGATACAGAAGATGGCCATGACAAGCTGTGGCACAGACTGGGATGTGATCCGCAAGTGTATCTGCTCTGGCTACTACCACCAGGCGGCCAAGGTTCGTGGTATTGGCGAATACATGAACCTGCGTACGAGCGTCACAGTGCAGCTGCACCCGACGAGTGCGCTTTACGGCCTGGGCTTCTTACCCGACTACGTCGTCTACCACGAACTGATCTTGACGTCCAAGGAGTACATGTCGACTGTGACAGCCGTCGATCCACGCTGGCTCGCCGAGCTCGGTGGCGTGTTCTACTCGGTCAAGGAAAAGGGCTACTCGGCGCGCGACAAGCGTGTTATCGAGACAGACTTCAACCGGCGCATGGAGATCGAATCACAAATGGCGCTCGACAAGCTTCGACAAGACGAGCAGAGACGCGCTGAAGAAGAGCGCGAGAAGAAGAAGGAGGAGGAGGCCGTCAACGGTATCGCCAAGATTGGCAGCGCAGCCAATGCCGGCCCCAAGAAAATTGTCGTCCACGGCGCCGTGCGCAAGCCAATGGCCAAGAAACGCGGCAGGGGATTCTAAGGCAAAGACACCACAGCCATGCCCGTTTTAGTTGACAATAGAATTAGCCAAGCACAGTCATGACTCGTGCCCTTTGCGGCAGTGATATTCCACATCTATCTCCGAATCTCAAACGCAACATCGGCCTCAACAACCTCGCGGTCCTCCTGATCGAGCCGCACTACCTTGGCCGCACTTGGACCGCGATCCAGCAGCTTCATAAGCTTCACAATGGAATCTGTGTCGCCCTGAACTTCGCCCTCCACCTGAAAGAGTCAGCCTGATGCTTCAACAACCTATATCCCAAAAAACCGTCCCCGGCTACGGTTGATTGATACCTTATTGTTTGGCAGGTTGCGCACCCAGCCAGTAAGCTCATGCTCGGCAGCATGCTTACGCGTGAAATAGCTGACAATTAGCATGGTGGCTGAGGCAAGATGGAAGTTAAAGCTATACTTACCGGTATCCGACGCCTTGGACCGTGCCGCCGTGGGCTAAAAAGTAGACCTGTGCTATTTATTAGATGAACGTGTTCAAGGAAGGGATGCGATATATAGGACATTTCATGTATATACCCGTTTTGTAGTCATAATGTTGCCTTTGTAAGGATCAATTCATCATAGAAATGTGAGTAAAGCTATGGTGATGTCAAGATGCTGTGCCGTACATTCGAGAAGTGAGGTTATTCAGATGGCGCTCATGGAGCAGGGGCCCATTATTTATCTAGGCGACAAATCACGTGAAGATAACAGGTGATGTCACCACAATAGAATGCTAGCGCCGCCTCTTATCGCCAGCCTTGTGGATGGATCCCTGGGACAACTTGACGTCCAGTCAACTTTTCAAAAGGCACCGACTACGCGATTAAGCACGACGATTGACGGCCAGCACAGTACACGAACATGGACGCGACAACAGAGCCTGAGGCCACAGTGCCAGTAGTGTTTGGACGATCTAGCAAAAAGCGCAAGGCCTACAGGCAACGAGGCGGAGACGAGGCAACGACGCCTGACACAACAGAGCCTCAGACACCCACAACAACGAGTGCAACAGCCGATAGCGAAAGGGCCATCACACCAGATGACCCCGAAGCGATAGAAACGAGTGATAAGAAGGAAGGAAAGTCACCGGAAGATACCCAGGAAGACAGACGACGCGACGACGAACAAGGGCCAGAGGACGACCGGGAAGAGAATGACGGCGGCAACGAGACGGGGGAGGAGGATGACGATGTGGTAGGCGTCGCGGTGGCCGAGCTGATACGGAGGCGAAAACAACGCAAGCAAAAGATTGGTGGCGTCGAGTTTCGAGATGACAGCGGCCCGAGTGCTTCTGGCGAGAGAAGCCTTGTGCCATCACGCTTTGGCGACCTGGACATGGACGACATGGACCTCGATCTGTCAGAGCCCATTCACATGGGTATGCGGTTTGCACCACAAACCGGCATGATTGGCGATGTGGTCAACAAGCACATGTACGTTTCAACGACGCGTCACTCATACACGTTTGTTTAATCAGTGCAGACTCGCATGTACAGTGGCTAACCCACCAGGGAGGAATATGTAGAAGCACAGCTGGCTAAGCGACAACAAGCGGATGCTGCCGCAAAGGTAGGGCGTGCAGCTCGGGGCTCTGGCGGCGCCGGCTCTGGCAGCACGGGCGGTGCTTCATCTACAGCTGGCTTGAGCACCGAAGCAAGGGAGCAGCTCGCCATGAAGGGCAAGCTACACGAGATTGATCTCGGAACGGAGGCCAGGCAACGGAATATTGCCATGACACAGCGCGCAACGCAGCAGCTTCGAGGCACAAACGAAGACCAACACAGCACGGCCGATGACACCACCGCAACGGGCGCACAAAAGAAACTCGGCCGCGACGGCAAGAGCTCCAAGCGCACGCGCCGCGGAAGCGATGACATTGAGCGCGACCAGATTGTCGAGCAGTTCCTCCACGAAAACAAGAGTATGCCTCACTGCCCCCAACTCATAGATGCTTGCTTTCCCTTACTAACTCTGCTAGTGGACGTTGATGTCTATGACGTTTCGCGGGAGGCTGGCCCGGCCATTGAAGGACGGCCGACAGACGACCGTATCGCTGAGCAGTTCCGCCGCGAGTTTATGGAGGCGGTAGCCCTACGAATGCGCCGCAAGCGCAAGCCGCTTGGCCCACCGGCGAAACCCAAGACGCGCAACGAAGAGGAGATCCTGAAAGGCCCTAAACTGGGCGGTAGTCGGAACGTGCGGTCTGTTATGCGGGATAAACTGCTGCAAAAGCAGGAAGAGCAGCGGCAAAACGTACCAAAGTACGAGCAGCAGTTGCAAGAGCAAAGAAGGCGCCAAAACAAGCGGAGGTAATGCTTCGACATAGACTGAGAGAGCATTTTGATTCGGTGTTCTTCATTAGGTGTTCCTTGATGCCATCAAAGAGCTGGAGTGGCTCTCAGCGACTTTCCTTATTGCTCCCTAACCAAGACTAGGAGAAGCCCTGATCATTCCCAAGTTCCGCACCCTAAACGCCCGTGATACATACACGCTGTTGACATGAGAGATCTACTTTCCGTAGATGGAAGAGACCAAAACGGTGGCAAGCCGTTCGAAGTATGGTCTACCTTGGCTCCTCAGCTGATGGCGCCACCCTTCTGTCCACACCAGCCGAATCTGCATAGCTGTACCGTGAAGAGGCTCATGCTGTTCAGACAACATGACACTTGCCCCGGCACTTTGATTGTATGAAAAGCGAAGTCCTCTACCACATTGTGTGATCAACGTATGTTCCCCTTTTCTTGTAAAAAGAAAGCAGTCCTTGATGAGTATCCATGTGAACAGTCCAGCCTACATCCTACATTTCACCAGGAAGACAGACATCCCCTTGGCACGGCAGACTGTATCCGATCACATAAATCACTGCGAGCCTTGAATAGGGGAACAAGTCGAGCCTGTCAGCTATTGCGTTGTTGATTGGCCCTTGGCGAAACACATGGAGATAGCTACTTATCTATTTGTAGTATATTTACTCTCCTTATTTGACGTATGTCATACTTATGGGGCTACGTCTACGAGCAAGGGTCTGGCCAAGGTCAATGGGGTTCTTCAAACTTGCACTAAAGGCAGCAGATACTGAACAAGGCCGACCTGTCTTCTGAGGAGTCAAGGGTTCTCAGTGTATTTACACTTTGATTGGGTATATATATATATATATATATTTATATTTCCGTCCCTCGTGCCATTTCGATACCGCTGGCCTTTCTGTATGGGCTACGGCGTTCGGTGCTTAGGTTACTGCATCCCTCTGCTCGCCACAGCGCTGGTGGAGGCAAAACCAGCCCGGATAGTTGCCGGAGCAGTTCCAGCCGGTAACGAGGACCCTACCGACATTTTGGGTCTGGTATGCCGAGAGTATGACAGTGTTGCTGCCTTGGGTCACCCTCCACCAAAGTGGGCTTTAACTCAGACGCATCTCACGTCGGCAGCACTATACTTCGGAGTTGATCTGACAAACGACATATCTTGAATCAAGCACGAATGTCACAAGAGAAGAAGAAAAGTCATAAGAAAAGTCATGAGCAAAAAGGACTGGAGGATATGCCCGTTTGATTTTATATATGCCTTTGCGCCGAAATAGATGTGAATAATACCGTCCTTGACCGCGGTCATGGGTTCATGTTTTCAGATACCTTCATGAGGCCCGGGTGCTTTCCCCCGTGTCTCTAGCTCTGGACCAGCTCGACGCTGCTGTCGTCACCGCTGCGGCCATCACCGCTTCTGTCATCACCGGTTCTGCCATTGCCGTGGCGATCGGCACTGCGGGCGTAGTCTTTACTGCTCTCGACGTGCACTTTCACTTCGTCACGGACGTGGATGTGGTGGCTCTTGGATGCAAGCGAGGAGGCCGGTTCTCTGCTGCTCTGCTGGATGCTGTGTAGCTGGTACGAATGCTGTCCCTTGTCGGACTTATGGAGCACATCTTCCCAGGGCGTGTAGGAGCGCTTGGCCGAGCGCTGGCTGGAGAAGAGATCCAGCTTGGGAAAATAGGTGATGATAAATGGCTTTAGGCGCATGGACGTGCCGCAGATGATGCCGAGGTTGAACTCGATGATGGACCAGATGCCCAGGATGGCCTCGGTGTAGGTGACGTCTGAGCTCTTGCTGAGGACGAGCACATACGGCAGACGGACAATGGAGCAGATAACGACGCTGAAGGGTGAGCAGACGGCACGGAAGTTTGGAGAGGAAAAAAGAGAACATACTTTGACCCTACGGCCATGATGGAACCAATGGTGAACTTCTGCTTTAGGCCCATGTTGAGGCTGTGGATGGTGGGGAGCGGAATGATGAGCACGGCAAAGTCGGAGACGATGTTGAGGACGGCCTGGGTCAGCGCCACGTTTGTGAGACACGTCGTGGTGCCCGCCTTGAGCGGGTTGCAGGGCGCGCCCGTAATGACGGTGAGGGCCAGGGTGTAGGCAAAGATGGCGGTGGCGGTGGCGATGATGCCAGCGCGGTAGATCCAGGAGGGGTTGATGCGGAAAAGCACGGCCAGCATAGCCATCTTGGTGATGGAGGGCGTGATGAGGTAGGTCACGGTGTTTGGCAGGAGGTCCTTGGCGGTCAGCTTTGATGCAGAACGAGGCCCGCGACGGCTCGATTTTTACCCTTGTTGAAGAGGATGAGGTCCGTCTCGGTCAGAGAGAGTGTCGACGTGCCGTCCCCAGCCATGGCTCATCACTGCAAGCGGCTCGTCAGCAGGCGCATACGCGCAGAAGGTGGAGGTAACGAACAGTTGGCGAGGGTGACAAAATAGTAGAGGCTTGTGCCGCACGAGATGGTGAGGATGGCTGCGGCTGGCTAGCGGTTTGTCCATTTCTCGTTGTAAGTTGCACGGCTCTTGCCGGTGTATGCCGTAGCAATCTAGCATACCCAAGTCTAGCTCCATCTTGTGCACGGTCCGGAAGGCCTGGATGTAGCGCAGGCCCAGCATGAGAATGGCGAAGAAATACGTGACGCCGAGGCGACGACGGTGCCAAACTGGATAGAGTTGTACATGGTGTCTGCGCGCTGCACACGGCGTCTTTCGTCCCGAGTGCTCGGGTGTTAAGATACAATAAGCAGGAGAATAGCGGCATGACGAGAATGACGAGAATGACGAGTACGAGCAGGAAGCATGGCAGCAGGAAAACTTTTAGTTTCTAGGGCGAGAGTGAGGTGGACAGAACATGGGAAAGACTGGTACGGGGGCAGCATCCTTTTCCGGGGGCATCGAACATGGGATTCTTGGTTTCTTGTTCTTTGCGGCAGGGGATTTCTCGCAGGAAGGCCACTTGCAACAAGGGCCAAGTAAATCAGCGGACGAACGACTGCCAAGCCAATGTCACGGTAGCCTCAACAATGGGCCGCCGACGATCGAAAAAAAAATGAGATTCTCGAAACGACCGGCCACATATCCGCGCAGTCGAGGCAACGATCAGGGCAGGTGATCGACAGGCGACATAGGAGGTCTACGAGTAATCTACTTTGCAAGGGGGAACGTATCGTACGTATTCTATCCACTCTGCCGCCTTCTGTGGGCATCTAGACTTCACGCCGTATCTCCGTATTAAGATGTCGTACAGTTCGTACTGCCGGCCAGCTTGCCCGCCTTGGATCACCCTATCGTTTCTTTCTAAGCGGGCCAGCCAGCACTTTACAATACATGCTAGGGTTCGCCACAACCTTGTCGAAACGATCTTCAGACGGAAGACGCACTGCAAGCTTCGTCACTCATTACCGAAAATCGCTCAAAAATCAAACCGTTGTTCTTTAGGTATCGCGAGCCACCCCTTGGAAACGGTGATCGGCCCACGCCCTGAATCTTATGATTTCTCTTTCTTTCAGTAAGATTAGTCTTTTGAAATTGAGGTTTTCTCATAGGCAATAGCACACTATGCCGTGGTCGCGGACTATGCACAGCTCGACGCTCTCGCTGGACGGAGGGAGCGTGCCTGCAGTGAGCATGTTGTTGACGGTCTTGCTGGTCCGTGCTTTGATCGACTTTAGTGAGCTTGGATGTAGAATTGACTACGATTTGCTGCTTTCCTTGTTTCTTTTACTATTGTCTCATGTAAGTAGTGTAGTCTTTTGTTTCTAGCGAGCAGTACTGGGAATGCCTATACGCCATCTCAGCCGAATGCGAACACAAGCACAGCAAATCCTGTCGTATATACAATTTATAGGTGAATCTGTGGCGTCTGAAATCATGGCAGCGAGAAGCTGCTTTTAGTAGTTACAGGCTCTATCCTCCGCAGAGGGACAGCCAGCCATACAGTTCGCAATTTCAAGTGATTTCTTGTGCCGGTTCCTACGCTTTACTTCTGCTCGGGCTGTGCCTCTCCGAATTCCTTTTCCAGCAATTCCTGCAGCCGCGCCCACTGTTCCTTGAGCTTGTACGCCGATGCCCAGTAGTTGCCCTTGGCGTCCTTGCCGAGGATGAAGAAGCCGTTCACCGGCTTGATGGGCCCGTGGTTCTCCTGCACGTACGACGGCCGGCACGGCGCCGAGCCGGCCACGGGAATCTGGCGCGCAGGCGCAAAGTCGAGGTCGAACAGGCCGGCCTTGGACCAGTTCGAGAAGCCGACCTGGGTCATGTTGCCGTCGCCGAAGACGACGACGGGCAGGCCGGTGCCGGCCGAGCGCACGAGCCGGAAGTAGGCCTTGTGCTGCGCGCGCGTGCCCTGCGCGTTGATGGCGCGGCGGACCTCGCGGGCGAGCCAGCTCAGCGGCCGGTCCCGCACATCGCCGGCCGTCACCAGCACGTTGCTCCAGCCAAAGGCGTTGCCCACGTAGGGGTGGTGCTGGTCCGCCGGCGGCAGCAGCCCGCCCTCGCCCTCAAAGGCCTTGCGCAGCGACATGGCGATGGAGGCCGACACGGTGCGGTCGGCACGCACGCCCGTCTGCAGCCGCACCACGCAGCGCATGATCCATGCGGTCACCACGTCGTTCTCGGTCAGGAAGACGCCGGCCGGGTCTGCCCCCTGGGCGACTGCCTCGGCGCGCAGCTCCGCCAGCGCCTGCTCGTACTGCGGCTGCCAGAACGACGCCGGCACGCATACCATGCCGTTGTCCTTTGCGCGCAGCATCATGTCGACGCCGTAGCCGAGGCCCCACTTGACCATACCGGCGAGGCCGGCGCGGCGATCCAGTAGAACATGGTCCTCTTTGTCCTCGCCGTCATCGTCACCGCGGGCTAGCGACGCAAACGGGTCGGTGGCGTAGGGCACGGGCGTCGGCACGGCGTCGGGCTTGTCCCACAGCATGGCTTGCCAGCCCTCGACGACGTACTGCATGCCGAGGGCGTCAAAAGCGACGTGTTGCCACTGCAGCACGGCAACGGTGGTGTCCGTGAACGAGTTGACGCGCAGGCCCAGCACGGGCTGGTCGACGCCGTCCGTGCCGAGGTAGTCTTTGATGCCACCGGGCTGGTAGCCGGGCGTCCACGCGAGGTGGGCAAAGTCATCGGGGTTGCTGACCACAGCAGGCACGCGGCTCGGCTGCGGCAGCCGGATGTTGCGGGCGGCGGCGTGGGCGGCGGCGGTCACACCGTGGTCGACGTGCGCAAAGGCAATGGCCGGCCGATCATGGCTGAAGGCGGCCGGAATGTGCCACTCAATAGTGCCGGTGGCCTAGGCGGTCAGACGAGAGAAAGAGAACAAGCGAAAGACAAGAGGGGAGTGAGAGACAAAGACATGGAGAAGGAAAAGGAGAAGGAAAGATGAAAAAAGAAAGCAAACACTCACGTTTTTTCGCAGGCGACCGCCCAGTCTCTCCCATCCTGGCTGCTGCACCAGACCTTCGAGAGCCAGGCGCAGCTTCTGCGGATCCAACACGGCGTCAAAGGTCAGCGACACCGCCATGTTGTTGCCTTGCACCAACGGGCTGTCTTCAAAGAAGTGCAACGGCACCACGCGGTCGCTGGGCACGACCGTCACGGCCGGCCTGCTGCGACCAAAGAGATAGTCCATGATGGTAACGCAGTGGCAACGCGGTGGAGGAGCTCGGAGTACAGGAGCAGAGTACTCGTAGTACAAATCAATAGCAAATATAGCAATAGTAAATATAGCAAGATAGTAAAAGGCGATAAATCAAACGAGTCTTTCTATTTACACGGCCGTTACATGGGGTGGGGCGGGTCCAATACGCTAGGACTAACCACAACGTCCCCCCAGCCCCTAAGGCCCATTTATACCGAATTTGGCAAAGCGCCGACAAACAGCTGTGTTCACTAACAGGCACTGGCGCCGGTACAGCTGTCGCAAGACGGATGTATCTTTATTTCATGTCTGTCTCGGATTGAATGAAAGTCGGCTTCCGAGTTCATGGGGACTCGGCTCGATTCTTTCCTCGATGATTCTAATAAACGGTCGATCGGAAGGCCGGTGTCTGGTAGACATTCTGATATATGTTTATATGTTGGGATTACTCAATCAGTAGCCAAACACTTCGTGCTAATACGGAGTACGTGGTTTGCCGCCCCTATTGTCACTGAGCCAGCCCTGTAATTGATCGCCGAGGCATGGCCCACTAAAGACCAACCGCCTGCCTCTGAAAAGCGCATCTGCAAGACACGCCATTGTGAGACCCCGGTACATTGCAGACCCCGATACATTGCAGTGCAATCGATCATGGCTCATAGACAAGCCCGTCGTGAAGTGAGGCCTCTTTATGAGCGTCCTTGAAGAGGCGCGCAGCATCTATTCTCTTTTGACCGAGCTCGAGACCAAGCCGTGGCGTGTAATAAAACACGACTAACGGGTGCGGGAAACTCGCTCCCGGGAGCCTTGAGATAGCGCCACGACGTGCCTGTTATGGAGGTTGCATATCAACTTGGCACATGTTCGCTCGACTACCTGCTGGGTCGCTGGATTACTGACCTGCGGTGGTCTCAGAGGCCGTTCTCCAACGGAGCCTGAGATACGCCAAGGCTCAACAGCAACTATTAGCATCGATCTTGTTCTGTTCTTGCTTCCCCTTTCTCTCCGTATCGTCTTCGAAATGTCATTCTAATTCCTTCCCCCCTCTTTATCTTTGAAGCAGAGAGACGTAGAATCAAACTGTGTATACCGCTAGGGCCTGTTTGGTGGGAAAGTTTGGACATAGTGGATAAGTAGAGCTCACCCTAGTTCATCTATCTAAGGGCATCCACCCGTGCCACCCTTGAGGATGGTGGAATGAACCTCGTTGATATGGAACTTGCCTTTGTGCAAGGATAGATAGGCCCATGCCTGGTCGAGCCGACTAATGTCATTATTCCGTTTAGCTACTTGTGCCACGTCCTACTACCCCGTCTCTCCCTCGAAAACTTTTAACAGCGAGCTGAGCGGCTATGCTTACTGCCGAGTATTGCACCGGTTTTTGGACTCTTAGGCACGGCATAGACGTAGAAGAAAAAGGCCCTTGCTGTGGTTTCCGAGAGCTGCTGCAGCACGTTCCCGACGACGGTGGCCGAACGGGTCGTCTTTCCTGCTCCTGGGATTCCACGGAGCCAAGCGTTGCCGCCTATATTCTACTTCTATGCCCGGTACACGTCGGACGCGAGAAGCCGCTCGCCCGTCATGTCTTGACGCTGTTCTTTGCAGGACTCGAATTCGGACGGTGGGCTGACGGCCTGGAAAAGGTTGATAATGTCCTTGCGTCTTTGCGTGAGTCCAACGTGCACCTCAATCTCTATCTCTGTGTCTCTCGGGACATCGTGAAGCCTGTCAGTTATGCCATCGATAGCGTTTTGCGATTTCTCTTGAAGGGCAAGAGCTCCATCAGCCGCGTGATAGAGTCCGCAGAGGGGAAGGGAAGCATGAGAAATGAGTCCCAAAAATCATTTTCTGAAATGGCAAAGGCTTTTCCAGAGGCAGACTGTAATTGCACATAGCGAGAGATCAAGAGAGCACCGAAAAAAAAAGGAGTTATATCTATCAATAAATGCGTCTATGCTAGACCTGCTTACTTTCAGCCCTTGATAATAGTATCTTCAACTGGCAAGTCCAGAAAATCGTCGAAAAGAGACCGGTAAGACTTGGGCGGCCAGTCTTTCCCGCTGTCCCACGAACTCTCAAACCGGTACCGCCCAGATCCGACCCAGCGCCCGGCCGCTGCTGTAGCATCTATGCCCTGCTCGTGCGGCAGGACGATCTGTGCACGACTGTTCGCCGGCACAAGCACATCAAGCACAAACTGATCACCGTTGGTGATTTCCCACCGAGACTCGAGACGGCCATATGCTGTCTCGTATTCTGCCTTGGCCGACGTAAGACCACCGCCAGGCATCGGCTGCACCGCAAACGTCTGCCACCCGGGCGACAACGGCCGCACACCAGCCACGCAGGTATGCAGCCAGTCGACGACCGAGCCGGGCATGTAGTGGTTGAAGCTCGTCATGTCGCCTGGGTTGACACTGCCGTCGGGCAGCATGCTGTCCCAGCGCTCCCAGATGGTCGTGGCGCCCATCGTGATGGGGTACATCCAAGACGGGCGCGACTTTTCCAGCAGCATGCGGTATGCCACCTGTGCGTACCCGGCGTTGCTCAGGGCGTGCGTGATGACAGGTGTGCCTGCAAAACCAGTTGCGACGCGGAACTTGGCATCCTTGACCAGGTCCACGAGGCGGGCTGCCGCTGTGCGCCGCTGCGCCTCTGTCTCAAACAGACCAAAGGCGAGCGCCAGGCCGTTGGCAGTCTGGGTGTCGCTCATAAGCCGCCCGGAGGGCGTGACATACTTGCTCTGGAACGCAGCCAGCAGCCGTTTTGCGTCGGCTCCGTAGCGAGCAGCATCGGCCGTCTCTGCCAGAATCTCACTAATCTGTGCCAGCACGCCGGTGACCCGCACCAGATACGCATCGGCCACAAGCGTGCCGTTGGTGCGCGCGTCGAGCGGGTTGTCTGGCGGCGCTGTAGGGTCCAGCCAGTCGCCCAGCTGGGGTGCGTAGGGATCCCAGAGGCCATCGGTCGCGTCGCGCTTCACACCACGGTCGATCCATGCGCGCATACTCTCATATTGGCGCCGGAGGATAGCAACATCGCCATAGGAGTTGTACAGATCCCAGGGTGTCAGCACGGTGACATCGTCCCAGATGGCCAAGGGCGCATGCGGCCAGAGTGTCTGTATGATGTTAGGAACCACCAATGGTGGGATACCGTCGTTCTTGCCTGGCTCGTCCAGAAGATGCTCCGAGGCCAGGTCCTCGAGCCAGTCTCCGAGAATGCCGGCTGTGTTGTATAGGAAATTGGCCGACTTGCAAAAGAGCTGAATATCGCCTGTCCAGCCGAGACGCTCATCGCGCTGGGGGCAGTCGCTGGGAATGGACAAGAAGTTGCCGCGCATACTCCAGAGTGCATTGCTGTGGAGGGCGTTGACCTTGGAGTGAGAGCACGCAAAGTGGCCGGTCCGCAGCATGTCGGTGTGCAGTACTTCGGCAACAATGGTGCCGTCAAGGAAAGATCCTTGCGTGTCTGATGGCCACCCGTCAATCTGTGCGTACCGGAAGCCGTGGAAGGTGTAGTGTGGTGTCCAGTCGTCATCGAGGGCAGAGGCCTGTCCCGGCTCTGGTGTGATGATAGTGTCTTTGCACTCGGCAACACGCAGCGGCCGTGTACCGAGCTCGCCGTTCTCGAGGACCTCGGCGTGCGACAGGACAATCTTGTGTCCGCTCTCCTTGACACTGCGAAGACTTCCACCACGAATACGAAGCCGACCGACCAGATTCTGGCCAAAGTCGAGAATGATCTTGCCACTGGGCGTCGTGATAAGCTCGACTGGTTTGAGGACTTCGGTGACACGCACTGGCGGCGAGTTGGGCGAAACCAGCTCCGTTGAAGGCAACGGAAGCGCACGCACACCGGCCCAGTTGGCGGTCACGGCTGGATTCAGCCAGTCTGACTCTTCCCGGGCGTCGTATACCTCGCCGTCGTAGATTTCGGCGCGCACAATCGCACTGGGAGAGCACTGCCAAGAATCATCGGTGACAGCTACTGTGGTCCCATCAATCTCAACCTGGGCTATCACGGCAATATCTGGCCCATAGATGCCGCGCATACCACCGTGGAAGCCGAGACGACCCACATACCAACCCTCCGCTGCCTCAACGGCAAGCATATTGGCAGCACCGGGTGTCGTATCGAGCAGTGAGCCGATGTCAAAGACCTCGTAGCGCAGCCGATGGGCATAGCTCGTCCAGCCGGGTGCCATGAAGTTGTCGCCAACACGCTTGCCATTCAGAAAGGCGCGGTAGACACCGTAGCCGGTAATATAGAGGCGTGCCTGGGACGTGGTCGAGACGGGGGCCTTGAAAGTTGTACGGAAACGCAGTGGCCGAAGGGCTTCCGCAACATCAGGGCTGGGGATAGACTTGGTGCTGGTGATCGGCACCGCTGTCCAGTCGCTCTTTGCCAGCAGACCACACTCGACAGCCGCCCAAGGTGTCCATGCAGTAGCTTCGGAAGCGGCGGGCTCGCTGCTGCTGCTACTGCTTCCCCCAAAAGCTCTAACGCGCACCTCGACACGCTCACGCGACTTTAGTGGCGCGCTCGGCCATCTTACAAGCACGGAGTTGCTGCTGGCCACATGGTAGGACTCGACGGGAGTGTTCTTGCGCTGGACCTCGATCTCGTAGGCCGTCTGGGTCCAGTTCTTGGTGGCTGCGTTGTCGTTCTCGCTGTCGAGCACGAATCGCCACGACAAGCGAGGGGCCGGTTCACCGATTCCGAGGCCGCTCGGGTGCTGTTCGACAGTCGGAGCTGTGAGGGTAACCATCGTCAAGGCTGCTGATCACGATCGCGAAGACGGTTGGGGTGAAGTTTATGAGTTTGGGGTAGAAGCACAGAGCTGCATCTCTTCCGAAAAGGCTTAAGTAGGAACTTGCAAGCTGCCCCATATGGGGAAGATGATCCCCGCACAGCATTTCTTATGCGTGCCTATACGATGTTTTGGGGCGCTGTCGGTCGAAGCTGGACCGATGATTACCCACTGGTTGAGGTTCGGGTGAATATAGAAGAAGAGCGGACGGAGTGGAGACGTGCCATGGATAGTGTGTGGCACAGTGGCACAGGTGGGCGTAATACGACGCAGCGCTCCGAAACGGGCCAACGGGCCCCGCGTGATAATTCGGCACGCACTGTGGGCATGGAGACAAGAGGACGAGGAGACAAGTCGAAAAACCCACGATAGTTGCAGTAGTTCTGGTTTGTATTTTTCTTTCTTTACTACGCGTATTTAATACCGCAGTGTCCATCTCCTCGTTCCCGTTATTTCGTTACTTATGGTTCACCTCATACTCCGCGATCTGCACCATAGCTGTTCTGAGCTCCAGCATCCAGACTGATGTAACCAAATTTGGAGTATAATTCATGTCAAAACATCAAAGCCTGAACCACACTAGCCAAGGAAGAGGAATGCATTGTAATATTATCACGTCTTGCATGAGCTTGACAAGATATGCGAAGCAGCGAGTCCGGCCGGTCAAAAGGAGGCATTTGCCAAGCGAGAGGGATATAGTGGGATATAGTGGGGTGCGAGTCAGGTGACAGCTACTACCAGGAATGAGTCAGCGGGCCAAGGCATGGCAAAGATGCAAAATCCGGTTATGGTCCAAGAATTGCATCTTTCGGCAACCCACCAACAATGTCGCAGTTCCATCGACCACTGCAGTGCGTTCGATCACTTCCAACCCTTGGGCGATTCCCATCATCAAACCGCCAATTCTCACGCTTTCTAGCCCTCTCGGCTATTGCTAAACGTTTTACTACACCTGGCATCTCTCAGTATCGACACAACTCGTCCTCTACCAAGTGGTCGCCCAACATGCCGTCCGACGAAGTCACCAGATACCTCCAGCAGAGCCACGACCGCGTGTTTGAGAACAACCGCGCGTGGGCTGAGCAGCAGCGCCAGACCGATGCAGGCTTCTTCCAGAAGCTGAGCGCCGGCCAGGAGCCCGAGTACTTGTGGATTGGATGCAGTGACTCGCGCATCCCTGCCGAGCAGATTACGGGTCTGCAGGCAGGCGAGGCGTTTATTCATCGCAACATTGCCAACCTGGTGTGCAACATTGATGTCAATGTCATGTCTGTCATCAACTATGCCGTCGAGCACCTGCACATCAAGCACATCGTCGTCTGCGGACACTATGGCTGTGGCGGTGTCAAGGCTGCTATGACGCCGCAGGACCTGGGTATCCTCAACCCCTGGCTGCGGAACATCCGTGACGTCTACCGGCTGCACGAGTCTGAGCTGGACAAGATTGGCGACAACACTGAGCGCTACAACCGGTTAGTCGAACTGAACGTGATTGAGCAGTGCCGCAACGTGATTAAGACCGCGGCTGTGCAGCAATCCTATGCCAAGAACGGCTTCCCCATTGTTCACGGCTGGGTATTTGACTTCCACGATGGCCTTCTCAAGGACCTCAAGATCGACTTCCCGGCGGTGCTGCAGGCCATCCAGAAGATCTACAACCTGACGGACACTAAGCATTCAGCTGCCTAAGCCTTTACTTGGCTATAATTTCATATCGAGACTGTTGTGATGCCGAGCGAAGAGGCACACCTGTTAGACTACATATATGCAACATGAATGTGAATAGTGCTGTCAGAGAGACAGTCGCAGACGAGGCTAGTCAACGAACAGTGAAAACGTGATTTTAATATGATAAACAAGACTATAAAGGCTGACTAAGGCTATAACATTTATACGTCAGTCATGTTCATTTCCTTCTTCTCGGCTGCGTAAGCCTCAGAAGCGCGCTGCTCGGCCACAGTCACAAATGACTTGAACTGGCGAGTCGGGACCTTGCTCATGAAAAGCTCATCGATTTCCTCGTACGTGCGGCCGCGAGTCTCGGGCACGATGTAAAAGGCGATGACAGACCAGAAGGCCATGATGGCACCAAAGATAAAGCCGATCTTGGCCTTGAGATTGCCGTAGCCGGGGTTGAAAATGTATGGGCACACAAACGACCACATGGTGTTGGCGGCATTGGATGCGCTGATGGAGACAGCAAGCGTCTTGCCACGCAGGATAGATGTCGGAAGCTCACCGGCAATGGCGTAGACTCCCGAGCCGAGACCGAAGTTGTAGACAAAGTTGAACATGGTATAGAAGCCGACGGATGCAGTGGTCGCGGAATAGGTGTCGACAGAGCCGGAGATGGCCATGCAGAGCAGAAGAACAGAGATGCTCACGCAGCCAAACAAGAACATGGGACGACGGCCGTAGAAATCAGTCACGAAAAAAGCCAGAGCCGCACCTGCTACGGACAGGACCTGGGCACCGATGAGGTAGTGGAAGGACTTCTCGTCGGAGATGCCCATGTACTGGTACATGAGAGAGCCGTAGCTGCCGACGAAGCCCAGTCCGGACATAGCCTCGGCGACAAAGACGAAGATGCAAATGTATGTGCGACGAAGGTTGGTGCCACGGAAGCAGTCAAGGTAGGAGGTACCGCCACCGCGGGCGGCCTCGGTCCGCGACGCCTCATCAGCGGCTTCGGCAAGAGTGAGCTTGATCCGCTCGAGATGACCGTCGGCATCCTCGGGCTTGGTGTACATGCGGCCGAGAGCCATGCGCGCAGCCTCGTAGCGGCCCTTGCGCACGAGGTGCACGGGGGATTCGGGCAGAAAGAGCTGTCCAATGAAAGCAACACCCGCAAAGCCCCACTGCGCACAGATGAGAGCCCGCCATGACCAGTCGTTGTCCCACTTCGCGGTGTAGTTGGTCATGATCGCAGCGATGAAGGGACCGATGCACTGGGAGAGGTTGCAGAAGCCAATAACAGAGGCGCGGATGGCAAGGGGAGAGACGTCGGCGACGTAGGTGGTGCATAGGCTCTGGTAAGCACCAATGGCGATGCAGTTGACCATCTTGCCGGCAAAGAACATGTCGATGGATGTCGTTCCGAATTCGATGCCCACGGAGGCAATGTTGAGGAGAGTAGTAGCCACTAGATGAGGTTCAGATAATTAGGAGGCGTTCTTACTATAAAGAAGAAGCAAGGGGGCTACTTACAGATGAGGTATCTGAAGCCGGTATAGTCCAGAACATACGAGGCGATAGTTGATCCGACAATACTAAAGGCATTGCCACCACCGCTGAGGGCCGACATCCACTTGGTAGCGATGAAGTAGTTGCCTTCAGCATCAACCTCGCCAAAGCGCTGCTTGAAATGGGTAATACTGATGATGGCACCGCCAGCCTGGCCCTCAAAGCCGCGCACACCAATGGTCCACAGCATCACACCGATCCATAACAGCAGCCATGGATCGCTGCGCAGCGTGAGCCAGTAGCCGCGGTCGTGCTCCTGCTGCTGGATGGCACGGCCACGCATCTCGGCGAGCTCTGTGCTCGTCTTTGCGTCGGCCGCTGCGGCTCCGGCATGGGGAGCAGGCACAGCGACCTCGATCTGCTCATCTTCGCTCTTTCCCGACATGTTGATCGAAGAGAAGATGATGAAAGAAATGTGTGAAGAACAGAAACAAACACAACGCTTAATGTGAAAGAAGCAAAGCGAAGTAAGTGAAGTGGTGATGTCGAGAGTAGCATTTTCTCAACAACGAGAGAACGGAGGGCGCTGATCCTTTATATGCATCGCTCATTCTTCATTCGCACTTGGCTTCTGCCAAAGAAAAGGATTTGCCATCGTCCTCCCTTGTTGCCATTCATTCTTCTACTTCCCAGCCCACACCGTACCATCTCATTGTTTCCCCATGGGGGGTATGAGGAGAAGAGGCCAAAGCCGATTGTGGGGACTATGGGGTCAAGCCTAGGGATGGGGGAAGGGAATGGGGAGATGAGGAGATCTTGGGATGGTACGGGCAGCCCGAAATGCGAAGACAGACTCATTGAGTTTGTTCGGTTTGTGATGCACCGAATATCTGCCGCTCAGTATCCTATCCATTGTCCATTAGCAGCTGCCAAGCACATACCGGTCATATAGCCAAGGCTCGGCATCTGCCAAATCTGACCAAGATTGCTGTCCGCGATCATGCTGGCACGTGGTTGTCAGACAACGGTTCCGCTCGCTCGGAATCGCCAGTGGCTGGTTTCTTTTGCCAGTGATTCCGAGGTTTTCTCTGTTGTTGTTCCTAATTTATTGATGAGGAATCGAAATGGGCAGTGGCCGGTGGTTGTTAACTCTGCTGGATCCTCCGATTTGGAGATGTCCTCGTATGATGCCTCGTAATGGATCCAGTACGACCATCGCCACCCCATGGCATAATAGTACTCGTATATACGTACGTATTTACACCTACGAAAATAAACGGCAGACATAGGTGGTATGACCATTCGCCAATTCCTCATATGGTAGGACTGCCGATGTTTATCTACTTTACTTTCCCCATGCTATGCAGCATGGACTATGCAATATAAGCCCCCAGGTTTTCCTGTTTCGTCCTAGTTTATTGTCGTCCTTCTCCTCCCCATATATTGCCAATTTCCCCGGTCCTCTGCATTCTTCTGGATCCGTCGGATACGGCCATGGTCTGTCGCCAAGAGGGTTTGGCGTGTGACAAATGCCCACAGCCTAGAGATGCAAGTGGCAAACAAGTTCACATGAGCATTATTTCGTCTCAAGATCGCCCCGAAGCGTGTACCGTCGCGTGCTGCTAGGACGAGGCAGAGGCTGATTTGCCACGAGCAAGGCTCTGTCGGGTCAAGACGTCAAGAGGTTCAACCGCCATGGTGGGTCGAGGACTACCAACATAGCTGGTGTTGTCGTATTCCTTGGTACGCGAGTTGGAGACACCTGTTGTCTGCCTGGACGAACTCGCGACTCGTGAATATAAAGCTAGCAAGGCGCTCGTAGTCGGACAATAATCTTCGGCAGAGTGAATCCTTTCGATAACCGACTCTTTGGTAGGCACACACGCACTGGCCTGCTGCTGCAACTTTTCGAATAGACATTTTGTGCATATGACTTGTATCTTTATCGTGCATATATACCGCAATGAACCCAGGTTGAACTTTCATAAGCAAACGCCCCAATAGCCATAATCCCAAGCAACTCTATAGTCAAAATGAGCAACGTGGCGTTGCCCACGCGCCCTCTCTTGATGTCGTTGAAGACACCGTTTTACACTCAACATTTAGACCTTTGATCAAACTACAAGGCCTTCGCCTTTGGTGCCCGGTGGTACCGAGCCTTGACAAAAGGCAGCTTGGTCACAACGGCACGGCGCGGCCGACCACGAATGACCACGGACACCTCTGTGCCGGGCAGGTTCAGGCCATCCTTGATGTATGCCATGGCAATGTTCTGACCAAGAGTCGGGCTAGGGCATCCGCTCGTCACGCGGCCAATGGTTGGGTTGGGCGGGGAACCTGCCTCAATGAGCTCGGCTCCCTCACGTGCCGGTGCGCCCTCAACAATCAGGCCACAGCGACGGCGCGGCACCTTCATGCCACCACCGCCCTGGTGGTTGGAAATCTGGCCCAGAACCGTCTCGGCACTGAGGAACGTGTAGTCATTGCGGCGCTCCTTGGCAATAATCCAGTTCAGGCCAGCCTCGGAGATCGTCGTCGACTCATCCAGGTCGTGGCCATACAAACACAGGCCAGCTTCGAGACGCAAGCTGTCGCGTGCACCAAGCCCGGCGAGCTTCACACGCTCAGGTGTGCCCAGGTTGATCAGGGACTCAGTCACAGCAACAGTCTCGGTCGGTGGAATCTGAATCTCGAAACCGTCCTCGCCCGTGTAGCCGCCACGGCTGACAAGCAGCGGCGACGACTTTCCGTTGGCCGTCTTGAATTCGGCATAGAAAGAGCCGCCAAAGTAAATGTGTCTCAGGTTCGAGGCGATATCATTGTCGACGAGCACGTCGTAGAGGATCTTTTTGGCGAGGGGGCCCTGCAGAGCAACCAGACCCCAGTCGACAAGCTCCTCGTGGTAAACAGGGCCCGGGAGACGGCGAATCAGGGCAGGGTCGTTGAGCCAGCGGTCGAGGTACGCATCATCCTTCTCGCGGCAGCCGGCGTTGGTGACAACGTAGAAGTGGTTGGGTCCGAGCTTGGTGATGACAGTGTCGTCGACGATACCGCCACCCGTCTCAGTCAGGAAACAGCTCAAGGTGCTCTTGTGCTCGCCGAGCGCTTCCAGCCCCGATGGCGTTATGCTCTCGAGGAACTTGGTGGCACCAGGGCCCTTGATGATGCGCTGGACCATGTGGCCGACGTCAAAGATGGAGGCATGGGAGCGGGTAAACCTGTGCGAGTCCCCGACAGACGTGCCATCGTACTGAACGGGCATATGGAAGCCAGCGAATGGAACCATCTTTCCGCCGTGGGCAACGTGGAGGTCGTAGAGTGCAGTCTTGCGAAGGGGAGCTGGCTCCTCGGCAGCAGGGGTGTCAGAGGAGGTCGAGCTGTAACGACGGAAAGCGGGAGCAGCGACAGCAGAGGAGCGAAGGGACGCAGCTCTTGAGACAGCGCGGCCGAGCATAGGTGAGGGAGTGGCGGCTGTAGAAAACGCGAGACGGGCTGGGAGGGTTGCCGAGATGGAGCACCGCGCGGCGGCGGCCATAGCACCGGACCGCACCAGAGCGGCACGGGAGCCAACGAGAGCCATTGTCAGTGAAATCGAGAGTCGTAGGTGTTGTTGAGGTGCTCAAGAAAGGAGGTGGGCAACCCAAGAAATGAAGAAGAAAAGAAGGGACAATGTCGGCAGCAACCGGGGGCAGGGAAGCTGTATGCGGGGAGCGTCCGAGGCCAAAGACGTTCGATTGCAGCACGATAAGAAACCGTAACGGATGTTGAGGTCGAGGAGAGTGACTCGAGAAAGGAATAAGTGCACTGGCGACAGGAAGACGAGAAAGGAGGGGAGAGGATGAAAGCGAGTCACACGATGCCGAAGAAAAGAAGATGCAATCGCTTCTCGTCAGGAGCTATCGTCCTTCCACACCGCGTTCCTTCCCCCGCGATCAATTCGTCGACGTCCCGATAAGCAGCCAAGAGGGCCAGCTTGCTCCACATGATCCGTTCCTAGCGGGCAGCGACTGGAGGACTCGGTACATGTTTTATGGTGTATATTACTAATAGAAAGAGGTACCGCCTGGAGATGGTCCCTATTTTCGTTCGTACGATATTTTCACGTGTTGCCATATTGGGAACAGTTGCCCTTTTAGGCAACTGCCGTATGCATCGCCTTGAAAACATCGTGAACACAGTACGGAGTAGTGTGTTGATATTATGTACTGTTATTGGAATGAGAATAGATAAGAGCTAAACATTTACAAGTATTTATTTGCTTGTTTCATTATGATCATTTGGCAGTGTTAGTTTTCTCTAGGTTTTTCGTATATTTTGAATCAACTTCTTTTCATTTCTTTTCTTTTCTTTTCTTTTCTCTTCCTAATAAAAAACAATCACAGTGTAGACGGATACGTCTCATTATTCAAACGAAATGCTTTATTTTTCTCGTTCTGTTCCTTATCTACCTACTGAGTGCAGCATTCCTCCAACTAAAACCAAGTGAAAAGCATTGCACAACCCGAGCAATGCTTATCACAGCCATATCCAAGCTCAGCAAGAGCATCGTTTAGTCCTGTTTTCGTGGACTGCTTCCTGAAGGCTTACGCCAGCCGGGCGAGCCGATAGGCACGTCCTGCCTGAGTGCTGAGCTGCCGCTTGCAGCCAGTCTGTTGATCCGGCCCAGCTCAATATCGGGAGAGCCGCTCGAACTTGGCGTACCTAGGATATGGGGCGGATCAAGGCGGCCGCCGGTCCGGAGTGGTTGGTATGTCGACATGCGAATGCTGCTTTGGGCCGTTCTGTTCATAGTCGGTGCAGCAATTGCTCGTTTGAATAGAGCGTATAACTGACCGCACGGAGAAGCACAGACCAATGTGAAGATGAAGGCCCAGAGGGCGTAGAATATTTTAGCAATGAAAACCCCGGTTTTGGCCACAAGTCCCATTCCGGACCACCATATGTCGCCGAACTCCCCGTTATTCCACCCCATAAAATGATACAAGATCATCGTCGGGGGAGTGGCAAGTGATACCGCAACGGTGACTGCAAGGCCGGTGTAGATAATGGTATATCCCACGATGGAGCAGGCTATGAACGGAGCCGCAAGGAAAATAGTCAAGCAGGGGACGTGGGAAACTCGCACTATCACAGGTGTAAAGTACCACACGAGAACGATGGAAACGTAGGTGTTGAATATGATAAGAGCCAGGAACACCAGGGTCATAAAGTAGTCGACCATTGACCTTGACTGCCGGACCTCGTGGTACCAGTCGACGAACCACTGCCGCAACATGATGAACATGGAGACACAGCCAGTGCACCAGCTGCCTTCGTAGATACCATTGGCACGGCCTTCTCCGGGACCCTACTCCCCATTGTCAGAGTCGCTGTCGTGGCTGGCTTCGGGGCCATCATTGCCACCGGCGTCGGTGTTGTAATCGGTCTGGGAAACGATGAGTCTACCCTCGTGGTCGAGCGTGGCACTGTTGATGAAGAAGTAGATCAGGTCAGGCAGATAGAGGAGGTTGTAGTTCCTGTAATGGGCCTCGATCACGGGAACACCTCTGTGGTCGATGTTGAATCTTGGAGGTGGCATCATGAAGACGGTGCGAAGAAGACGATTCGAGGAAGGGGAATAACCAGGTGTAAGACTGACAGTGTGAAGTATTCTAGAGATGAGGTCTAGAGATGAGGCCTCTTCCTGGTGTTGATGCAACGAGAGCGGTCGAAGAGGGTGTTGGCCGAGAGCCAAAGCAAGAAACACAACATCCTGGTCATGGCTTCCTGCCAGATGCTGGCCGGGTAACTATGAATGCATGCACTGGGTTTGATACCAAAGAGAGAGTCACAATTAGAATAATGCCGAGGAGCTCCTTCTCCATTTCTGATGTGTATATAGGGAAAGAATGGCACAGAGCGACTTCATGAATACTTCAGCTATGCAGGTTGAATGGGACGAATAGGTGAGAGTCGGCTGTAGCTTCGACTGGCACGGCACCTGCAGTACCTTGGTGAGATGACGACAACAGCAGACCAATCATCATAGACCACAAATCCGACCCCGACAACGCCGACCCAGCATCTTCTGCAGACCCAAGTGAATACGCAGCGAAAACCGGAGAATGCACAGCTCGTATGAATACCCCAATCGATAGACCCTTGGGTGCTTTGATTCGATCCTATCGTGCGACGACGCTGCTGACATCTCGAACCGGCTTCAGGCGGTGTATATCAGTAGCATTAAACACATGACCGCCTAGGAATTTAAAAACTCAGTAAGCCCATGAGAATGACGACAGACACTCCAGGAGACCCGTTCTTCCCTTTTCAAAGCCGCCGCAGCGTTGTCTATGGCACGCGAGGCATGGTGGCCTGCAGCAACCCGCTCGCTGCCCAAGCCGGTATTGCCGTCCTCAATGCCGGAGGCAACGCCGCCGATGCAGCTGTCGCCGTGTCGGCCGTCCTAGCTGTTGTCGACCCTCCCATGACCGGCATTGGTGGCGACTCATTTGCGCTGTATTTTGATGCTACGTCCGGCAAGGTCCGCGGCCTGAATGCGTCTGGCCGCACACCTGCTGCTGCGACGCGCGACACCGTTCTTTCATCGCTCGGGCTGAAAGGCAACGGCGACGAAGTTCCAGTACAGCTTCCACATACATCGCCCCATGCCATTACCGTTCCAGCCGGTGCTGCAAGCTGGGTCGACACGGTCGAGCAGTTTGGCTCGCGCGCTGTTTCACTCGGACAAGTCTTGGCACCGGCAATCACGCTTGCCGACAACGGCTTCCCTGTCAGCAAACTGTCGGCACACTACTGGCGCGTGGCCGAGAAAGACCTGAGAAAGACGCCTTACGAAGGCGACGTGCCGCCTGCCAACGACTCCCTGCTCAAGGCTGGCAAGGGCTCAGAGCTGCGGGCACCTGAGGAGGGCGAGCTGATGAAGAACACGGATCTGGCCACAACGCTGCGCAAGCTGGCCAAGGAGGGTAAGAAAGGCTTCTACGAGGGTGCTATTGCGGATCGCATCGTGGCGGCATGCCGGGCCAAGGGGTGTTTGATGACACTGGGCGACCTCAAGAGACATGCAGAGCTGCCACCCGACATCAGCGAGGCCTTGTGCATGCCCGTGAGCATCGCAGCGGGGACTGGCAGCACCACAACAGCCGACAGCAGAAAGAGTGAGCAGCTCCGTCTCTGGGAGCACCCGCCAAACGGACAGGGCATTGTAGCCTTGCTGGCCATGGGCATCCTCGGCGAGCTGGAGCGCACAGGGCGGACTGAACCACTGCACTCGCTGCAGCACAACTCGGCCGAGTACTTGCACGTCGTGGCATCGGCCCTGAGAATTGCTTTTGCTGATGCCGGGTGGTTTGTATCTGATCCTGCTAACGAGAGTAGAGACAGTGGCCGGGACGGCGATAAACAGTTCAGTCCTGGCAGTCTACTTGATCCAGCCTACCTCGCTACGCGGGCGGCCCTTTTTGATCCTGCTCGTGCTTTCAATCCTGCCCGTGGTACGCCTTCAGTCCAAGCTCCTGTAGCACCAGTCCCACCTACACTGCTAGATGTCGACTGCTTGGCCCCGTCGGCCGACGCCCACATGTCGACAAGCGATACAGTATACCTGGCTGTCGCCGATGGCCAGGGCAACGGCTGCTCATTTGTCAACAGCATGTCAGATCTGTTTGGCTCTTGTGTCGTTGTGCAGGGTGCGGGCTTTGCACTGCCGAACCGGGGGCACATGTTCCGGCTGGGGCCGGCGGAGCATCCTAACGTATATGCCGGGGGGAAGCGTGCTTACAACACGATCATTCCGGCCATCATAACCAAGGAATCGTCACCCATTCCTGAGTTGGACACGGTGTTTGGCGTCATGGGCGGCTTCATGCAGCCGCAAGGCCACGTGCAAGTACTGCTCAATATGCATGCCTTTGGTATGGATCCGCAGACGGCACTGGATGCACCGCGGGTGTGTGTGGCGCCCAACTACTTTTGGTCGCCGGACCGGCAGGCTGCCGGGGGTACTGCAGACGCAAAGGGACCAGAGCCAGAGAACCAGCTGTTTGTCGAGGAGGGTGTTCCCCAGTCGGTGATTGACAGGCTGCAGGACTACGGATATGCTATCACCGAGGTCAAGAGCTTTGCACGTTCACTCTTTGGTCGAGGGCAGGTCGTCCGAACCAAAACGGACCCAGTGACAAAAGACCGGGTGTATGCTGCTGGAAGTGATGGACGTGGCGATGGGCATGCCGTGCCGTTGTACTAGCAGGCCTCCGTCTCTGATTTGCAGTCAGAGCAACGTGGCGTCTTCTGTGGCACACAACATCGAATGATTTCTCTATAGACACTGCCACCATGTGAGGATGTTATCGATTCAAACGAGGAAACATAGAGTCTGACGCCTTGTCTGATACTTCCTATACCCATTTTAGTGCTTGCGGGCATGGTAGAGTCATACTTGTATAATCCACAGCCCGGAATCTAGTAAATCACGGACACATGATACAAATATAACAACTGCAGGCAATCTGTCGAGGCCTCAGGAAACCGGGAAGCTCCACGACAAAACAAGCTGCTGCAGCTACTTTACTCTGTCGTCCCATCCGTGCATACTCCCATAGCCTGTGAGACTATCCCTCCCACAATGTACTCCTATGTTGATCCCCCCTATTACCTTCTTGAGGGTGGCCAATTTGATTTATCACTCGATATAGCAACACACAAACAGGCAAAATACGACCTTTAATTGCAATGTCCCAGCCTGCTCACCCTTCATTCTAGTATGCACCTGTCACCCGGCTCTGTCTTCTGCTTTCTTTCCTTTCATATCCTCCATGCATTATGCTTTGGTGGTGGGTACAAAGGATGGCTCAACGTTGACCAGCCCAAAGGTGACTACGTCCTGCTCGACGTCTCGTAGAACGCAGCCATGACATCTTCTTACGTCAACACACGCACCCTCCCCCCCTGGATAGCTAGGCGCAATCTATTATTCTTAGATGCTGCCTACTTTATGTCCCTCGAGTCTCCGAGTCCATCTATACTCAGTTTCTTCCGAGACAGCAAATTATCCGTTGTCCTACCAGCACGACGACCTCGTTCCTCTCCTCATCTTTTTTATGTGCATCCTTTGTCGGCCCGTCTCAGTGTCTCTGTGTTGTGCACTGGTCCAGCTCTACCATACCCCGGTCTACATATGCTCAGTGCCACCTCGTTTCATTTCTTGCCACTGCAGCTACCCGCTCACCATCAGAGGCACGTCTTTGTTTTTGGCTCCGTGCGCCTCTCTTTCAGCATTTTCTCCCTGCAGCCCTTATCACTTGCATGAAGACCAGATAGGCTGCCGCTACCTGTCGGCGTCTTCTGTCTGCTCTTCTACATTTTCTTTCATGCATGCTTGTCTCTTATGTTGTGCTGGTGCCTGGTTACATCTCAATTCGTATTGCGTCGAAGCTCGTGCTTGAGTCTCTACTGATAATTAAACAGAACAGCACACCAAGATACAACAAAGCGACACGAACGCAAACGACAGACAGAGACACGCGCAATCAAAGACTACAGCAAGCTCATATCTCACATATCATCGATAACACAGACCGGAACCAGCGGCCAGGGCCAAGCTGCAAAGGGACAGAACAAGCCCACGTCTCTCGTGCACAACCCGATATTTGTGAGGCAAACCTAAAAGACAAAAGAGAGCGTGGCAAGTGTGATCCCAACACACAAGGTGTCACTTGATATACACGGAGAGCTATCTTACAAGAAAGACGAGCAAAGCCCTGTGTGTTTGCATGTGGTTTACTGCAGAGGCCAAACACGCTGAAAATCGGGTCGAGTGACACAACAATCAGAGCGCCGTCTGTACTCGTATCTGGTTGCAAACGCCCACTATCAGCTATATTGACAGCTTTGCACTCGCAGGCCCGATAACCTTTTTGGCCAAGTCCAGCTACGATGGGCGTCTTCTTCGTCACATGGCAGCTCTGGGAGGAGATGACTTTTGTGAGTTCCAATACAGCCCGTCTTCTAGAGGCCGGATGCTGACTAACACTACAGGTCCTCGCATGTGCCATTGTCGTCGTCTTTCTGGTCGGCCTCTTCAAGCTGTGGCGCACAAGTCGCCAGGTCCGTCGGCAAGAAGTCATCGATGAAGAGAAACGCGCGCGCCTGGCCGAGATGCGCAGGGTCGGCCTGTCACCAACACGGACACGAAAACAGCGCGGAAACAGCGACATTCCCTTTGGCGTGCGCGCCATCCAGACCGGCGTCGAGGTCGATGGCATCTGGATCTCGCGGCCCACGACCCCCAGCCACAGCTCGTCCAAGTCTAGGATTCTGCTCAGCGAGGCCAGCAGCAGAAACAATGCGGCAGAAGGCAAGCGGCTTCTGCCGCGCGACTATCAACCGTACACGAGCTCACCACTTGGGCATGACACCGAGGCGGCGCCAGCATCGTCGTCCCAGGCGTCAAGCAGCGACCCTAGCGCCTACAGCGGTGGCCTCGTCGACACACATTCCAACATGTCTACGCCTCTGCCACAGATCTCGGAGAATGTCACCTTTGCGAGCAGCAGCAAGACGACTATGCAGGCTACAGACCGTGGCAGTAGCACACTGAACGAGGATGCTTTGCGGCGTCTCGAAGGAACGTACTCGCCAACGGGCTTTGGGGGACCAGGCGGTGGCAATAGCAGCGCCACACTCCGGCCGCCCTATTCAAACACATATATCCCCAGCTCGCGCATGTCAAATCCCAGCCCCAGCAACACCCAGCACAATGACCCCGAGAACTCTTCGAGCAGTCACCCACACTACGACCTGCTCACAGCAGGTATCAGCACGACTAACATCAGTAGGCAACCCGCCCACAGCAGCAACAGTACCAGAAGCCATAGCAGCACGTCGCAGCAGCAGGGACCAGCACCTGACAAACGCCAGCCTCTGATACTGGCCCAGTCCATGCAAACGCGACAGGCGACCGTGCTACCCGCAACAGCACCAGCCTACGTTTCGTATCGGGGTTACCACACACAGCCTATTGCATCATCAGCATCTCATCACTACTCTGCCCCTCTGCAGTCATCTTCACCACAAGTGACCACCTTCCCAGGCAACGCGAGAGCAAACCGGGTATCCTGCAAAGTCAACCCGGCGTTTGAGGTGCTACCAGCAGGAACATTCGACACAGAGGGCAGTGGCAGCAGGAGTAGGAAGGAAAATGTCAGAATAGCTGCCGACCAGAACACATCCAGCAACGGCAGCAATGCTGATGACGAAGCCGACGCACCGTTGCAGCCTCCCACTGCGGGGGCATCAAAGGCCGCGCCGCCGGTCCGCAACAAGCTGCGACGAACATCCTTTGCAGTTAGATAGCATCTTTCCTGGCAATCTCTCTTTTGTTTCCTGCATTATAGTTTTTGGCCTTTGTCTCCCTTTAAAAGGTTAGCATCGACGACGACTTTATTTCACATGGCTAGCAGGAGTGATGTTGTAGAACCACCCTTTGGCTACCATTAAGCGGCCATTCTTCATTCATCTGGACTGCATATTTGTATTCTTCATATTCTACCTTTGCTTTTCCCTCTCAGGTATTTAAACTTGATTGCAAGTCATCGTGACATGAATGAAGATCGAGTGTTGTGTGGTTAATCGCAGCTTAAAGTCAGGTGACTTGGCGTGCCGGTTTGTCATCAAATTCGCCCAGTCGCGCTTTCCGTCTTGGGCGCGGCGCGTCAACAACCCAAAATAGGTTGGAAAGAGAAAGAGCGACCCAGAAATATCGCACACACCCCTCCGTGGCTGCCTTGCACGTTCCAGTCATATTCTGTATTAACTCGCATTCGCCTTCCTTTGGTGTCTTCGGCTTCCTATCATTTCTGATCTCCCATTCGGCCCTTGCTGCTTGTTGTCCACCCTCACTTTCTCAAAGACACACGTCTTTCCCACAAATCTCTCTCTACGACGCGCCCAACCACACATTCGCACAACCGCACAATGACACAGGTCGAAGAATACGATGAGGGTGCTGAGGATGCTGGTGCTGGTGCTAACGTTGGCGCCCCCATTACCGTTGCTGAGCTGGAGGTCTGTCTTTTATGGCCAACATCCGTTATGAGGAGTCATCTCTCAAGACAACACTTCTGCGAACACATCTGCTGACAACTCTTCCTAGGGCCTGGCTGGGTTGACAAAGCGTGATGTCCAGCTGCTGCGTGATGGCGGCTACTACACCGTCGAGTCCATTGCCTATACCTCGCATCGTGTTCTCGAGCAGATCAAGGGTATTTCCGACATCAAGGCCAATCGTATCATCACCGAGGCCTCAAAGCTCGTGCCCATGGGCTTCACCACCGCCACCGAGGTCCATCAGCGCCGCAGCGAGCTGATCTGTATCACAACCGGCTCCAAGAACCTCGATACCATGCTTGGTGGCGGCATCGAGACCGGCTCTATCACCGAAGTCTTTGGCGAGTTCCGTACAGGAAAGTCCCAGCTCTGCCACACGCTCGCCGTCACCTGCCAGCTGCCCTTTGATATGGGCGGCGGTGAGGGCAAATGCTTGTACATTGATACTGAGGGCACCTTTCGTCCCAGTCGTGTGCTGGCCGCTGCCAATCGCTATGGCCTGTCTGGCGAGGAGGTGCTGGACAACATTGCCATTGCGCGAGCGCACAACTCGGACCATCAAATGGCACTACTGCGAGATGCCGGCCGCATGATGGCCGAGACTCGGTTTAGTCTGCTAATCATCGACTCTGCCACTGCGCTGTACCGCACCGACTACATGGGCCGAGGTGAACTCAACAGCCGGCAGATGCACCTGGGCCAGTTCCTGCGCCAGCTGCAGCACATGACCGACACCTACGGTATTGCTGTCGTGATCACAAACCAGGTTGTAGCCCAGGTTGACGGTGGTCCGGCGTCCATGTTCAACCCCGATCCCAAAAAGCCCATTGGTGGCAACATTATTGCCCACGCCAGTACCACCCGTATCAGCTTCAAGAAGGGCCGTGCTGAAACGCGTATTGCCAAGATCTACGACTCGCCTTGTCTGCCCGAGAGCGACTGCTTGTTTGCCATCACCGCAGACGGTATTGGCGACCCAGCTCCCAAGGACGACAAGGAGAAGGAGAAGGAGTAGCCAGCTACGACTCTCACATGTGCTATTCCTGCGTATCCTGTTCCTTTCCTGTGCTTCTCCATTCATTCCCCTCTCGCTTTCCCCTACTGCGTCCTTTTGCGTTCTTTTACTTTGCTTTCACGGAGTCACTTATGGTGTTCGGGATCATGCTGTGTCTTGCAGGACTCAGTCGGCGTTTTGCAAATCTGCGCGATATCTCTTGCTTTCAGACTGTATACAACGCGACATACGGAAGACAATCTATAATGAATAGACGACTACGATCTTAACGTGTGGATGGTGGCGCTGAAGATGATCCTGGATCCAATGTCTACTGATTACATAATGCAGCATATCATGTATTCCCACTAAATTTTAGTGAGGTCCCCTGTAAAAAAACGTACCTGCCGGAACCTGAGCTGATTTCCTAATTGGGCTAGTGCCATCCAATCCCTAGGCTCTGCCGTTGGCTGGGCTTGCCTTGTGTTTGGACGCGTTTGGCAAGTGATTTTTCTGTAGGAAAAAGTGAAGCCAAATTGAAGCAGAAAGCGACAACCATCCAAACCAAGCATCGCGATATCAACAGACGTCGACAACAGCGACGCCGGCTGCCATCTACATCGTATATCCGATTTATATTACGGCACCTATCCCGACTTTCATCATCTCGATCGATCTCGTTTCGCGCGGGCCCTGTGTTGAATCGCCACGAGCGCTACGTCGAGGCGGACATGTCTCGCGAGCTGTTCTACGCCTACAAGGAGACCCGGCTTGGCCTTGAGCCCTCGTCGTCGGCGACCGTTGTTCACGCACAAGTCCCTGCCATCAATGGCAATGCTGGCCGGCGGCTAACCCGGCTCGTGGGTCGCAACGGCAGCAACAACACCGCCAGCAACGGCAGCATCTTCACCAGCAGCAACGGCAACAACAACACATCAGCCCTGCTGTCCGGCGAAAGCACATTCACAGAAGAAGAGCGCATCTACCGCAACAAGAATCTTTCTACCGAGTCGGGCATCTTCCACCGCCGCCACCATGACGCGCCGCGCAGCTTCCTGTGGCGTGTCCTTGAAGGCGGCCATGTCATTAGCATTCGCGCTGTCGACGTCGCGCGGTCCGAGGGATCGCTGGCATCCTCAGTCTCCTCATCCTCCTCCTCCTCGACGGACGCGCCCCTGACGCTCTACCTTCACTTCCCCAAGCCCGTGCGCCCCGGCTGCATCGCGCTCACCGACCCGCTCCAGCACGACGCCCTCTCTATTTTCGTGCTCGACGAGTCCTTCTACCTGCACCACCTCCAGCTGCGCCCCGACGTCTTCCGCAAGCGCTCATTCACCAACGAGGCCGACCTTGGAGAGGCCTGGAAGCCGTACCTATCGGCCACGTTCAATTTCAAGCAGCCGCGCCGCCTGGTTGCCGTCTCCGCCAATGAGTTTGTTGTCGCTCTGCACGACGGCGGTCTTATCAGCTTCCGCCGTGACCACGTCCACGACTCCAACGCCAACGTCTCTTCTGGTGGCTGGAAGGAGTCGTTTCACAGCCCCGTCGGCCTGATCCAGGGCCTGCGCAGCATCCTTCCCTTCCAAGGCGGCCCAACGATCAAGTACGAAGGCACGAACCTCGAAATCACGGCTGCCGCGTCGGCGGTCACCTCGACCCTGGGTCTAGACGAGACTACATTCATGTTTACCGTCTGTCTCGACCACCGCTTGCGCATTTGGAACGTTGAGCGCGGCGAGATCTGCTATACGGGCGATATCCTTGGCCAGAAGCGCGAGCCTAACGAAGCGCTCGGTAAGTGGACCATTGACCCCAGCCAGACCAACCTGCTGCGCGTCCTGGTCCTCGGCGAGGGCACAGCTGTGATTGTCACATACTCTCCCGTGGGTGCTGGAGCGTTCAAGTTCTGGAAGGCGACAGCCACGTCCGATGCCGGCGGCAACGTCTCTATCGAGGTCGACGCTATCGACAGCGCACCCGGGCCCCTACTGCCCCCCACCCCTTCAGCCGCCGACGTCTGGACGCTTGCCGACTTTGCCATTACCTACTCACCGCCACGCAAGCTGGGTCTCTGGGTGCTATGGAAGAACAACCTGATTTACCGCGTGATGCAGATGGACGCCGACTTTGACGGTCTGTCGTCCGCCTGGAAGAGCAACTGGGTGGGTGTGCAAACGGACAGCGGTGTGCCAACAGCCCAGACATCGGGCCCCTGCGATCCCACCGACGCTGCCGAGAAGTGGCTTGACACGATCTTTTTCCCTGGCCGCTTCTCGCGTGCAACTCTCGAGACTGCCCTGGCTATGTACGAGCGCGGCCTAGGCGCGGCCAAGGAGAACACTGGCGCCAGAGGCGGTAGAACCAGTGCATCCGCAGCAGCCTCATCACTCGCGGCTTCTTCATCCTCAAACGGCAAGAGTCTTATGGAGTCCATCTGCTCTGTTCTGGGGTCAACGGCAGTACTCGAGCGCAGCTCGTCTGGCGCCATGGACTATGACCTTTTCCGCAGTGCCAGTGAGATTCAATGGCGCCGCTTCTACCGGCTGCTAGTGGAGCTTGACAAGCAGCGCGGCGAGGCTCTGTCGCTGGCGCTGGACCCTGAACTGGGCCTCGCCTGGGTCGTCTGTACTGACTGTATCGCCGTTGCACGTGAATGCAGCGGACTGGAGCGCGTCTACCACAACGCGTCTAGCGGCAACATCATCAACATTGCCGCCAGCACCGGCGGCCGCCCTCACTCCAACGCAGTGTACCAAAAGGTTGGTCGTCTGCTTGCCGCGGGCGCCACCTTTGTTGATAGTTTCTCTGATGGCATGCTGCAGTCGAGTGAGGCCGCACTCCGTGCCGAGCTCTTTGGCGAATGCCCATCAAAGCCTGACGAGGAGCGTATCCAGTACCTGTCTGACAAGGCCGGTTTCTGGCGCCACCTGACTGAGGACGAGTGTGCCCAGGTGGTTGATATCCTTGGCGATAACTTTGAAGATGTCGACATGGCGACCTACCGCGCACTCTTCTCACTCTTTGACGACGTCGTCCAGCAGCAGCTTCAGGGCGGCCACGATGTGCGCTACCCCTTTACACAGTTTGGTCAAAAGCTGGTCATCCGTGGCCTTCAGGATACGGCCGAGCTGTTCTGGCAGATTCTGTTTAGGCAGCTGATTCTGCTGGTGCACATGGAGTTTGAAATCGAGGACGAGCGCGTTGCCCTGCGCAGTCGCGTTGAGGTCGGCCAGGTGTATGCAAAGCTCATTGAAGCTCTCAAGCGCCTTGAGCTCGTAAAGTGGCTCTCACGCACCGAGTTCAGCGTCGCCCTGTCGCGCTCCGAGCGCGAGTCTCTCTCGGGCTCTGTCTCGGGCTCATTTTCGGGTGCAGCCGGCGGTGCCAGCGGCTCGTTCTCGGCCAGTGGATCTGGATCTTTCTCCAGTGCGCCGGGCGCAGGACCGAACGGGGCCACGTCGTCGGCAGTCGGCGACAGCGAAAACGCTACACAGATTGTTACTGCCCTGGAGGGCAGTGTCGGTCACCTGCTTGGCCTGAGCGAGCTGGCCGATAATAATGTTAGCCTCTCATCGCTGCTGACCGATATCATTGTCGACATCTGCTCTGCCCAGAGCACCATTCAGCTTGATCCGGCGATGATTCAGTGCATGCTGCTCAAGCGCGGCCGTGCCGACCTCTCGCTGCAGCTGGGCGCATTTGCCAGCGACGACCCCTTTTCCACATATGTGCAGGGCCGGACGTACCTTGCACTGCGCGACTATGACACTGCCAGCATCTATTTCCAAAAGGCCGCCATTGGCTTGAGTGCCACCGTCCGTCACCCGTACGCACGACACAGCTCCGGCCTGATTGACGACTCGGAGTGGAATTTGTTCTACAGCGGCCTGCCCAACTATTACGCCCACATTGTTTCGCTCTACGACCGCCAAAAGGCATATTCGTTTGTGATTGACTTTGCACGCCTGTCGCTACAGTTTGTCCGTAGCAAGGCCAACGGCATTGTGGGTGCTGGCTCCCTGAGCAACGGCAGCCAGAGTCAGGGCCAGACGCAGTCCAGCCAGGGCGCGGCCGGGCACCATAGAGGGACATCCAAGGGCCATGCTAGCAGAAGCGGCAGCTTGGGTGCCAACGACCCGTCAGCCGAGGCGGCGTCTCTGTCGTCTACGCGTACCGAGATGCTGAGCAGGCTATTTACTGCGGCGGCGGCGCTCTCGCGCTTTGATGTCGCTCACAGCGCCCTCATCTCCATGGGCCAACCCATTCTTCCTGCCGGTGCCGCATCGGCTTCTACGCCACCGTCTCCCTCGTCGCTGACGGGCTCTGGCGCCGCCACAGCACTGCAGCGGTCTGGTCTACGGTACTTGGTGGAGCGCATGTGCGAGACGGGCGAGGTTGCCTCCCTACTAGCCCTGCCCTTCCCAGCCAGCCTGCGCGATGCCGTCGACGATGTGCTCGAGCACAAGTGCCGTGCCGCGATGGAGGTTGTGCGTGGCACTCCCTGGCACTACATCCTGTACAGTTGGCGTGTTGCACACAACGATTACCGCGGGGCCGCGAGCGTCCTGCTGGACCGCCTGCACAAGCTGCAGCAGGCTGGCGAGGGCGACAAATTCCTGGCCACCATGGGCGCAGCTGGTCTCGGTGACGACGACGCAAGCGACGATATCCTGGACACGCCGGTGACGCGCCAATACCTGATGCTAATCAACACACTCAGCTGTGTCGAACCAAAGCAGGCGTGGATCTACACAGAAGACCCCATGGGAGCACCACCGTCGTCTGCGACACGCACAAAGCCGCCATACGACCTGGGTATCCTATCGAGTGTCGAGTCGTCTGATTCACCAAAAGAGACGACCGAGACTACCGAGACTGCCCCCAAGGACCACAAGGACTCGCCAATGGCGTCGTTCCTGAAGAAGGCGGCCGCAGCACAGCGGCCTGCGTGGCGCAAGGTGGTGACGCTGGCAGACCTGCGGAAGCAGTACCAGGCCGAGCTGGACCGGATTGCGGCGATCCAGAACAACCAGTTTGAGTTTGCCCACGAGGACATCACGATGGACGACTAGCCAGACTAGGAGGGAGATAGGGTGTGTTAGTGTTCATGCAGACGGGTAAAAAGCACGGTCGACGGCGTTGGGATCTTTTGTTTATGTTTCTGATATACTATTTCAAAACTTCGTCCATCGTGATTCTCTGTACTCGCCATATATTGTCATTTTCTTTTATTCACTTATTGCATTGTGTACACGCGGCCACGGTTTTCAGATAGCCTTTCTCTCAAAGTAAAGTAATATAATGCTGTGGTCGTTGAACTAGCAAGACTACATTCACATGGGACTCAAAGATGTGCTTTAATATTTTATGCATTTTTGATAAAACTGGAGATTGCAAAGAAAAAGAAAAGAAAGAAAAATGGTAACATGATCCAAAGCAAGAATGCTAATCAAATACGAGTGGAAGCGATACGAACTACAGACTTACCTCACAGGACAGTAAAATTGGCAATCTCTGCTTCAAAGGCTTCGTAGCTAGAGATCTCATCTAGATCCGACCGGGACAGCTCGAGCGCCGACTCAGACTCGGCCTTTAACTCGGCCGGCTTGACAGCCTTGTCTGTACGAGACCATGCCTGCATGCGGCGGTCCAAGTCTTCGCGAAGGAGACGGATGTTGGTGCTCAGCTTACCGACCGGGCGAGGCTTGGGCGCGCGAATGGTAGCATCGCTGTCGGTGCTTGCAGCACCAGCACCGTCGTCGCCACTGAAGTAGCCGCCGTCGTCGGCGCTGATCTGCCGGATTAGCGTCTCGGCAGCCGGTGGCTCATCGGGCCAGGCCTCGTCGGCCTCGTCGTTACCAGTCTCCAGCTGGAGCATAGACTTGCAAGCATCCTTCTCGTCGTCACTGTCAGCCTTGTTGAGAATCCGGCCGAACCGGGCATGCAGCGAGGACATGCGCTCCCGCACCTCCTTTGCATTGCCCCGATAGCGATCGAGGACGGCCTCGCGGGCACAAGGGATGCACTTCTCGGGAAGCCGTAGGGCAAGAAGCATGGGAACGGGCGGCTTGGCCGTCTTGAAGCTGGGGCCGCGCAGGTCACGGATTGGATAGATGCGCTCGGTCGTGTGGTCGCAGGCAAAGATCACACGACGAGTAAAAAAGCGAGTGCTGGCGGGGTTTCTAGACGTAGAGGCCATCTTGTCAGTCATTGTAAGTAAGACTTGCCTTTGGGAGTATCTTGTCCGGTAGATTTCTCAATGTAAAGATGGGAGTCTGTTGCTATCCAGGTCTATCATTCTGCTGTGTGGTTGTTGGGCTTTATATAGGCTATAGCATCCGTACTCTTTATTGATGTGAACAAGACTGTGATGAACTGCATTGTGGTGCCGCTGCGCTCTTTGTTGTGAACCAACGCCATCATTGTCCACATCTGGCAGCAGACAAACAATGCACCGGGATATAAGCAACAAAGAATGAGATTCTCGTCTGTATTTCATTGTAACAAAGCTAGCCCAAGATCTGTGATGCCATGATCTCGTCAAAGTCTCGCGCCCAGGCCAGCCGAGGTCCAGCGTCGTTCGCTGCCGTCTTTGTTTCTCGAAACCTGCCCTTCTCAGTCTCGGAGACGTGTGGCACATTGTATCCCAGCCTTGCCAGCGCCTTGAGCAGCTTGCTGGTGGTTGGGCCATCACCGTCTGCAAGGACAATCCCTCCGCCGCCACGATCACCCTGGCCGGCATGGATCAGACACTCCAGATCTGTCGTTGAGTCGCCCATGTAGACGACTGGCTCGTCAATACCAATGGTGGCCGACAGCTGTGCAGCGTTCACGGCTGCCACCTTGAGCGCCTCGAGCTTGTCCAGGCACGATGAGACAGGGCTCGTGGCATCCTCCGCGCCGACCCTCTCGTAGTTTGATACGATGGCGCCCGACTCGCTGATTTTGTTTGTGTAGATCTTGACATCGTCTGCGATTCGCTCGTCGCCCTTTGTCTGTGTGCTCACTACACCTCGGATCCAGGCGTCTGACCAGTTGACAGACACTATCGAAACCGGCCACTTTTGGCGTGTAGCCACCTCGGTGAGAAACTCTGAGAAGCCTGGCCGCACACTCACGCCGTCGCTGCCGCCGGCCTGAACTGCCACCTGGCCCGCCTCGGCGAGACGATGAGGTGCCATGCCTCTGAACAGCCCAGCATCATACAGAGCGCGGATAGAGCCGCAGTCGACATCGCGCAGGCTCCTCAAATAGTCGAGCTCATGCTCAAGTGTGGTGCGGCTCGGCTCTGTGGGCGTATAGCTGGCTGTGTGGCGCTGATGGTCCGCCAGATAGTCGTCGACAACCCTTTTCCAGCGCGCGTCCCAGTCTACACCGGTGCCGCCGCTCTGGCTGTCCCGCTGCGTCTGGAACGAGACTGCAGAAGCAGCGAGAACACCGATCGTGTCATTGGCGGTGATGGTGCCGTCAAAATCGAGGATGATGTGCATCTTGGCGCGAGGAGCCGTGGTTGTGAATGTGAATGCTGAAAATAGAGCCAGCAATGCTATGCGATGAGAGAGCCGAGACCTGCTCTGCCGAGAGACAAGAGAGATCATGCGATCACACAGTCGGGAGAGGATGGTCGGGCAGGATCAAAAGTTCCCCAAATAAAACTGCCAGCCTACACAAGAATTATACTGTCGTCATCAGAATGAGGAGTTGGAGGTTAGCCTAGCTTGGCTTGTAGCTGTTGCGATATTAGTAGGCGATGCTCCACACTTTCAGTAGACGGCCAACTGATGCCATACATGGGAAAGCCCGTTTCTCAACATTCATAGACGCAGTTTCTTCCATTGATGGTATATTTTCTTCTGTAAGTGTTTTTTTTTTTGGTATCAATACGTAAAGCCTCAAGCGAGGCTGCCCTAGGAAATAAGAACAAAGAAGATGACATCGCCATAGTGACCGCTTGCGGGTTGCACGGCAAACGTGTCCAACAGATTATGGGTTTGAAAACAAAGGAAGATTATGAACAATGCGACTGTGTACCCGGTAAAAGTGTGCCTCCAGAAATAACCAACGCCTCTGCCAGCGATCCGGCTGGTAGATGAACAGCAAAGCCAAGAATAAAATGTCCAAGAATAAATGGCATAGACAAAGAAACGAGAAATCAGTGCACAGCCCTAGGCCGATGGCATCACGACATCCTCAAGCTTGATGTCCTCTTCCTCGCCGTCGGTGTCGGTGTCGGCGGACTCGGCAACAAACTCAGACGCCTTAACTTCGGCTGTGGCAGAACCATCCTTACGGTTCTCCGACTTGAGCTCCCAGTTGTTGGCAAACCGACCGCTGCGGTGCAGATCCGCCACCTTCTCCAGCGTCTGGCGCATGTAGATTTCGGGCTGTGGGATCTCGGCGCGCAGAGCACGCATTGACCAGAAGCGGAAGCGTCCAAAGCAGGCAAAGATAAGATCGAGCAGCACGTTCTCGGGCATGCGCGCCGTCTTTGTGTCGACCTTTTTGGATTTCGGCGGTGCTTGTGAGGTTTTCTGACAATCAGTATTGATAGAAAGTGAAAAAAAAGCCTAGGGGAGAGAGGGAGAGAGAAAAGGCAGAGTAGGGGACGTACAATAAAGTCGGTGGCGTAGTTTTGGTTGGCAATGCTACCGTTGCCAATGATACGGAAGTCGGCCTTGGTCGCGTCACCAAACTTGACTTGGGACTTGGGAATCATGGCAGCGCGGGCACGCTCATTGAGAATGTAGTCGCTCTCCACGTTCTTCACGGGCGCACAGTTCAGCTCGTGTCGGATGCGGCCTTCAACAATTGTTTTTTCTGTTCGTTAGCAACTATGCCAAATGCATATGAAGCTGAAAGCTTCGAAACCAAGCAAGCTGGCCTGAACTCGAAAGGAACCTACTCGGAATGGCTTTGCGGAAGTATTCTTGCCGCGGCGGGCGGCGGCCGTGCTGCCAGTGGTTGTACGCCGGCTTATCGGCGCGCTCCGGCTGCTTTTGGCGCAGCAGATGCGCCGGGATGCCGGCTGCGGCAGCTGCCGCACGTCGCTTGTTCTTGGCCTTGAACCCGGGCAGGTCTTGCTCGCTAAAGATAAAGGTGTTCTTGATCTGTGTGTTTTGGTTCGCACCCGTCTTCTGTTCCAGCATCGGCAGGTCCAGCTCGTACTCCTTGGGGATGCTTTGGTGGCTCGCAATGTCGTTGCGCAGCAGCATGCGCATGCGGTACTTGGACTCGCCGTTCTTGTCTGTCTCGGTCCACTGCCGCAGCGTCGCCACCTGGATCTCGGTGTCGTCGTCCATCTTGTCCCACGCCTCCCACACATATGGCGGCACGCGCACGAGGTACATGTTCGCAGCCGCGTTGTTGGGCTGCGCCGAGTTGTAGAACTCGAGGTCGCCGGCGTCTTCGTAGATGTCGTCCTCAGTGCCGCCCGCGCCGCCCGCAGCGGGGATGCTAGACATGTCGGTGTCTTCGCCGTCGACGTCCATCTTGACAGGCATCTCCTGCTTCACTGTCGCGTCGCCCGCCATCTTGACGTGTGCCGGTAGGAGCTTGTATGAGAGGGGTGTTGCGGGGTCGATCGATAATCAGCGCAGTGTCGAAAGGGGCGTAGTATAGTGTCAATCCGGGTCAATGACTGGGTGTGAAAGAGTCGAATGTGAGGTGCAGTTCAGTGCACGTTGACGAGGTTGATGAAAGAAGCGCGCCAGCTTCTGACCAAATGCGGCTCTTGCCTGGATCTCCTGTGAGGTAGTTGTGGAGCATTCTGACTAATCCAGCTTGGAGCTGTGGGAAGCCTGAAATGTCGAGTTGCAATGTGCGGTATGTATACACACTGTGCAATATACACCGTATTAGAATCCGAACTTGAATCGACTCAACATCGGCCGTCAGTGGCGATCGTCGACTTCACCTATCTATCTACGGAACCGATATAAGCATAGTCTTAAACTACTTGGTCCTTGCGTGTGAGCGTCCTCGAACCCGGCTTCATGTGGCTGCCAAGTCATTTCAATGTCCTCCATCGTGCGGCAACGAAGAAGCATTGGCCGTAGCAACCCCACGTCGTTGAGTCTTACATGAAAGAACCTGCTTTACGCCTGGTGCATTGCTTATCCCTCGGCATACGAACGCAGTGCATGGTGAGTTATTGGGTGGCGGATGCCTTCCCACTGTCACAGTCCTGGCTGTGAAGCACTGTCGGACCCTTCATGCAATGTGCCTGTGATAGCTGCTGCAATGGAACTGTGCCGAAGGACAACACACTCTATTCTGGGAAAGTTCTGTTTTCAGTACTCCGTATCGATAATGCGCACATCTTATTACTGGCTAGCGTGCTGCACACTGTCCTGCATAAGCATACATCCGCGGTGATGTGCTGGCGGAGGCATCAAGCCAGTCCCCGTGCAGGAGAGAAATAGACAGCGGTAGAATTGGAAGACAACGTCGAGAGGCAGAAAGGCCAGAGGTCACGCTGCTGCGTACAAAGGAAGAAAGAGCTAGAATATGCACAAGAGTGGCACCGAGCTGTCTATGGCGGTGTTGTCATTGGCAGGCAGGATGAGAAATAAGAAACAGGATGACGAATGGAAGAGGCTGTCTCTGGCTTTAACTCTTGATAATGATACTGCTGGCTGCATCTTATATTATATCTCTTTACAAATGCAATGTACTCGTATGTATCTTACTTATTCGGATTTGCTACTCGTACTATTCCCTGGTTCCTCCGCAGGTGTCGTTGTCCCCATGGGTAATGTGTGTCGGGATTGAAGACCGCATAGGGGCGGCATGTCAAGGCCGATATATTTGTTTTAGCTCTTACAGCCGCTGGACCTAGTCGAACTGGCCAGGCAAATGGGGCACACTCCAACACTCCAGCGCAGTAAAGCCAGGCGAGATTGCCCGCAATAATGATGCATGCACAGCATACGCATCGGCAAGTAGACAGGTGACAAGAGTCAAGCAAGGGATATCAGACAGTATTGCTCCAGACGTCGGTGGCAAACCTGGTGCTTTCTTTTTTCACCTTGGGCAAGTGGTAGGAGGTAGGATAAGACATCTTACATCGAGCGGAGACTACATGGCCGTTATGAGCATTCGTCTGTTTGTGTTTGCCCCCCGATAGGCGAGCCCAGACCTTGCCTACTCAACGGCGACAACGCTCACGAGCTAGAATACGGCTGTCTTCTAATGTTGTCGTGCCGTTGGCAGTAAGCGGGGCTACCCTGGATTTGCAGCAAGAGGAAGAAGCGGTGAAGAAGAAACGCAGAGAAAAGGAGGCGAGAGTGGGAAACGCAACGATGCTCCTTGCCCATGTCCGTTTTAGATATTAATTAACTTCAGGCTGAGCAGGCTCCATGGGAGGCAAGCAATAGGCGGTGTTGTTTTCACAGACTTGTTTCGCATTACGAGGCAACGAAAATCAAAACACAGACAGACATAGCATAACGTAAGATAAGCATACAGTATTTGCCCATGTGGATATGGAAGCCCTATTTTGCTATTTTGTCCATTGGCTACGCTAATACAGGGGTAGAGAGCTCGAAAGGTTCTAAGCATCATGAGAACATGCTCAACAACAAGGCAGTGGCCAAATGTGTGGCATGCATGTCTGAGTGCAGTATCTTTCGTCTAACAGCTTCATGTACGATACCAGACCTCCGAATCTCGCTGTTGACCGCGACGTTGTGCCTCACATGAAGCAAGGGGGCACCCTTGCGGCTCTTTAGAAAGCTTCTGCCCACAGCCTCGAAACATTGAATATTAGTATCTCACAGCTATTTTGCTGGGTGCGGAAGATGGCGATGGTGGAGTGGCAGAAAAAAGCAGAGGGGCATCGGCACGGAGTAAAGACGGCACGAGGTAGAGAGAAATTGCGCCGGAGGTCAGCAAAGAAAGCTGTAATTATCATGGGGCAACTAGCCTTCCCGTCCATCCACAGTCTACTCCGTATAAGCATATATAATATTATATACATATTCTAGACACTATCTAAAAACCAGACGCAAATGCGCCTCAGCCGCCATATCCTTGAGTCTTGTCTGTTCAGAACAGACGTTCCGCCCACTGCGAATGCATGGATTTGTATTCACGGAACTAATGTGGTTTCGATTAGCGCTGGCTTGAGACATCTGGTTCCGACGGAGACAAAGTGCGGAGCATACAGTGTATGCATGTGCAGTGTGCAGTGTGCATTGTGCGTCTGGGTATGCACATGTTAGACCCGAGACAGGATAAGAGTATTCAGCTTACAACATGTCCACTCGAGGTTGCTATTAGCAGCCTCATCTTTCTTGAAACACGTAGAATAAGCTTTGATGCCCTGAAATCTTTCAGCCGTTGCCGGGCATTGGATCTGATAGCAACTAGACGCATGACATTCTTGCCGCTCCCCTGTTTGATGGCCGGTTCTTGTTTCCGGCGTGAGTATGATGTCGATAACTTTGTCGATATAAACCGAATGAAAACAAGTACGAGAAGCAACAGTCTGGATACTGAAAGGTACAGAGGGAAGCTTGTGGTATGGATAGCACTGGGTAGGCTCCTGATCCGCCTTGCCTCTATCAACATTCTCTTAGCCTCCAATCTCGCGGGTGACTGCGTCGCCTCGATCGTCTGTGTGCTTCCGTACATGCACATCTGTAGATGGGCAACTACGCTCTGCATACATTACACTCTATTTATTAAATCTTGGCCAGTCATTCTTTTACTCGGCAAACTGATGATATACGTGTGCGCACGCAGGCAAGACTGTTCCCTAGATTCCAGCTTCGTCCGCAACCTCATCTCCCCTTTTTGACTCGGACGAAAAACAAACTAGGGACGTCTAGTTTCGCCACCTGCCAGTCCGTAATTACTCTGTCGACGCCATTACCTGTCCTGATATGTATCTTGTATGTGATTAATGCCGTCAGCCAGAAGCCAGTTGAGCACCAGCCCATACTCCGTAGACCACCCAGCCACCACAACAAGATCGCCCCCTCCCTCCCTTAGTCCTTTGCGAAGACCCCGGCGGCGCGGCCTGGGCCGGGCATCACTACTCGAAGACAAAGAGAAAACGAACTCTGCAATTCTGTGTTTTGTGCTTTGTGTTGTGTGCTAATTTACACTTGCCTTTGCAAAGAGATGTCCCGATGTGATGAGAAACAGGCATTGGCTGCCGTTGTCTTTTCCATCTCGGATAAACGTATGTGTCGTAACTATGCTTAGGTTATCTACGAGTAGAGAACGAGAGTGTGTGTGTGACATGGCGGCAGTGTTTCACCCCTCCTGGTGGGTAAGCGGCTACATGAGGTCCAAGCTGCCGCCACAACAGCCAGCAGAGCAGCAGGGGTGGGCAAAGAGTGACTGCGAGCCAAGACGGTGCGGAAGACGACACGACCAGACGGCAAGAGTGCAAGCAGACAAGGCAGAGAGAGGTCTATGAAATAAGACTGGCACAGGATCAAGCTTCGACTGAATAGAAAACAGGAAACAAACACATCCGGCAACTAGAGTAGAATTCAATCGAAAGACGGGGTGTCCGTCAAGCCGATGTACGGCGTGCGTAGGAAGCCAGCCAGCCAGCCATCTGCTAGCTGTCTGCCAGCCAGGGCATGCTCCGGCAGGGCGCCCTTCCTCTGCTTATGTACGAGTATGTTATCTTACACTCGAGCACCTGTTCCCCGTTTCTGGAGAAGGTATTGCTCCGATATGTCGGGGATGCCGATTGAAGCTGTGAGACTCGAAGCGGGTGACTGGGATACAGCATTGAGCAGTTCTTGATACCCCTCAGTCTCTCCGACGTCTCTCAAGCTGTCCGTAGGAACGGTGATCGCATGGCTTGAGTCGACCTCCATTGCTGACTTGTTTGAAAGATATCTTACCGTTCTCAGCTCGTTCTGCTTCCCCTCTTCCCCTTCGCTCCCGCCCCTCCTCCCGCCCGGCCTGCCACACCAAAAACAACAGCGCACGGGGAATCGGTGTCTTCTTCTTCGTTTTTCTACTCGTACTATTGCCAATGGACAGGGGGGTCGTTGCAGCCCTGACACTTTGCAGAGCCGTGCACGTCCAGTATCTGCTGGCACTACTCCGTAATACTTCCTATGAGTCTCTGTGTTTCTCCCCCTGCAGGCTGGGACGATCACCTTTGAATATAACATGGGAGGACAGAACCCCCTCTCCCTATTTCGTCTTTGCATAAGATATATCTTGCCTTGTTCTCCCTATTCCGTATCTCAACTCTGTTGGCGCTGGCACCACGTAGACCCTTGGCGATGGCCGCCGTTCTTTGTTCTTTGTCTGTTTCGTTTTCAAGCCCCCTACTTCGTCGCTGGTGCCGATCGGCGGGGGTTTATGAAATTCGGGGTCTTTTCTGCGCCCCAGCCAGGAACTGCTACGAGTACTCGTAGATATTCTACATCTCGTCAATATCTCCGCTGAAAGTTGCAAAAGTTTGCTTGGTAATGAGTTTACTTGTTCTACTTGCTCCCCCAGGCTCGCGGAGTGTCGATACAGGACCAGAGGACCGCGTGCATAGCGCCCACCAGTGCACCTCGAAAACAGTCTCCGACGTAAGATGAGATACCTCACGCAGGAGGAATAGAACATGGAAACATGGAATCATGGAAACATGGAAACACCCGCAACGCATAATCACTTGCCGGTCAACAGTCCGGTGCCCGTCTGGGTGCCCGGGGAGCATCCGCCAGGACTGCAAGGCACGGTACCGGACCATACTCTGTGATGCTATGGAAGCATCTCGTAGTCTATGACTGCTGAATATGTCTCTTCTTATCATCCTCGCAACGCTTGAGATACCCGCTTACGAGAAACACATCTCACAACAGCCGCCTGCCTGTGCTTGAAACCCTTCGCTAGCCCTGTCATTGGGTCGTCTGTTCTCTAGTGGCTTGGTGGAGCTTGTTCCACTGTCCACTGCTCGTCCCTCCTGGCGCTATCCTCGCTTTCCCTTTTTACTATTCTCGAGTCCCCTCGTCGGCCCTGCTTCTGTGATCCTCTGCGCCGTAGTATTGCAAGATGCGCCGTAAACGCGGGTCAGTCCTAGCTGCCTTGTATTGCCCTCTGTCTGTAGCATCCTCTGTCTACAGTGTGCTCGAAAGGTAGCGTGACGGTATGTGCTCGAAAGGCAAGAGCAAAGCATGGATACCCAAAAGGCGGAAAGAGCGACTGGAGGATCAATGTGACGGGAAGAGCACCTTCCATTAGACAGATGCTAGCCAGCATCACCAATGGCAGCAGCACAGACGAAATGGGAAACAGCGGCTGAACCCTGGCAGTTGCTCTTTCCCCTTTCCCTCCTCATTACTACGACGTTGCCAGCGCTCTTGCCAATTGCGCATGCTGGTCACGGACTTTGGGTGCTCCTGCGTCTTGTGTGCTGGATCGCTCCTGCCCCCCTTTCGCACCAATCACCCACTAGAAACGCCCTGTTGCTTGCTCTTCGATCCCTCCTTCCCTCTTTCCCTCCACACCTCGTCTCCTCTCCCCCCCCCCCCCCCATCCTGTGTGAACTGGCTCCTCCTCCTTTTGCCATTTGCTTCTTCTGCTACTTTGTCGCTTCTGCCTCTTCCTTTCCTTTTCTGTTTCCTCTCTCGTGCCTCACCACCACACTCTTTTGGTCCTCGTTTGGATTCTTTCTTGTGCAAATACCAACATTCTTCTCTTCTTCTTCTTGTCTGTTGTATTTCTGTTTCTATTACTGTCTGTATCTTTCATCTGTATTCCATACTCCCCCCCGGCTTGCCTGCTCCCGCTTCCACGTTTTTTTCTCTATTTCTTTTCTTTTTCTACCCTCATTTTCCCTTCTTTTCCTTTCTTTTTGTTCTTCTTCTCCCGGAACGCAGCAACCTGTATCATATATTTTGTTCTATAAAGGTATGTTTCTCTCTGCAATAGCTCGGGGATAGGTCGCCCATTCTCCCTCCCGCCTGCGAAGCCTCATTCCTGGACCTCGTCTTCCCCTCATCGATATCGAAACTCGCAAAATCAACAGAGTCGCCGCTCGCCGCTCGCCGCTCAGCCAGAGGCGGTGAGCGCATTCGACACTACGACCATGCCCTGCGACCGCCAGTCACAATTACGATTTCGCCATGCTGCGCAATTCTTGGAAGCGAGACGACTCTTGTTCTGGGGGCGACAAGGCCGTTGGTGGGCGAGACACCATATGCATCTGCATTGCTGCATTGGCTCAAGTGGGAGTGTGGTGCGGGATCAAATGCGGAGCCCAGAGACACATACGAGCAGCAGTAAACAACGACGACGACAACTACAGCTGGAACCAGAAACCAGAACGGAAGTTTCCTCGTCACCAGCCGAGCTTCACATCCAGCACACGACCACGACACATGTTCGCGGAGCGGCCCAAGACCGGGAGATGTACAGGAAACTCAAACTAATGCCTGGCGCAGTATAATATATCCATCCGAGTCCATCTAGCGATTTGGTCCTGTACGAAAGGCTACGATACGATACGTTGCTGTAACAAAACGACATGCTACGAAAGGAAGAGCGCATATAGAAAGAGAGCATCCAAGAAGCCGAAACAAAAGTAACGAATCGAAACGAGAGAAACGTCCTGAACCCAACGCCAGGATCTCACAAGCTCAGTGACGGCCACAACGACCGTAACAACTTGGCGATCTACTCGTCGTACTCTCCCATATCCTCCCATACCCTCTCAGAGACTCCCTTCATCTCCCGACGGCCACGATGGACGAGTTGCGCTACAGAGCGCAGCAACCTCCACTTGGTGACACCAACATGGGCTCCTTTGTGTCCCCTCCACGGAACGGCAGCCGCATGCCCCAGCCTGCCGCCTCCCACGACCCAAGATCTGTTCTACCTCGTCGGTTCACCACTGACTCGGGGCGTGTACCAACACTCTCAAGCCTCACGCCGCAGCGCGGGCCTGAGCAGCAAGACATGTCGACCTCAGCAGTATGTTCATCTCTCTCAGCCAACGGCTTCTTGCCCAACTTATAGCCGACTTCTAGTCGTGTTCTTCAAATCAAGCATCTAACAGTGATCAAACATAGGCTATGCACAAGGTTCAACTAGTAAGACGTCGACGGCCGAGTGGGCATAGCTACGGCAAGCTGAACAGCCTCCAAACTAACACTGTCCCGTAGCTCGAGAAGAAGAAGATAGAGTATGAGAAGCTGCGTGAGCAGAAGCGTCGGTTCGAGGCCGAGATGCAAAAGCTCGACCAACAGCAACTGCGTGACGAGCAAGAGCTGGCCGCCATGCAGGAGGACCTCGGCCGCAGCATCGGCGCCGCTATCAATTCGGGCCACCAGTCTGAGCCCACAACGCCTCCAGAATACCGCGAGACGTCTGCCGGCTTTCCGACCATGTTCTCACGCCCCAACCGCTACTCTACATCGAGCCTGACCTCGCCGCCGGGTCTTCTCTTCAACCGCCCTGGCCGTTCGGGCTCCCAGATTGCCTCTCCCCAATCTAGCATCATGCAGTCATCCTCGTCATCAGTGCAGCGTTATGGATTCGACGACCCCCGTTCTGTGCCTCTCACACGCCGTAACAGCGACGATGATGACAAGGAGGAGGCGGTTCGTCAAGACCCAACGAGCCACCGCTCAACCAATGCGTACGTACTTTACTTGTCCCTACTACCATTTGTGGATCTATGAGATCTTCCTCCCACTCTTACTCTCCCTGTCCCTCGCCCTCACCCGCACCCTCACCTCCCTCGCAGCTATTGTTAGCATGCCTTCCTACTATGATCTTCTTTCGCTGCGTGCATATGGAGGCGGCCCAGTCGGCTGCCCTCACCTTGCCGACTTCGCTGTAGTTGAGGCTCAATTAGGAATGTCTGATACCAGTGTGTCAGACTCCAAGACGTCATTCGGCCGTATCATGCTCAGCAGCCGTTCACCATGAGTGACCACCTTGACATCTCACTATGAACTCTCGTGAACATTGAGTGTCAGATCACCTTGGTCTCAGAGCTTCATATCCCCAAGTGAGCTTTGAATTGCCATTGTCCTTGTGCCCTAGTCGTCCTTTCGGTTGTGACTATATAAGCCTGGGCCTCTACTCTACCATTGAGTGTTAGCAAATCCTCACGACCTCACAACTCACCCTTCTCACAATTCAGCATCTCATCTTTATACTCATCCTCATCCTCATCCTCGTCCCTTCACTATTCATATTGCAGACACTGGGTGTCCTCAATGTTTGCTCGATAACTTGAATATCTTCACAAGTTTTTATACTCTTCCTGGCCCTTTGTCTCGACTATTTATACCCAGCACGTTTTCCTCGATCACCATCCTATCTCTCTTCTTCCTTTCTCATTTTTTCACGTATCTTTCTTTTTTCCACCAAAACTTAGCTTCTGCTACGACTCTGTTCCCTTCTATTCACAGTTCTGTTCTCGTTTGTTTTCTCCTGGGTCATCAAGGCTTGCGTTTTTATGGGAATCGTTTAACTCGAAAGAGAACAAAAAGAGCATATTTTCGGTGTTTTATCTTTTGTTTCACTCATCAGCTTCATCATTGCATCATTTCCCCAACATTTCATCATCAGCCTGCACCAACACCTCTTGAGATGCCTCAGAATCCTCCCGCCATGGTGGAAGACATCCACGCTGACCTGTCCCCTTCCAGCATGAACCGGTATAGTATGCCAGTCACTAGATCAAAGACAGCCTTTTACGACATCTCGTCCCTTGACCAGACCAACACCACCCGCTTTCTCTTCGGCGAAGAGGAGGAGCACCGCAATGGTGAGGTCAAGCACTACCAGCCGGCTCCTGTCGTTGCTCCCAGCCATGACGAGAGCTTTCCTACCCTGACTCGCCGTGAAGGCCAACCCCACATGGTATGTTTGTTTTTCACTTTGTGCACCCTGACATCGAAGACTATGCCCTTCGGGGAAGGCATGTTCAGTTTGCCCTCAGATTCATTTCAGATCACCCTCACTGCCATGTTCCATTCGCATGCTAGCATAAGGCCTGGTTTAGGGTGAAGTGGCTCCCACCTGTAGAGGACAAAACCGGAAGCCCATTTTTGACATGATCCCGTTTCTCATTTCTCTCTCTTCTGTCTATTTGTTCATGTCGTATTGTCGGCATCTGGGTCCAATTTGTCGCGCGTCTCTAGTTCCAACAACTTCTCTTTTCGCTTGTTGATTGTTGTACTAACATTTGTCTTAATAGCTGTCTGCATCTTCTGCTGCCCTGGATCTTGCTCTCTCACAGACCCCGAAGCCTGAGGCCGCTGCAAACCCTAACAGCTGGGCAAACGCTCGCCGCCATCGCACTCAGCCGAGCCTCTCTGGCCATCCCCCGGCTTCCATGGCCTCGTCTCAGTCCAATGCATCCTCTGATGCTGGCGGCATTAACGGTGTTAATGTTCGGCACTCGTTTGACATGAAGTACTACGGCGAGAATGCCAATGACGGCTCGGCGTCGTCCATCATGACCTCTCCTTCCAGCCAGATCATGGCTACGCCTCCCAAGCTGCAGACCTCGTACTCTGCCAATGATGTGGCCACGATCAAGTCCACGCCCGGCTCGGCCATGGCCTCCAACGCCAATAACCATGCTCAACAATATCTGCACAACCACAATGCTAGCTTGGGCCGTATCCCTGCCGGCGCTCTTCCCAGCCGCCACAGCCGTGAGCTCTCTACGACCGACATTAACAATGCGGTTGCTGCTCGTGAGTATGCCTCCATCGGGACTGCGCTTCAGGGCAACCAGGGCTCGTATGGCCCTGGCTCGGTCCCTGTCAGCGCCCCCCCTCACTCGCAGCCCCCCTTCACTGCTAGCTCCCTTGCTGCTGCTGCTGCGGCTGCCTCTTCAAGCAGCACTGTGACCAGTATGCCCTCTGCGACTACTGGCAACCAATATATGGGTAGTGGTTACTACAATGGCAACAACTACAGCCTGTCGACTGCGCCTCCTGTCACTATTGGTAACCCTGCTGCGTACGGCCCCAACGCCATCCCCATGCTTGCTCAGACGATGCAGGCTCTGGCCCTCAACAACAATGGCGGCATGTACCAGGCCCAGGGCTTTGGCAATTTCGGCCCCATCTATGGAGCTCCTCCTGCCCCTGGCCCTGGTCCCCAGTCGTCGTCGCGGGACAATCAGACTCGCGTCATGCAGAGCCGGCGCCAACTCGAAAATGATGGTAAGTTCGCAATAGCATGTTTTACCCAATTCTATTTGAAATTTACAAGTATCACCGTACTAACTATTTGCCCTCGATGTAGCCATGAACCGCTTTAACAACATGCCTCTGGAGGCTGTCGGCGGTACCATTTACGAGCTTTGCAAGGACCAGCACGGCTGCCGCTACCTCCAGAAGCAGCTCGAGAACCGCATCCCTGACCAAGTCCATATGATCTGGAAGGAGACAAACCAGCATGTCGTCGAACTGATGACCGACCCTTTTGGTAACTATCTCTGCCAGAAGCTTCTGGAGTACTGCAACGATGACGAGCGCACCGTCCTCATCCAGAATGCTGCTCAGGACATGGTCCGCATCGCTCTCAACCAGCACGGCACGCGTGCCCTTCAGAAGATGATCGAGTTCATCTCGACTGAGAAGCAGATCCAGATCATCATCGAAGCTCTTCGCCACCGGGTCGTTGACCTTATCCAAGACCTCAACGGTAACCACGTCATTCAGAAGTGTCTCAATAAGCTCTCTCCGGCCGATGCCCAGTTTATCTTTGATGCTGTTGGTGGCGCTTGCGTTGAGGTCGGCACTCATCGCCATGGCTGCTGCGTTTTGCAGCGCTGCATCGACCATGCCTCGGGCGACCAAAAGGTGTGGCTCATTGCGCGCATCACTGATGAGGCAGTCACCCTCATCCAGGACCCCTTTGGCAATTACGTTGTCCAGTACATCATTGACCTCAATGACCACAACTACACCGAGCCCCTTGTTGCTCAGCTACGCGGCCGTATCTGCGCCCTGTCGCGCCACAAGTTCAGCTCCAACGTTGTTGAAAAGTGTCTTCGTTGCTCTCGTGAGCCTTCCCGCGACATGATCGTCGAGGAGCTCCTGACCCCCGGCGAGATTGACCGTCTTCTGCGCGACTCGTACGCCAACTATGTCATCCAGACTGCCCTTGAGTACGCCACGCCCTACATGAAGATTCGTCTGGTCGAATGCATTCGTCCCCATCTGCCCCAGATCCGCTCGACGCCTTATGGTCGCCGCATCCAAGCCAAGATTCAGACCTATGAGTCGCGCAGCGGCCACTCCAGCGGCCATATCACGCCTGCCGATTCTTCCCAGGGCCAAATTCCTCTCCACAGTGCCCACAATCGTGGTGGCAGCAGCGGTGCCATCATGTTGCCCACCTCGGCATTTTCAGCAAATGGTATGAACGGTCTCGGCGCCCGTCCTAACATGCCCAGCCAGACGAATGTCTCAACCACGGGCCCGTCAGGCCGCCCCATTGCCGCAGTCTATGGTCCGCCGCCTACTTTTGGTCGCCCCGGGTTCCCTCCCAATGGCATGCCCATGAACGCCAACGGAATGCCTGGTATGATCCCAGTTAGCATGCCGCCGAACATGGGTCCGGGCATGGCTGGCCCTGGCATGGGCCATGGAGCTGACAACGGCGAGGCCACGTGGCTGTAGAATGGCGCGTGGTACCCTGCCCCATATCAGTACAACTATGTGATGCAGTACTAGGCTCATCTTTTCTTCCATGTCTAGCCAGCCTCCTTGGGTTAAGACTCAGATGTCGGGAGCTGGTCGTTTCTGTGCTTTGTGTTGGCACACCTACATGGTCCCTCTACAAGTCCCTGGCTGGCTATCGTCTGCTCCGCGCACTGTCTGACAATCCGAGATGTACTACAAACCACCTGTCTGTTGTAGTGCGGATCAGCTCTTGGTCAAGATATGCTTTCTTTGTTATTCCAGCTATTCTAACGACGTTACGGAACCAAAATACTGTCTTGCCCGTCGGCTGTAGACTTATAAATCAACAAAAAAAAAGACAATCAAAACCTCGCCTGCATCCATCATCCATCTTGTCTGCGACATGTGTTTTTATGAGCATCTGCCTGTCTTCCTGCTACTTGTTCGACTTTCTGTCGAGGCATTACTGCATCTTCGGATCCCGAGCTGCTTATTTTGTTCGATTCCACAACCTGCATTTATATACTCGTTGCTTGTCTTTTTCTTCAGTTATTCTCTTCTTTTCGGTTTCTTTTCTTCCGTCGAATATTGGTGATGTCTCGTGGAATCTTCTTGTCTGATTACCCAACAGCATCTATCCAGTATACGATTACGGATCGACTCAGTGTCTGAGTTCCGCTTCTGGCTGAGGCGACGACTAACGACGATCGATGAGTGACGATGTGTTTCACATTTCTGTCTTTAACTTTTACAAATTTTCATGTCGTCTTCTTACGTTGTGCTATCCTTCTACTTCGTCATCTCTTCTGATAGGCAGTCGCAGCCATGCGCACAAAAGCCCATGTCGTTTCTTATATCAGTGTTACATAGTTTTCCAATTCCTTTCCTATCAGTCATGTTATGCCGGCTGTCGTCTTGCAAGAAGGATATGCATAAAGCTGTGTCCAATGTCTCTTATTTCTTCTGAAACTATGCTATTTACTTGACTTTCTGTTATGCATAAAGTTGTTCATCTTATTATAGTGCACCGTTCTGAGCGGCTGTGAGCCAGCTATTTCGGTTTCAATATATGCAACTGAAAGATAGAAATGCTCCAAAATTTGCTGTGAAAACCCATGATGACCACTTCTACGTAAAATAAGCATAACAATATATATATACCTTGGCCAGCACACAAGTCTATGACAATACACTTTGCATAGTAGTTCCACGTAGGCAGGCAAACGATTCATGATCGAATAATTGAATAAATTTCCCATTTTTTTGTGTCATAACAAGACCACCGTTCCCTTCTCGGCGGTCATTATCTAAGGGTCGTATATGGCGAGCTCAAGAGACTATCCATCCTCGAGGCGTGTCCCCCTCGTCGTCTGCTCTCCTCTGCATTCTCTCTCTTCTGTGCCACTCTCTAATTGTTTCCCGAACCCAGAGTACCGTATGGTGAACAAAAGAGATCAAGATGAAACAAAACAAAAAAACCGTATACCGTGATCCCAGAGAGTGAAACAAGGAAGAAGAGAGAGATTAGACGTAAACAGGGAGAGAGAGGAACAAGGGGTATAAAGAATAAAATGTCGTCTCGACTCCCATTTTGGATTTTTAATTCGCTTTTAAATACTTTATTTTTTTCCACTACCGACTCCTCCACTTCAGCAGTGCGCCTTGCCGCCACAAAAACACTGCAGCGACGTTCTCAACAACGCGGCTGCGGCTGTGAGCGGCTGCACTGCTGATACCGTCCATGCAAACATCTCCACTATACCAAACGAGGTAGTATTGGGGATGTTCACATCTACCGGTAGCGCCACAGGGACAGGGTGTTGTGACGCTTCCAGGTCTTGCGGCGACCGGCACGGGTCTTGTTGAACTTGTGGCCCTTGTTGAGGCCGCGAGACTTCTTGCCGGTGGCGGTGAGACCGCGCGACTCGCGGTGCTTGTGGACCGGGTTCACGATCCAGTTGATGCGGGGATCGCGACGGATGGCGGCGTGCTGGGGGTCGACAAGAATGACCTCGAAGTACTTGTAGGTGGAGTCCTGGTTGACCCAGTACGAGTTCAGGACGCGCAGGTTACCGCAGCGGCGGCCGACACGCTCCTCGGCGGTCGACTTGAGCGAACGCTGGTACTTCAGCTGGTTCACACCCTGGTTGGTGGGCTTGCCGTAAGTGGCACCCTTGCGGACGGGCTTCTTGCGGCCACCACGGCGCACGCGCACGCGGTAGATGACGTAGCCCTGCTTGGCCTTGTATCCGAGACGGCGGGCCTTGTCGGGGCGCGAGGGGCGCGAGGCACGGTGGATAACGTTCAGCTGACGGTACTATAATGCAAAAAAACACTCTCAGTCAGCATTTCAGAGTTCCATGTCTTCTTTGTAGCATAACAAAGAAAGAATAGACCCTCCAAAAGCGAGCAAAATTCAACAAGTGTTTTTATGCCCGATTCTCCGGGGACGGAAGTCGAGCAGAGACAAGAGAACGAGAGACCAGAGAGCCGACGTTGCAATGCATGAAAGGTTTGGAATAAAGAGCAAGGCGAGCAGAGGCCAGCATGCAACGGTCAGAGGACAGGCATGGTTAAAGGGTGGTGATCCGAGATCCGAGACGATTGACGGCCTGTTTCAAAGCCGCCCATGCCTGTTCACACCCTTGCCATGTCCGTCACCCGTCCAGAGCTTGCAGTCCCCGACGCCGTTCTTCCCTCTGGATGCCATTGCGCAGTCGCTTCTCTTGCAGTTGGTCTTCATCCCATGTTCTGTCGACAACTCGGCCTCAAAGAATTTTTCACCCTCCATCTTTGTGCATGCAACAGTGTATAGTTCGGACGAGTGGTTCGAGAACTCTGGACACGACATTGGTATCGACGGAGGGAAGGAGTTTTTGTGGTCTCTTCTTCCTTTGCTCTCGGATTCATATCAAGTTGGATTGTGTGGTTTAACGTACTTCCCAGCAGCGGACGCGCAGGAGGAAGCGCAGCACATCCGACTGCTTGCGCTTCTGGAGCTCTTCGACGTACTTGAGGGCACCCATTGTGACTGTTGGCGAGACTGTTGTTAGAAACGAAGCAAGGAAACAAGAGGCAGGGACTGCAATGGTGAATGGAGCACGAACCGGTTGTCGTAAAAGGTCGATGTGGTTGTCGATGGGGTGGTTCGTTGGGTGATGAGGGAGAGAATGTAATTTTTTCGAAGCCCAGCAAAGATACCAAAGAGTAGGCCGAACAGAGAGGGGACAAAAAAATCCGGCCAGTCTTTCTTTTTTTTCACACACTTTTTCCGGCGCCGCAATCCGGCCAATCAAATGAGACAGTTTGCACCTTAATATGGGTACCGCACCTGCATTTTTTTCCGGCTGCCATTGGTACTAGCGCGCTTTTGGCACAAGTGACTTCGGGGTCAACCCTAATTTCGAGGAGCACCCATTCGATGACTAAGAATGCGCTTTGGACGAGGTCACATGGTTGGGCACATGGTAAAGGTCCGTGGTTATTATATAATCGGAAACGACTAACAGCAACGACGAACATACAGCCAGCCAATCAGGTCTCATGTCTGGACAACGGCATCAAAGTGCTGCGTCTCGGACGTCTGTCAACAATGCCCCTTTCCAGCCAGCTCTCAACAGAAATCAAAAAAGTGGCGTTTTCGTAAAGACAAGTCACTCAATGGAAAACTATATCATCTTATGAAAGCAGTCAGGTACTATGTACATGGCTTGCTTCTGGCTACTTGGTTAATAGCAAACCAGCACAGCATGCAGATAATGTGCAGCTTTCCCACGGTAGATTGATTGACATTTCTTTGAGTTTAATGCATCACAATGGTTGTCAAAAGGCAGTATTTGCTATAGTTTTTACTGTGTTTAATCCTCGCTTTGTGTCTTTTTTATTTATACCTTTAAAGATTTATACAGGGACGGTGTTTCAATATTATATCATCTGATTTTATAATTTTACTAGTTTTCGAAAGTTACAAATTTATTTCCTACGAGAATCATTTATTAGTACTACCTAGCGGTAGAAATACATAAAATAAGCTCCTATAATTCCACATGCCCTCAAGATGCTCATATGGGAACAACAAGGCTTAGTTAGTACCCGTCCTCCTTTCCTGCCAATATTTGCCTATGACACGCCATCCCGCATGTCCCCCCAAATGGCATCGACTTATAATATATTTTCTTTGCGACTTCTATATCTGTTCATGTGGCCGAAGACAAAGACGGGCATGCGGTCTGCTGCCAAAAGAAGTTTACCGAAAGCCAAAGATGGCCAAGCGATGGAGGACAGAGAAGAGCGGTCTTCCTAATAAATCCAAGCATACTCCGTGACGGAGTGGTATTTTAGTGATTTTTGTCCTTGGTTGAGTTCCACTGCTGTACCTACATAGAATTTCGTGTGCTCATGACTGAAATCAAGACAGGTGTGGAAATGGCAAACCTAAAACCTCGGCTCGGTCAGTCTGCTGCGGCTAGGCCCGGTCATGTTGGCACTGAGACCCTTCTCCTTTCAAAAGTATGGCTTCTTGGATGATATAGAACTATCACACATGTACATTCTGTGCAAAAGGTATAGATTAAAGTGCACTGCTATTCGATGTCCAAAAAAGAACATGGCGGGCTTGATAGCAAGTATAAACGATGTACAAAAAAGTGTAGGCCTAGTAACCGAAGTATATGCAAAAGCGGACCAAGCTCCAGAAACAGATGTACCAAAGCAACCTAAAATGCAACTACTGCTTCCGGAAATCCAAGCAGATGTTAGGTGCCAGATCCTCTCCGATCATAGCCACCAGCTCTGCCAGCCTTGATTTGATGCTGGCGTTATCTGTAAAGCTGCTGCCGGCCCATGATGCCAAGTAAAAGGCTGGGAACGGCTCCGGCTCGTGGGATGTCAAGATCGGGATGTGGCCGAGCTTGTATTCAGACACCTGCTCAAGCGTCGGCAGGCCTGGCATATTGCTCTGGAGAAGAGGTAGGATTACATCATCTTCGTCGGAGAAAGAGTCGTCTTCAGCTGTAGAGTTATCATCCATCCCCTTCTTCTCCTTTTTCTCCTCCGTTTCCTTTTTCTCGTCCTTCTCCTCTTTACCATCCTCTTCTGCTGACCTCTCTAAAAGGCGTCTTTCGCGTGAGAGACTCACATAGGGCTGGCGGACATATAGCTCCTGCGATTTCTCGTCAAAGGCGTCCCACTGGTACGTCTCCGGATCCAGCACATACTGTGGCATAAAGCCAAGCTTGTACCGCATCTTGGGACAGCTCGCGATGTAGAAGCCCGAATACCACCACTTGTAGCCGCCTTCGATAGCAAGAGAAATTTCCCGCATTGCGCTCAGCTTGCCCGGGTTGAACTCGTGGATGGACTCGTGGTACATAAAGTACACCGCACTGACACAGTGGGGGAGTAGGTCGAGAACACCAACGGCGACCAGTCGCCCGTCAAGGCGGTAGCACTGGTGGTACGAGCCCAGCTTCTTCTCGCGGATCCCGCCGCTCTCATCCCGCTCAATCTCCGTCTCGCGACGCAGAGAGGAGTTGCATAGGAAACTGGTGAAAGTGGACTTTGAGATCTTGCTGTCGGGCTCTTTGTGGATGATGCGCTGGTAGTTGGCATAGATCTCGTATTTTTCGTCAGTATACGTATCCGGCTCAAGCGTCACCTCAAACCGGTGGGCCGGATCGATGGTCTTGGGAGGCGGCAAGGAGTCTGGCTCGCTGCCCTCTGTGCCTGCCGGTTTTGATTTGCTGCGACGACGGGTGCGGGATGCCTGCAGTGATGGCAGGTTGCACGACTCCACTTCGTGAAGCCGCTCACTAAGGTCGAATGTTGTATCGCGCCGTTTTGCCTCTTCGCGAGACAGGGGCCGCACGCGCTGTGCTGTTTTGGTGTACTCGTCACCAACGACATAACGGCTGAACCGATTGACGGTTTGACGATGGTCTCTGGTAGGGCGGTAGGCGCTGGCATCTAGGCGGATCGTGTAGTGCGGACAACATGCTTCTCTTTGGTTAGGCCGGTACACCAGTTTTCCGGACCGTCTCCAGCAGCGGTCAACTAGAGTCTGATAGAACTCTGGCTTCAGTGACTTTGTCGTGGCATAGAACATTAACCCTGAGATGAGGCGTCAGTTAGCTCGATGAATAGAATGATAACTATAATACAGAGGCTGGTATCGCCGTAGCATAGCTACACGAATATAGGGTAATGTGTGATGGGCTCGGCTTGTCCTTGGAAAGGACTCGGTGTAAAGAGCTTGGCTTTGATGCAGTGGAGAGAAGGGTGACATCCCGGGGGTAGTGTGTGGATGTATGTTGTGTAAAGGCACAATGTCCGTAAAACCCCGGGCAATGCAGTTTGTAGATAATCTGGGCTGTGATGGTGAAAGAAGGCTATTGCGGAGGACAATCTACAAGATTCGTTGATGTGTGGCATCGTTGGGAAGCAACGATAATCGGAATTACCTAAAAAAACAAAAATGTCACTTACGTCGGATCGGCTTGCCCTTGTCATCGACCGTTTTACAGCAATATCCGCATGAAGAAGAATTCATGTACCCTAGATAATAGGGGCGGCAAACGGTTAGCATACAAGATAGGTTGATATATGAAGCATGCAGCTTTAGACACATGTGGTCACGACACAAGAAACAACAGGCTAACGATTATAAACAAAACAATGCAAGAGGAAGCAAAGAACCGTGCGGGAAACGGAACGAAAAGGAAGACGTGAAGTGCGTGGACTGCCGAACGCCACACAAAGCAGCCATGCTTCATCTCGTCAAGATTGAAGATGATCATTGCACCGCAAGTGGCCAAAGGACGAAGAACGTAGTATGGATTGAGCTAGAGTAAGACATCCAGGTCTCGGGTGGCTCATGCTAATTACAACTGGCAGCCGCTTGGGAACAGTATGCATGCGATATGCACGAGCACCGGACAAGGGTAGATACTCGTAAGTAAACAATAAGAAAAGGGGACTACCAGCAGGTCTTGTGAGGTAGTGTCGGATCGCATCTCATGAACCACGAGAGCAAGAATGTGAGAAATGTAAAAGAAGAAGAGCAACCAGTGTCAGCCCCGTCCTGGGGAGACCAGAGTGGGGTGCCTGCCTCGCCATGCAGAAGAAGGGATCTAGAAGAGCCAACGGATGGGGCTGAATAAAACACGAGGGAAAATGGTTGGGTGAGAGGGATTTGGTCTTGGGAGAGATTGTATAGTGCGTGAGACGGCAAGCGCAGCATGGAAATGCAACCTTGAGAAACAACGAATTACCAAAATATGGCGAGCTTGTAGCGTGCACGATGTGCATTGAGCACCGGGTAGTGCCAAGTAGCTCACGGTAGAACGAAAAAAGGCAGAACATTGTGAAGCAGGTAGTGGGAGACAGGGCTTTGATAAACGAAATATGCAAAACTTACCCATAGGCACGAGATAAGAGTAGGGATCGTCGGCTGTTTCTGAGAACGGGAGAGCCATGACGTCGGGCGAGTATGGCAACCAGGTATCATGGATTATTTGGCAGACAAGTAGCCAAAGGAAGGGCGTCGGGTATGGGTTTTGATTAATGCCCGGTTGAAAAGTATGAGGCTGCAATGTGTGGAAATAGACCTAGGAATGGTTGAGAACAACCGGGTGAAAGACGGAGCACGGAGTAGGGTCAGCGGAGGGGCAGGGAGACCAGAGACGAACGAGCCAAACAGGGACCTGGAGGCTAGGGAGCTAGAACAGGGTCATAGGCCCAGTGGGCTCGTAAACAAGGCTAGTTTCAAACTAGAGCCAGCGATCAAATAGAACGGGAACCAGAGTCTGCGCGAGACGGCGGTCGGAGACAGCACAAGGCGAGCTGGGGCCGGCTGAGCCGGGGGTAAGGAGAGAGGACAGAGCAGGCCGCTGCTAAGAGCGCTGGTGGTGGGCCACGGAATAGACGGAAGTGCTAATACTTGTACTCGTAGATGCTGGATGATGGATAGGAGATAGGAGCAAGTAAGATATCGTACAGGCTAGGAAGAGTGAATAGAGATGCGGTGGCGTTGAGGGGGGGGGGGGGGTGGAAGTTGAGACCGAAGAGCAAAGTGAGGTTGACTATTAAAGTGGAACGTGAGGTCAGACGGAGAATGGAGGAAAGAGCGAAGGGTGGCAACTGCACTGCTGTACGAAGTACAGCAACTGCGGACAGGGAAAGAGGCAGGGACTAAACAGCGCGCTAGCTATCAATATGGCAACGGGGATCGAGGGACAGTGGCGAGGAACAAGAAAGCCGAGCCGGAGAGAGGGCTGGGTGCGGTTGCGGAAGCGGCTGCGGCAGTACGAGCGCCTTGTATCTTGTACAGAACAGGGAGAAGGGGGAACGGAGAGACAAAGCGATGGCATGAGTCTGGGATTTGGATGGGCGGTGAGGCCAAGGGATAAGAGCGAGAGGATGAATGACGCAAAGCCAGAGGACGAAAAGAGGCTAGCAAAGGGCTAGAATGACAACTCACGTCGTAACAGAGACAAGAGTGAGGACGCGGTGGGAGGTTGGACGAGACGGTGTACGGAGCAAAGAAGTGCAGCGGAGGATGCAACGATGCCTGGGTGAGACACAGGCCGTAGTCAGAGATAGTGCCAATAGGGATCCCACTGCAGGCTGGCGATATTGTAAGACGTAAGACGAAAGACGATCGAAAGAAGAAGGCACGAGAAGACAGAGGTACGATTGATGGCAAGCGATATATTACTCATATGTTAGGCCTCTGCGAAGTCTGGGCGATGGCGGGGTTGGATGGACACACGACCGCGAGTGGCCGAATCTGGCAGGCGTGCCCCATGAGGGACGAGGAAAGAGCGACACGCCCGACCCATTTCTTCGCCGGAGCAAACGACACAGGCGTCGCCACCATCATGCACGAGAGAGACACAGCGAATGCCATGATAACGCTACGAGCAGATGGGACGATATGCCCAATACGCTGGAGTTGACTGAAAAAAAGGGCGAGGGACTTGGCCGGCGAGTCGTGGTCTCTCCAGGGCGATCTGCAAGGCACGGTCGACGAAACCAATACGCAGAACAATTAAATAGTTAAAATGGATGGCGTAAATAAACACAATATTCGGTGTAGCTTAAAATATACGCAGAATAAATGCAAATTAAATGTAGAGAAGAATCAACTAAAAAAGCCAAAAGCCAAAAGCCAATTCCCTTAAGGATGCCGCGCCAATCAGCTCGCCCTGGTCGGTACTTTTGCACGTGCTCATAGACTGTATCTAATGCTCTGGGTCACAAGTCGAAAGTCACTTCATATTGCTGATATTGCTCCCGCTCCATCCTCTTTCCATGCCCGTTGTGTTCCTTTCTTCACGGCCGGTCCATACTACAGCAAGCTAGGATACATCTCTTGCACCCCACGTAAGGCGGCAGGTGCGTCTCAACGAGAGTGATTTCATGCAGATGCAGCGTCGTATGCGCCTATGCGATTTGTGTGGCTGCGAGACCCGGAAGACGTCTGCTGCTCATGCTGGATTGGCTCTACCACTGTGGACAATCCAAGTTACTCATATATATAAGTAATGAAACAGAGCAATCAGCATGAAGGATATGAGACAGACAAATACGGAGGGAACGTCTTATTGGTGAGAAAGTCGTTTACGGGGAGGAAGTCCGACGGCAATTAAGGTAGAAAGGAAAATGAAGAAGAAAGATTAGAGAAGAAGAAAAGAAGAAAAGAAAAAAAGAAAAAAAGAAAACAGAAAAAGAAAAGAAAAAAGAAGAGAAGAAAAAACGAAACAAAATATCCGTAACGCGAAAAAGGAACCACACGGACAAAATACCAATACAAAAGTAAAAGATCAAAGCAGACAGCAAATAAAGCAATAAAACAGTAAAACAAAACAGTAAATAAAGCTGTGGCCACCAGCTGTCACTGCGACCCATGCACGAGAAACAAATCTTTGCCTGGACCTCACAGCTTCATTTTATCGAGCTTTTGTTTCTCTTTTCTCTTTTCTCTCTCACTCTTTTCTCTTTCTCCCTCTCTTCCCTCTCTTCTCTCTTTCTCTCTCTCTTTCTCTCTTTCTCTCCTTTCCCTCTTTTCTCTCTCTTTTTCTTTCTGTCCTTTGATTCCCTTTTTCCTCTTTTGACCCTAGCTCCGACTTTTTTCTGGCCTGGCCCTTTTTCCCCTTTCCCTTTCTCGTCTCGCAACTCTTTTTTCCTGTATATCAGTCTAGCTCTCGCCGCCAGGTGTAGCCCCTCGCATTCCCTTTGCTATGGCACGAGACTTCCGTCTGTCATCAAGTCGGCTCTCCAGCCAGGAGAGTAAATATATGTCCGCGTGAACCCTGCGAGCGTAACCTTGACCTGCCTTCACTTCAACCTCACCTCAACCGCCTCGTCGCCATCACCAGCGTCGCCGTCCCAGCGTCATCTCCGCCTACTCCATACCTCTATACCTCCATTCCTCCATACTTTCATACTACACTGGAGCTGCTCCATACCCCTCGCTGGCTGTCGTACTGTGGTCCCTGACGACAACCATCTATTGACAGAGCCGCTTGTCACGCCGTCCTACGTGCCTCGTTGCCTCCGTCGCAGACACCCTTTGCACTGCTTGTCTCTCTCTCTCTCTCGGATTTCATCGCCTGCATCTTCTTCGCCCATCGTTCGGTGTCCAGCTATCCACCACGCTTCCCCTCTCATAGTCGCCTTCTAAACGCTTTTCCCCTCCACGAACCGCTTGGCTTTTTCCCACCGGGGCCTGTCAACCTCCCCATACGCTACCCGCATCCATCGTCCCCTTGTCCGCCTTGTCCTGTCCTCCTTTGTCCTGTAAGTCCGTTCGGTTTGGGATTTTCAGGGTTGCGTGCCTTCGTGTTACTGCCTGGGGCCACCAGTTTCTAACCCCGTTGTCTCAATCTGTAGCCATCCCACCCTGTCTGAGCTCGTCTTGTTGGCCCCAAGAACCCCCATCCTTTCTGGCCACAGCTCTCTCCGCAATCCTCACTGATCATCGATCATCGACGCACAAAGTACTGTCCTCATACGAGCACTCTCAATATCCCCTAGCGCATTGTGTCTGGTGGCTGTATGCCCTCCCTTTGTTTGCGCCCACAAGTCCCGACCTTCCGCCACCTGCTGCGACCTAGTTCCGAGTCCAAACAGCCGCCTGTCAGGGTCGCTGACAAGAACGATCGACAGCTCTCCCCCCCTCTCGACCCCAAAAGCGTGCTCTTCGCGCACCTCCACCGACGCTCTTCTTTTCCATCGTCACCGCTGTCGCACAGCCATACTCATTCTTCTGGTCTATCGAATCCCTCAGAGCACAGAACCAGTGCTGTCCGGAGTCTGTAGTGCACCATCCGAGTCGCAACGTGAATCGCAACACAGTCCGTCGGCATCTCCTGGACAGCTTCCCCAGTATCGCACGCACGCGACCAATCATTGCCCGCCACTGCAGTCGCTCGCTCTCTACCAGCGAAAGCCTCATCTGCTGCCAGCAGAGACAGACGGCGTGCAAAGTTTCCACTGCTCGCAACAAAGCCAGCGCAGTTCCAACCTGTCCATCGCAGACTCTTTCACGCCCTTACAGCTATGCAGATTGCTAGAAGCTGACAAACACGCCATCCCGCGCCACCCTGTCACCGTCTCCCTCCGCGATCTGTTCGCTTTCATTCTCTCTGCAGCTGGCCATTTGACTTGTCGCAAAGTGCAGGAAAAGCCCGCATACGCAGGAAAACAGGCCCTCTATAGCTCAAGAGAAGAATCCGATTCCAAACTTCACCCTTCTACCACCACATATCACAACACATCCACAGCCCGACGAAATGACGTCAAGTACAACAACAAGTAGCCGGTCAATGGAGTCAAGGACGGGCCGGTCAAATCAGAGTATGTCCCTCCGCAGCAGTCCGGCGCTGTGCCGACTGCTTTGTTTGCTTTCCTGTCTTCTCATTTTGTGTATTATGTAAGCATACTGACCAGACCAATAGGATACAACGCAAAAGGCGAGCGTCTAGTCGCCGGTGTTGTGCCGCTAACAGAGGACAAGCGGTTTGTTCTCTTGATACAGTCGGACCGCCGGAAAGGCTGGGTGCTGCCCAAGGGCGGCTGGGAAACTGACGAGGAGTGCCAGGCAGCTGCACAGAGAGAGGCCTGGGAAGAGGCCGGCATAATCGTGCAGATCGACTACGACCTAGGCGACATCGTCGAGAGCCGCCCACCAAAAGCACCCTCGAAAACGAAGAAGCGCGAGAAGGCGCTCTACCGGTTTTACGAGGCAACGGTCACGAGCGAGGAGAACGAGTGGCCCGAGAAGAGCAAGCGCGAGCGCTGCTGGATGTCCTACGACGACGCGCACGAGGCGCTCAAAGACCGCCCCGAGCTTTTGGAAGCTCTTGAGCGGTCGACCATGAAGCGCCCTTGACGCAGCGGTGACGCATACCCTTGCACGCTGCTCATCATTCCTGTTTTGCCCGCAGGACCACATCACGCCTGACTGCAACTATTCAGCGGTCGCCCAGCCCAGGCGGGAGTTTCATCCAGTCCCCCCCAGGCCCAGTTCATACACACTCTCCCCTGCCTGCCCTTTTGCCCTCTATTATATCGCGTTATACCGCCTGTCCACCGTTGGCAGCTAAACGTACGACCCAGCTGTCTATTGCCGACAAGCGATTTCTGCATCCGCCTCGTTGCTTTCCTCCGTCCTTTTCGCCTCTCTTTTTACTATCCGCTGCATACCCTCGGGGCTTGTCCAAGAACACACCGCTCTGAAGCTCGTGTTGGGGGGTTCAGCATGTTTATGCTTTCATAGCCTTGCATATCCGACGGTTTTCTTTTCTTTTCATGATCTGTTTTTTACTCTTTGGTTTCGGGAATCTAGGTGGCCACGGCACGGCCTTGTGCGTTGTGGGTTTCTGTTTGGTGGTTCCATCAATACATCTCGGTATCCATCTTGCTCTTTCTAGAACTCACGAGGGATATACACTAAAAGGGGAACGGGCAGATTACATATAAAGTGTTCATGGAAACGAGAGGCACAAAAACATCATTCTGAGCATTCTGGCGACGGAGTGGTACTAGGCTTTGTCTCTACATTATCTCTGATTTTACGTCTTCTCACTCAAGAGTAAAACACACTCCCCCCCCCCTCAAAAGTGGTGCCCGCTCTAGTATGCAACAGAAAGATGCGATATTCGTGCGACTCTGTGCCTCCTCAATTCCCCTTTACACTCTTTCTAACCTCAGCACCCTTTCCGTTTTCACACTGCATCTTTTTTGCTCTTTTGCATTTTTCTTGTCATGTTCTTCTCACATTATAGAAGGCGTGTGCGCTAGCATGCACAGATCACCTTGGAGTTTAAGGATTGGGAAAAGTATCATTCATATATACGAACCACAAAACCAAATACACTTTTAGAAGAACGTCTCGTGTATTGACATGGTGTGCTTCTGCGGCGGTGGTCATTTTCCAGGAGTTTACGGGTTTTATTATTTGTGTATAAACAAAGCGGCGGTATCACAAAGCGGCGGTATCGGGTATCGGGTATCGGGCAGGGACATCAGCAAAAGAAAGCATCATTGCTTTGTATTATTTGTTAAATCGAAGTGTATTATGGGTTGGGAACGGCGTTATGGTCTCGTTATATGTTTTTACTCTAGTCCGCACTTCTGCGTATAAGAGCCAATAAATCATATGAGAACTGTCTGGCTGTGGCAGCCAGTTATTTGATTATTTGCTGTTTTGTATAAAGCACGCAGTGCGTAACAGTGACAACGAAGAGGTGTCCGACCAGCAAGATGCATGTGTACCGGCCTCTCCTGCTCACAAACCGCTGCGAATCTTTTGCAGCTGGCTGATGAAGCCGTAGCCGGCAGCTGCGTAGCCTCTGGCACCCCCCGCATCTTGCGTTCCTTGTGAGGTCTGTGCTGATGAGGGGGCAGCGGGTGTCCCTGAGCCTTGGCTGCTGGAGGGATTTGAGGTGTCAGGACCGGTGGCAGTCTTTGCTGCCTCCTTTTCCCTCTTCTCCTGCAGCTGCTTCTGCTGCTCGATCCGCTCCCTCTCACGGACTATCTCACGCTGCCGATCATCGACTAGCCGCTGCAAGCTATCGACAAATTTGAAACGTGCCTTTTCTTCGGCCGTGCCCGTCCATACCTGGCACAGCGTCTGCAGTGCCCCGATGCGCTCCACAGCTGCCTTCATGTTGGCATCATCTTGCTCAATGGTAGCTGCATCCAAAAGCCTCGCAATCTCGTCACGCTTCGTCTTTAACACCTGCTGGCCCTTGTCCTCCATGCTGTTGATGTTTGAGTTCTCGCCCGCATCCGCATCGTTGCTCGACGACGACCGCCGGCGGCTGTCCTGGTCTGGCCCGGACACCGACAAGAAGGACGCCGTCACAGACATGGCGGATGGTGGCATGACAAACTCCATGGCATCGCCAAATGTGCGGATGACGGCGTCGAGACTGGAGCGCACCTGTGCCAGCATTCGCAGCTGTGCCAGGGATGCCGGCTCTGACTGGCCGACCTCCTTTCTGTCTTGCTTGTCCTTTTCGCCTCCGTACACCTCTTCACCTCCGTCCTTCTCCCCTTCACCAGCGGGCCCAGCAGCACTTGCTTCTGGGAAGGCAGCCGCTTGCTGCTGCACGAGCTCGGCCAAGCTGATCGTCTCGCCACGCAGCAGCTCGACCTCGTATGCCAGACGGCTGCCACTCCGCAGAATATCATCCGTAAGCTGTGTCAGCACGGTGGTCAGCCGTGACGTGTGTGCACCCAGCTGTGACAGCGTGGCCTGTGCTTGCGCAGCACGGTCGGCCGTGGCCGTGGCCGAGGTTGCGGCGGCGGCCAAACGACTGGCCGCACCAGATCCTGACCGGCCGGTCGGGCCTAGAGATGGTGATGCCGCATTTGCGTTGCTGCTGCTGCTGCTGCTGCTGCTGTTGCTGACGTTTGCCAATGTGCGGTTCCAGTACGCTGCTGGGTCGAAGCCGGGTTGCAGAAAGTCTTGCAGGAAAGGGTCGGAAACGTGTGCGGACTTGGGCTGGACGACCGACGGAGATGGTGCGCCCGCTTTTTGTTGCAGAGTAAGGTTCGACGAGAGAGAAGAAGAGCGATTGTGTATGCTGTTTCCTCGCCGCCTTGAGGCGACCGTCGCCTTGGAGTCCCATGCCATTATTGTGATCGTGTGGTTTGTGGATGCGTGACGAGAAAGAGGGAGGGGGGCAAGGGTCGTAGAACGGCAGAGTGCTGAGGAAGGCCGTCTAGGCCTGTCCCGGGGTTCGGTAAGCGCAATGAAAGAGAAATGGTGTTTGTTCAGGGGTCCAATTGGTCGTCGCGTCGTTGCAGGGCGTAGGTTCTCCTTGTTCGGCGATTGTGATGACGACGGAGGTGTCGCAGAAGGCCTGAGAGCTATTCTTAGCCTAGAGAGTGATACGTGTGCTTGGGATCTGATTAGCTATCGTAGAGCTTAGATATTACATAATCCAAAAACCTGGGGCGCCTGAATTAATAGGGCTGGTGGGGCTAAAAGGTGCGCCCGGCAAGGCGGATTACAGCGGCACTGTTGACATCTTACACGCGCCTGCCATAAGAAAGTGAGATTCCAAGGGCGTTCATTGAAACTTCTCTAAAAATCATGACCAGCACAGCTGTAGGACCCGAGCCGGGCGAGCCGGTTTGGGAGATGTCAGGTGTCAGCCTACTTAAAGGCGAACAAACGGTGATAGTCAAGAAGCTCGAAAGAAAAGAGGTCGTCTGAGGCCATCTGAGGCCATCTGAGGTCGTAAGCCCGTGTCTTGAGAAGCTGTTCTCTTAGGCGAGTGCAAAACCTTCCACAAATGCCTTTGAGACATATTGACAGACTTGGTGTCTGCTACATTTGGAACCCTTTATACATATCTGCTATATGGAATTACGCCTGGTCGAGAATTTTCCAGATTAACAATGCTGTATTGCACCGTTGCTTTGCCCGGCCTGTGCTTATGTAATATTAGGTCCCGATTATAGTCACCAACTACGGCGCGACGCGTACCTAGCTTCAGCCGCATCGCCAAACGGATTAGACGCCAGCGTGAATATGCTTGCCGCCTATACAGAGCCACATTCACACAACCATTCCGAAACACAAGACGCAGCTGGTATTCTTTCCACAAATGAGATGCAAGTACACCAAGCGCCCAGCGGTATAGCATTCTGCAGACAACAAGAGAATCAAACAGCAGCCTGTATCAGACACTCGTGAAGCCAGGCAAACCATTGTGTACAACGTGAGCTGTCGTGGTGATTTACTCTAGAAAGCCGCACTGTACGTGCTACTATATATATCGCTAGAGTGCTGCTTATATAGCTGCAGGTGTTTCTAACGCTGCAGAAGGACCGCATTCGGGCACCTCCCGTTTTCTGCAACTCAGCCGCCTAGTCAACAAGCGAATCTGCACATCCGCACTTCCCCCCCAAGTTCTCTTCCTACATATCTTATATGGGCACAGACAACCCCGCCCCATCCATTGCTCTTTCTCATGGCCTTCATCGAGCTGTCATAGCTATACACTCAGGCCGCAAGCTGTAGCTTCTGTTCATCGTTTATAGCGGCACACGCCTCTACGCTCGAGCACTTCTCTGCTCTCTTTATAAAGACAAGAGCCTGCTCGGCACACCCTATCCAAGGCTACTTCCCTCATGCACCAAGAACACATCATACCACTCCCTTAACATCCTCAGCGCTTCACAACTTATGAGCTCATATCCTTTGACACATATTCTTATCCCATATCTTTCGCTACACAATTGCCCCACGCCATCATTGCCCTTGGGTCCTCGTCCGCATGCCACGCTCAGCCTTTAGGGCTGACGTCCGCGACTTGTCAGCTGGAGCTGGCAAGGCAGATCTCAAGTGTGTTGAGGATATCAGCTACGACACTAAGAACGATGTGGTGCAGGTTTCCTTCAAGTGTGGCGATAGGGACACGCCCGTTGCCGTGCAGATCCTATGTGGTGGTAAGAATGTCTACACAGCACGATGCACTCTACCTTGACTAGTGTATTCTAACTTCCTAAACAGACCTTGACTTGTACCCGGATTCGCGGCACTACTTCATTTCAACCTGGGACTCATCACAGAGCCATGCCTGGGTTGTTGACAATGTCCAGCAGATCATCCAGGATCTAGATCAGAGACAAACGCTCTGGGAAGTTATTCGGCAACTCATCAAGGTGTTTGAAAGTCTGGGAACCACCAATCAGATATGCATCGATAGCGACGACAGCGACGATAGCGACGAAGAGGAAACTGCATTTGACGTTGAGGTGGAAGACAAGCCGGACAGCTTTCCCACCTCTGTGTTAGGCACTAAGCGGCGGCGTCCCGGGCACACACACACAGCCGACGACCCTGCAAATTTCCGCCTCGCAGTACGTTCGCAACCATCTAACTTGCGGCCCGACACCACACCAGCAGATCAGCGTGTAGCCCGATTCGAAAGCCTGCCAGGGGCGCGCAAGGCACGCATTCAAGAGGATCTAAAGGCTGTCTCTGACGCTGGTTACTTCTTTGGTGTTCTAGAGGGGATGACGGGCATGGAAGACAACAGCATATTGGCTGTCTCCGTCAAGATCTCGACGCTCGCTCTTTCCCTCCAGATGCTTCTCGCCTGGGATCTGCATCCCGACATGTACTTTGTGCTCCTCATCCGCTTCAGCAGAGGTTACTTTACCTATGAGCCGCTACTTGAGCTCTCGGACATCGAGGCTGGCACTGCTTTTCGAGTCGGGAAATGCACAAAGTACAAACCATCCGTACGAGAGGCATTTGCTGCGTTCGGGCTCGATAGCTCGCTCTCCACGGTCGGCACCACGGCGGGATCGGAAGACGAGACGGCCCATTTCTCTAAAATCCTAATCTCCAGTGAGTTGGGAAAACTCATGAGCGACTCTTTCCTCGCCATTGTGAAATTCTACAACTCTTATGGATCGACTTGGGCCGACGCCTCGAAAAGTGTGGTGAACCAGCCTAGTATTGAGACCTACAAACAACGGACAGACTCAACGTCAATGTCCCGTGGGTCAAAGAGCCTGCCACTTTTGGCCATGCAGTTTGCTGTAGACCGCCTCAGGAACTGCACAAAGTACTGCCAGTCGTGCTACACCGAGCTCGACAAAAACTGGCAGTCTCTCAAGCCCACGGTCTGCTCGCGCGAGCTGTGCTTGTACCAGCACATCCAGATCGGCCTCACTCAGTACCTGGAGTACGAGATTCTGTGCCAGCCTGCTGTCATCGATCTCCTTATCAACTTTTGCTATGTCGCTTTGACCTCGTTCATTATGACTCCGCACGTGCAGCCGGCCATCCGAGCATTTCCCTCCGGCCTGAGATTCTTCGTCCCCGACCTGGACGATGATCACACGGGCTACTTTAGTCGGACTGACGAGAAACGATTTACCATTGTCCTCTCTAAGAAGGACTCGGCGCACTCGGCATATCAGTTTCGGAAGAAGCATTGGGTTGCGATTTCCAACGTGAAAAAGCCTACTCTGGGCGCGGGGCGGATTCTGAGGCATGCGGTGATCACAGACGTGGACTCTACCGGCTCCGTCCTCTACTTGAAATCCGATACTGATATGGCTGGGTATCCAGCGGCATGCTACATTTTCCCGTATACGAAGAACATCGATACGGTCAGTGACTACCACAAGGCATGTCTTCTCAAGGACATCCTCGATACCCTTCCGTCGGTAGATTTTATCAAGTCCCAGCTCGAAAGTCCTTTAGTAGGCAACCTCAAACATGTTGAGAGTATCTCTCCATCTGCGGTTGTTTTGCTGGAGTGGATCATTGCCACAAACCGGTCCTGTATAATGCAAATTACCAACAAGAACCTTATGGTTCTGGAGAAAATGGGGCTCAATCACAGCCCGCCGACCATGTGGCTGCAGTTTTGTTTTTTCCACGGCCCTCCTAATGCCGAGGCGCAGTTCGAGAGCGAGCTTGCCAGTTGGCTGGCGGCTGGTAAAATCGAGAACCCAGCATGCCCAACCCTCCTCGCGTGGCATGGAAGCAAAATCCAGAACTGGCACAGTATTCTACGCACAGGTCTTGACTACCAAGAGATTGTCAATGGCCGAAGCTTCGGCAATGGAGTCTACTTTAGCCCTGACTTTGCAACGAGCCATGGCTATACGGGGCAATCGACGTACCCCCAATGGCCAAAAGCAGTCACAGATCTGGATTCGGTAATGAGTCTCAACGAGATCATCAATGCTCCGCGGTACTTCAAAAGCGCCAACCCGCACTATGTTGTTCATGAGAACAATTGGAGCCGATGCCGGTTCCTATTTGCAAAAGCAAAGAGCTCTGTTCCTCACAGATGGCCGCAGATACAAAATACAGCTCTCTCAATTTCGGCGTCTACTGACTGTGGCTACTTTATGGAAGATAGCCAAAGGCAAGCAAGGGGGCCTCACCGCGGCACACTGCAAATTCCACTAGCATCGATGCCACCACGAACAATGATAGCAAAGGCCATTGATAGCAGCACAGCCTTGCACATGAATCTTCTGCAAAAAGGTGGCCAAGCCTTCACGTGCACAATGGATGCCAAAGATCTGGCCTTTACCCAGGCTGTGAAATCACCGCTTGAAGTTTATGTCATAGACGACGACTGTGCAAACGAGAGCGACGCTCCTGAGAACAACGAAGACAATGATGTCGACGACAAAGATGTTGTCATCACAAAAGTCGTTCCTAGGACGTACATCGAGATCAGTGATGATGAGGACGACACCTTGAAACCGCCTTTTAAGAAAGCCAAGACAGCTGCTGCCGAACCTAAACACGTGCATATCAATGATAACGTCACTCCATTTGTGGCCGGCAAACTCAACCACGGAACGCTTCAGGTTCTCCAGCCGCCGTCCTGGGGCACACCCTCTGCACAGCGGGCACTGGTGTCGAGTATGCGCGACGCCCAAAGAATGCAAGCATCAACGCCTCTGCCGAATCTGGGCTGGTACATTGATTTCGACAAACTCGAAAATCTGTTCCAGTGGGTGTTTGAGCTGCACAGTTTCGACAACAGCATACCTCTGGCAGCCGACATGAGGGCAAACAATGTCAACTCGATTGTGATGGAGATGCGATTCGGCCCAGACTATCCCATCACACCGCCACTGGTGCGTGTAATCCGGCCACGGTTCTTGCCCTTAATGCAGGGGGGCGGGGGCCATATCACGGCCGGTGGATCGGTGTGCATGGAGCTGTTGACCGGCACGGGCTGGCTGCCGAGCTATGAACTGTCCTCGGTGCTCATGCAGGTCCATCTTGCCCTCTCAACAGCCGAGCCGCCTGCACGGCTGGAGGCGCGTGGCACACTTGGCCAACGCGACTACGGCATCACAGAAGCAATGGCAGGATACATGCGGGCGGCTGCCACTCATGGCTGGTCAGTCCCAAGGGACATGGCAATGCGTGGTATCTACTGATAGGTTGCTTCGCAAATAGGGTTGATCACGCGAATTGACGTAAATACGCACTTCAACATCTGGATGTCTAGCCTGAGTATTGAGTACTTTGATCGTCGTCACCTTGTGGACGAGCTGTCTCCGTCTCAGAACTGTTTGCAGTTGTAGTCGTTTTTAGACTAGGTGTTAGATGTAGCTATTGTCAGACAGTCATCTCTCCCTTTTGTATCTTATGAATGCCCGTAGAAAAAAAAAAGAAAGATTCAGCAAAAAGTAAACGTACAGCAGAGGGTATTCGCTGGTCGTCACCGACCCAACTACTAATCCGCCGATTACTGGTTTAACTAGGGGAGAGCGGACGGGATCCCGTGCTTTCCAGTATCTATGGCCGTACGTGGAAGTAGAGCGTGAATGTATGCTATATATATCCAACAAAGGATCAGACCCAAGAGGAAAGAAGAGCTCAGTCGTATCCATGAACGCATATCGTGCTCTAGAATCTCGATATACTGGTCAATGGCCATGGTCAGGTAGACGAACACTGAGGATGGATCATGCCAAACACTCAAGGTATAAGATTGTGAAATGCTAAGGAAAACGAAGACTCGTCCTTCACTCTATAGTGTATGAGACTCTAACAATGGAAGCGAAGACAGATACACCTGGTATCTTAAGAGCTGTTTTGTTTCTCGTAGCTACTGACGACCCCTTTGTGTTCAACTTTGCAACGCCTCGGAGTTTTGTAAAATACGTAAGATACCTTATACCCTGATTTATAAAGTTTATTTCTGACCTTGATTGATATTCTGCATATCAATGGCCAAGTCCTCATTCCCAGTAGTGGGTTCAGAGTTAATGGACTGACTATTTGAGGGTAGTATTGTACCGTATTATCCTCTCCGTTTTCTAGTTCTGTCCCGTTTCGTTCCTATCCCGTTTAGCTTTACCACTTTCAGTTCTGCCTCCGTTTCTACTGTGTAAGTAAATGTCGCCTCCATAACATCTTGGCAGCTTTGATAACCACCATCCTTGTGATGGTAGTATTCTAGGGGATGCACTGAGAAAGCGGTAACGTAGAATGGTTAAGAGAGAAAAGTAATATACCGGAATAGTCGTATCAAAGGTAGGTAGTAGATTGTACGAAGTCCAATCCTTACCGTCTCAGAAAAAGAGAGCGGACGGATGGGAGATACACGAGTACATGTCAATACATACAAATTAGTACCGGGACCTATGTACCCCTGGAAACACAGCATGAAGAGATGGTGATCATATGAGATCGAGTATTGAGAAGTAAACAAAGCCCCATAAAAAACGTAATATTTTCGCGGTCAAGGGAATAGCAAAAACCCTAGTTAAACAATCACTACATGCAGTTACTCTACCGGTATGAATGGCACTACTGGCATTCCCGATCATTGATTTTATTTATGTTTTGTTTATTTTGTTTTAGACGATATAATGTGGGACGATTGCCGTGCCCGGCACTTTACCGGCCGGCATCGGCAGAGTAGCAGCACTGCATGGATTACCATCTACCTAAGCGGTTACACTATCAGCGTCAGACACTGTTCCGGTCACTCTGCTTGGCTCAAAATCGGTGCCGATGACGTATCATATGACAGGCCCCAAGCGCTGGCAAGCGAGGCGCTTGCATCGTGCACCATCTTCTGGGAGAGTTTGTGGATGCTACATTGTTAGTCCTCGGCGAAATAATTACCAATATATGGGGGCAAAACTGTGAGGACTTACCCGGCCAATACGAGAATTGAATGCGTGCCGCCCGCATATGTCTGGGTCTCGACAGCGACGCCTGCCCTGCTCAGCTGCTCGCCATAGGCAATAGCTTCGGGTCCCAGCAGGTCGCAACCCGACACGCCGAGGAACGTTGCCGGGCTCGAGGCGAGCATCTCGTCAGAGGCAAAGCACGGCGACGCTTCCCACTCGGCTGTGGACTTTGTGACTGTCTCGGGGTCAGTGCCAAAGTACTTGTTGCGGTACCACTGCATGCGCGCCGGGGTGAGCCAGGGCGAGTGCTGCGACTCTTTCCATCCAGCACGCACAGCCGGGTCCGTGTCCACTGTGACCGTGTTGTCGATGACCGGGCAAATGAGCACTTGGTAGCACGGCTTTGGGAGCGGCGGCGAAGGTGATGCGGCTGCTGCTTGGGCAATCTTCAGGGCAACGCTGGCGGTCAATCCGCCGCCTCTGCTTCAGGTCAGCTCTGGCCATGGAGCGGCTGTCCTTTGTTCACTTATATACACTTACGCTGACAGACCACCAATGGCAATGCGCTCTGTGTCGATATTCAGCTCGGAAACCGTCTCTGGAGACACGGCCCATTTGTAGCCGGTAAACGAGTCGTCGAATGCTGCTGGATAGACGTGTTCGGGGGCGTGACGGTAGTTGATTGAGATGACGATGCTTCGGAGGTCTGCAAGTCAGCGTTATTCAAGACCAGCATCGGCGGTCCAGTGTTGGATCACTATTACTCACATTTGCAGATATGAGTCAAGAACCCATTCTCGCTGTTCAGACCACCCATAACCCAGCCGCCGCCGTGGTACCAGGCCAGGAGTGGCCATCCCGTCGGGGGAGCCGCGCCCTCCGGAGTGAAGATGCGGACATCGATTGTGCTGCCATCCTTGGGGTCGGTGAAGATGACACGGTCCTCTGTCTTTCCGACTTCAGCCACCTTTTGGCTTCCGTGGGCCATGGGCGACGTGGCATTGCGCGACGTCACCGGGTGGAAAGTGAGCGACTCCGTGCGCGGGAAGTACTGCAGCACAGCATCGTGCAGCTCGACGTACTCGGGGTCGAGCCGGTCGCGGACCGACGGGTGCAGGGGCTGTATGACGGTGCGTGTGTCGGACATGATGATGCCAGTCTGCGTATCTGTCTTGGGGTGTATGCCAAGTAAGCAATTGTCTTGGATAAACTGAGAAGAGGTCTAGCACGCAAGTAGGAGAGGAGGGTCGCCATGTCGTGATGTGGGGTCTCACTATCACGAACACCCGGCAGGAGATAGGCAAATGAGGGCGCTAAGTGGTGGGAAAATGCAAAGCAGCCAGTCTTCTTCTCCTCATTTGGACGACGTCAAGTCTTTGTGATGCTTCTTTTCTCCGTCCTCTTGAGTTTCGGTATTTTAAGCACCATACATAATCGACGTAAACAGTCGTGTGGCTTTCTTCAAGCAAGCGTTTGCTCGTGTCTTTGCCGTATCCTGTGCCTTCGCGTCATTCGGCGCCAACATTCGGAAGTCTTCTGTTCGCAATACTGCACTTGCTATAGTCACCACCAGCTAATATCATGGAAACATAACCCCCAGCTCGTATATTGCACCTTGTCTCCCAGGGGTATGTCTTGATGTCAGTTGGTTCGTCACTATAACTTGAATGAAAAGCAATTGGCCGTTGTCTGCTCCCTTGTAGTAAAAAGCTAAGAACGAACAAGTGTAAGATAAACGGCCGGCCGGCATCCTCTTTTTAAGATGCAGAGCTCATGGAGCCGGATCGCAGAAACGGGCACGGCTGCAACGGCGCGGGTGGGTCATTGACGTGGTGAGGTTCGCCGCAAACGCTGGATAGGAAGCCCTGGGCAGATTGAACTGATAATGAATAGCAATAGTGCAGCTATGCGACTTTCGATCCGGGCTGTCAGAGCAGTTGAGGTGGTCAAGATGAGGATGCAAAAGCTTGATGGAAACGCGGGAGGCGGAAGAAGACAGGCCACGGTCCGTCATGAGACCAGCTGCACCTGAACGACCCCCCGAACAGCACGCGTCGACACAGTTGACTACACTCGCTCGTGATCTGCCAGCACTCTTCGGCACTGGCCTACCCCTAGATCGTATCCAAGTACGGTTCGCGACAGATCTGAGCTGGCTGAACAATGTAGATGCGTGGGGTGTGTGCCTAAACGGGAAATGCCGACTTTGCGGTTTGCTCCCGCTGCCACATGGCACCAGAGTGCCTATCCGATTGACCCATATTACAGGTACTAGATAGACCGTTTTATTAGTGGGTCCGGCCTACCAGCGGGCCGGGACTGCTTCGACGGCAGTGTTCAGGAGATATACCAAGGACAGCTACTCCATTAAAACGGAGCGTTACTCCAGACCCTAGACAAATCCATAAATCCTCCGCGGTTTGATCATCATTCTTGTTATCACCGGCGATGTGCATGCTGGTATCTAGCTATGCAGATAGCCAGATAAGACGAGCAACCGCCGGCTTGGTATTTCTTCACTGCTTCCCTCTAGCCGGCCGCACGCCTCTTTGTCTATCAAAGCAAAGACAAAAGGAGGTGCCAAGCCGAAGAGCTTTTAGCCAAGATCAGTCTTGACTCACATGTATCTTGCGAGCATGTATCTAGGTGTGCAAATCAGACAGTAGACAGTAGACGGTAGACAGTCGACAGACAGCAAAGAGCGTGCAAATCAGACAGGGCCCGAAAGTAGTAAAATACATCAAAAGTAATAAAAAGGGAAGTACAAAGAAGGAAGAAACAGAATACACTGCCAGTCGCCTCGAGCAGGGGTGGCATCGCGGTAGTGTCTTATGTAGATCAAGCTACAGACAGCTACAAGCTGCTGCAATAAAACGAGATACCAGGTCTTGGAAGTCTTGGAAGTCTTGTCATCCCGAACGCCATGATAAGTGTTTCCTCGGAATAAAACATAATAAATCAAAAGACTCATGGGCGCAGATTCATGTATATATCAAAGATAGACCCTGGTTCTGTCAATCTGGAACTGGATGCAGGAAAGACTGCGTCTGGTACAGGTAGCGAGCCGATATCTTGAGAATCACAAGGACTAGAATCATCGTCTGCGGCTTTCTTTCTTAGGCTCTGGAGTTCTCTGTCATCTTTGCCATCCCAGCACTCTGAAGCACTCGCACTCACACTCTCACAATGTCGACGGATCCAGAGAAAGGCATTGCGCCTGTCGTCAGCTCAGACGTCGAGCTCGGCTCGTCGCAGGAGCACAGGAGCCGATCTCGCGACGGCGAGGTTCACGATGACTTCCACGTGCCTGCGGTCGGCCAGTCGATTTGGCAGCGCCTGTCCAATGCCGGCTTTGAGCTGCGCGGCGTCGAGCCCGTGCCCGTCGAGAAGCGCACCGATACGCGCTACCTCAACGTCTTAACCATCTTTGGCACCTCCATGACCAGTCTCCTGCCGTGAGTCTCTCTCTCTCTCTCTCTCTCTCTCTCTCTCTCTCTCTCCCATAAACTAACAGCATAGGGTCGGCATTGGAGCCGTAACGACAATCGGCTATGGCCTGTCGCTGCGTGACGCGTCCCTCATGATCGTCTTCTTGCAGTTTCTCTTTGGCCTTCCGGCGGCCTACATCATCACGCTCGGCCCCCTGACCGGCATGCGCCAGATGATCCAGTCGCGCTACTGCTTTGGCAAGTACATCAACATCCTCACCACCCTCATCACCACCCTCACCATCGGTGGTTTTACCGTCACGGGCTCTGTCAACGGAGCCGAGTGTCTTGCCTATGTTCGCCCAGGCACGCTGTCCGTCGACGGCGCCATTGCCATTATCATGTGCTCCTCCATGGTCATCAGCTGCCTCGGCTACTACGTGCTGCACCAGTTCACGCGCTGGGCCTGGATCCCGACCCTGTTTGCCTTGGTCGTGCTCGTCGGCTGTGCCGGCGACCAGCTGTGGCAGCAGACGCCGCAGGCCGCTTCGGTCGTGTCGCGCCAGGGCTACCTGGGCATCGTGGCGCTGCTCGCCGGCAACATGGTCAGCTGGGGTAATGTGGCCAGTGACGTCGCCTGCTACATGCCGCCCACGGCGCCGCGGCTCCGCGTCGCCCTGTACTGCCTGCTGGGCATCTCCGGCCCCTTTTCCGTCCTGATGGTCCTGGGCGCGGCGATTGGCGGTGCCATGCCCCAGATCCCGGCGTGGGCCGATGCTTACAACACCCACGGCACGGGCGGTGTGCTCGGCGTGATCCTGATTGCGCGGCTCGGTGATTTTGGCCGCTTCATCCTCGTGATCCTCGGCATGTCCGTGCTGGCTACCTGTGCGCGCGACATCTACTCTGTGTCCTTCAACATCATATGCATTGTGCCTTGGCTGCGCCGTGTGCCGCGCGTCGTGCTCGCCATCGTCGCCACGGGGGCCATTATCGGCGTGGCCCATCGCGCGGCCCAGGACATGGTCAGCGCCATCATCACCTTCTTGTCAATCATCGGCTATTATGCCGGCTCCTCCGTCACCTGCTTTTTGATCGAGTTTCTCTTCTTTCGCAAAGGTGACCCGGCGTCCTTTGACCCGGCCATCTGGGACGACGGACGCAAACTGCCCACCGGCCTCAGCGCGCTGGTTGGTGTGCTGGTTCCCTGGGCTCTGATCGCCCCCGCAATGGACCAGGCCTGGTATACCGGCCCGATCGCCGAAAAGGTTGGTGACCTGGGCTTTGAGTTTGCTGTCATCCTATCGGCCCTTGTCTACCCGCCTGTGCGTGCACTCGAGATCAAGATCCGGGGTCGTTTGTAGGACAGCTTGCCCTGTTCTTCATGGCTTTTTAGTTACGCTATAAAGTATTTTAATCTAAAACTTTACACCGTCAGTTAATCACATGTCGTCATTTTCTCAGTAAAAATTTGGCCATTTACCAGCATTGACCGGCCGAATAATCACTATCGATGACGGTCCTATCTGCCCCCTGCTTCTTGTGCGTTGTCTCAGATCGGATCCAATCCGATCAGATGCTGTGTTTGGGTATGGCAAAGACATGCATTGCATCCCTATTCGCTCGCATACATGCGACTTACACGATTTTCAGCCCTACGAGCCCATGATTTGTTATCGCCAACATCACCGCCCCACAGATGCGCGCTGCATTTAACAGCTACACCTGCTTGCCTCCCCAGACTAGCAGATCGCCGTTTCTGGGCAAGCTCTACAGTGGTAAATTCGATAAGCACGGCATATGCAACGGTGGCAGAACTGTGTTGATTGGGGATCCGGCGATGGTTAACTGCTATTTTCTCGTTTGGATGCGTTTAGATGTAGCTGAATACGACAAATGTATCCTGGCACACGTGGCAGAATGATAAATAAGTGACTGTAGGGCAGACACCCTTCTTTCTTTAAAGAAATGAACTAACAGTCGAGAAACGAATCACGATGAGTGAAAATAATCACAGTATATATTTTGATAATGAAAAATAATAGTTAATCAATTGCTTTTGTTGATCACCAGCACTTGGCAACGAACATCGATTTCCTCTATATTTTGTATAACAGACTTGAGAGAAGAACAGAAAATGCAATAACAAAGGCCTAACCTCCCTCTGGTTTTGGTATTTCTCTTGTGATTTGTGACCGAAGACGCCAAGTAAAATGAAAGGAAAAAATGCCACTCAAAACGCCGTCAAATGATTGTGTATAGCCAGGCTCCCAATGTATATAATCAGGTCTCTGTAGTGTAAAAGTGATATGCAGAAAAGACGCAAGACAAGTGGATTGTACTTGCAAACACAAAACCAAAAACAGCACATCTGCCTCCTGCGGATTCGACCTTATCACGGTAACGTAACGGTCAATGGTTTGGTCTTGGTTTTGGTTTGGAAAAAAAGGAAAGAGAGTATAGATAAGAAGAAAGCAAGTTTCCAATAGCAAAAGCATAAAACGTCATGCGAGTTGCGAGCCTGTGGTCGATGGGAAAAGTGGCTCGCAACTAATGTAAATGCAAGACCAACCGAAATAGAATATCAAGCAAAGTGGCAGAAAGCAAAAGGGCAAAAAGCAAAAAGCAAAAAGCAAAAAGCAAGAAGCAAAAAAAGAGACAACCAAGAAAGACTTTCAAAAGTGATATCTCCTGTAACGTCACCTCTTCAGTCATACTGGAAGAGGACAGAAATGGATTCACCGTGGTGCACACGGCGGATGGCCTCGGCGAACACAGGTGAAATGTCCAGCACGTCGAGCTTGGGGCACACTGCCCGGTGTTCTGACTGGGGAACCGAGTTGGTGACGACCATCTTGTCGAGCGCCGAGGCGTTGATCCGAGGAATGGCATCGCCGCTCAGGACACCGTGGGTCAGGAGAGCGTAGCAATACGTAGCACCCTCCTTCTTGAGCAGCTTGGCTGCGCGAGTGATTGTGTTGGCAGTATCAGCCAAGTCGTCAACGAGAATACAAACGCGACCGGCGACGTTGCCAACAAGCATCATGGTGGCGTTCTGGCGGTCGGTGATCTTGGTAGGACGACGTTCCTGGGAGTTGTGTTAGAACTTCTGGGACCTTGACAACATGGGCAGTATACATGGAGAGAATAGCACATACCTTGTGGATCAGAGCGAAATCCATGCCGAGGCTGTCAGCAATAGCGGTCGCACGTTTTGCGCCCCCGGCATCGGGACTGACAATAACGGCCTCCTTGAAGTCGGGGATGTGCTGCTGGATATACCGCTGCAGCAGCGGCTTGCCGTACAGGTTGTCGACAGGAACATCAAAGAAGCCCTGGTATTGTGGGTCGTGCAGGTCCATGGTGATGACATGATCGGCACCGGCGCAAGTCAGCAGATCGGCAACGAGAATACCGGCCTGGGCAACCCATTGCTTGTAACCAGGCTTGGCCTGGAAGCCATTGATGAGTGTGTGATTGGCGTAGTCGTGGGTGGTGAAAGGAGGAGCTTGCGACGAGGTCGACTCGCTGTGGCCGTGGCCGTGGCCGTTGGTGGGGGCCGTAGGGCCGACGGCACCATTAGCGCGAGCGCCATTGGAGAGTGTAGTTTTGCTGAGGGCCTTGGAGAGGTCGGCGGTGTTGCTGAGACCAGCCGACGTGGGGCGGTTGGGACTAGGAGTGGCAGGCACACTCTCGAATGTGTAGTCCTCCTTCTTGATGCCCGATACTGAGAGAGCAGGGCCCTTGGTCAAAGGGGCACCGACCTTGTTGTAGGGGAGATCGGGCTGGCGCGAGTAGGGGAAGAGGGGCATCACAGCGGTTACCCGTCTAGCAGAACCAGTCTTGCAGGCGGAGATCATGATGCAGAGGTCGACAAAGTTATTGTTGACGGAGCCAGCGCCGGTCTGGATGATGTAGACATCCTTGCCACGGACGGAGTCCTTGATCTCGCAGCGACTTTCGCCGACTTCGAACTTGCCAAGGATGCGGTTGCAGGGCGGGATGCCCAGAATGTTGCAGACGTTCTCGACCAGCTGCGGGTGCGAGTTGCCGCCGAGGATGACAATGTTCTTAACCATTTTGCCGGATGTAAGAGAGAGGCGATGATTGGTGGTGATTTGAAGACGGTTGAGGGAGGAATGGGTATCGAGTTGTGGGAATGAGCGTGGGCGTGATGTCGAGAAATACGAGTCCGATTAAGAGAGACTGAGAGTAAGAGCCTGGGGCGGCAGTCGAACAGAGTCGCCCGGTAGAGGTGAGAGACGGTGCGCGCAAAAAAGCACGATGTTCCAGGTAGGAGGAAGCGCTACAGAAAAATTTACTCTGCAGCAGGATGGCTGGCTGGACCGGCTGGAGGTGATTTTTTTTTGGTCAGTACACTCCGATATCGTTTTGGGCGGGCAGAAAAAAAAATCGTAGCTAAGTACGGAAAGGCGGTCAAAGCCGAGGATATGCGAGCTTTGTCCAACTCTGTGAAGAGTGCGAGACAAGTCGAAACCTGCAGAGGTGAGAAGGGGAAAGAAACAAGGTGTGTGCAATATTTTGAAATGTTGTAGGATGGGTTAGAAAGGGATGCAAAGAAGAAAAGTGCAAAAGAAAATTGAAAAAGAGGCGAGCAAGAAGGTAGAAAAGGACGGTGTCCAGACTCTGGGGGAGAAACGACCACGGCTAAGGAAGAAGCCGGATGACGAATGAGGAGCGGATTAAATGGTTTCGTTACTGGACATGCTTTGGGGGTGAGTGGGAGGCGAGGAGAGGCGAGGAGACACGGAAGAAATTTACAGGGCGGTCCAGACAAAAATACGAAAAACAATAAAAAGAAAGAAAAACAGCGTAGAGCCCCACTTGGTAGACTATTACTCCGTAGACTGCTAGTAGACTTCTGACGCACAGTGGGAGCAAGCTAAACGGACCAGGGCAGAGGATGTTAGTCGGAAGAGGGACTGCCTGACAGCGAAGGACGGGCAGGAGAAAGGGCTGCGAAGGACTAGCGAGCAGAACAAAGTGAACCAAGCGAGGAGAGCGCCGAAACAAGAAGAGCATGCAAATACAAAGGTGTTCACGAGAACAAGAGCCAGTCAGATGTCACGAGCAGAACATGCCGACAAAGGGACGGTACGAGAGAGGCAACCCTGAAAGCTGCTATGCCAGTGGAGGTGACACGCGAGTGAATGGCACGGAAGAGCGAAGAGGGAAGAGGGAAGAGGGAAGACGACAGGGAAGTGGAAAAAGGAAGAGTGGACGAAAAGCGAAAGCGAAAAGCGCAGACATGGCAAATGGCCGATATCAAGCAGCAGAAAGCCGAGCTGGCCTGGCGGCTTCCCCAGGTTGGCAGACGACATGCTCACCTAGTAAGTCAGATAGAGTGACCAAGACCGAGATCGGGCAGTGTGTTCATTGGAGAGACAAACCAGGGAGCGATGTGTCTAAGAAGGGACGGGGATAATGGAGATGATATTAGAAGCAATTGCTGCGCGGGATGGCAAAGCGGGTCGACCGTGCTGTGGGCGAGTTGGATTCTCGGCAGCAGTCAGACAGGCGGCGGATGCATGAGATGAGATCAAGACAAGCTGAGGGATCGGCCATTGAGACAGGGAGGAAGGGAGGGAGGGAGGGAGAGGGGAGAGGAGAGACGAGAGACGAGAGACGAGAGAGGGGAGAGGAGAAAACAGAAGAGAGGCCAGGAGAGACATGGGAAGAAGACGAAGAAGAAGAGGAGGAGGAGGAGCGAAAGCAGTCTTGTGAATTAAATAAGCAATACTGCTGGGATGAGGAGAATAGGCAGCCAGGCCCGCTTCTGTCAGAAAACTGCAGGAGCGATGCAGCTGCTTGCCTCGCATGGTGTTCATCAATGCACAGAAAACAACGACAGCGGAAGGCGCGAGCGATATGGCAATCGCAAGCTGGGCCGAGCCTTCCTCCAGACACCTGTGGCGAGCTGCTCCTTCCTCCTAGCTTTCCAGTGCGGCTGTCGTCTCTTCAGCGTTCTTTCCTCCCATCTGCCTGCCGTGTTCACACCCACCCACAGCTCCAGAGGTTTGTGTCATATTATACGATGAGATGAATATCAGATATCGATATAGCCGAGGAAGCGAGGGGCGATACGGCTCAGATAATCGGAACGAAAGCCCATGGCCATGCCCTGTACCGCCTTGATCTGCCGCCGGCCATCTCAGACATCATGATGCGAGCCGCGTTGGGCGGTGGGGGTTCTTTCCTTTCGTTCGTCTCGCTGTTGGCCTTGCACTAGGCTGCTGCTAGGCTACTCCAGATGCTGGAGCTATGGCGGGGCAAGTGGGTCACTGACACGGCCTGACTGGCTGCCATGTGAAAATTTGAGGCTGTTTCCAGACAAGGATATATATGTATTATGTAATCACTGAATTTGGGAGCGAGTCGGTGCCCACCAAAAAATCCAGCCTGCCGCCACGGCAAAACTATCGTCAGTGCCCGAGATTTCGAGATTTCGACATTTCGACATTTCGCGATTTTGAGACGACGCAGCACGAGACGACAAGACACCCGGCGTCCCCCCCTCTCCTCTCTCTCGACCCAGAAATCAAAGACATCGACCACGATGAAGATCCTCGAAGCACAAAACGCCCTCCTCAGCAACTATGAGGTGTACGAGTTTCTGGCCGAGCGCCAGGACCGCCTGGCCAAACAACAGAAGCAGAACCGTCGTCGGGGCCCGGGCAACCTCGAGACCCTGATCCGCGAGGTAGGCTATACAAGTTCTATAGAGAGAAATAAGAAGAAAAGAGCGCACAAGTCCTGACCGTGACAAGCTTCTGCAGTACTTTCGCTCACCACCAGGCCCGCTGAGCGAGCAGCCGGTCAAGTACAGCGCCGACGCCGTGACAAGCCTCGTCGAGCGGCTGAGCAGCTACGACCTGGCCAAGGGCGAGCTGATCATGATCCTCAACATGCGCCCCGCGACGCCGGCACAGCTGCACGCGTGCATCGAGGAGGTCGAGAGCCGCCTGTCCGAGGAGCAGCACACGGAGATCCTCGACATTGTTGCCGACGTCCTCGGCCACCCACCCGCGCAGGAGTAGAGGCAGCTGGACACAACACATGAAAGGGGCCTCGTGCCTTTTGAAGAATCACATGATGGTGCATCCTCCATCCGACTGGCCGTCGTCGGCCGTCGTGCGAAGGGCGCGCTTGGAAATGTCCTCCATGACCTGCGGCATGAGCTCGCCCGTGACAGCCGAGCATTCGAGGTACATGTCGGCGCGCAGCTGCGACGACAGGTTGTACGCCTCGTGGGGAAAGATAGACTCGATGTTGTCCTCGGCCCTCAGATCGCGCTTGAGGCCGAGCACACAGATGGGCAGGTCGTCGTAGTGCTCGAACACTGTGCGGACCTCCTTGATCCAGACGTCCTGCAGGCTCACGAGTGACGACCGCCGGTTGATGTCGTAGCACAGGATGATCATGTCCGGCTCTAGCCGCCGCCAGTCGTCGGGGCTGGCCGTGTCAGAGAACTCGAGCTGCAGGTAGGCCACGCGCGTGCGCAGCTCAATGACAAAGGGCTGGTCGCCGTCTCTCAGGAGCCACGACTGGTCCTGTTGGGGGATGGCCCTGTGGAGGAGTGTCAAGCGGCTATACAGTCTTAGTTCTCGTATTTTCAGCTATTGTTTTCAGCTATTGTTGGGGACGCATTCGAGCATGATAAACGCACGACATGAAAGTTGACTTGCCCACCCCGTCGTCGCCGAGGAGCAGGATTGAGACCGTCTGCGCCTCCATCGTGCTGGTTGTATTGAGCGTGTCTTGATAGGAATCTTTTGATAGAACGCAAAAGAGTTGTGCTCAGACTATGATGAAGCCATGTTAGACGTCGTCGGCGGTGTGTTGGCGGTTTATAACGCAGGTGTGTGCGAGAAGATGGGCTGAGCGTGTCTTGGTGAATAGCGCAGTAATTACTTGGTGTCAGGCCAAGTTGCTCCTAGTGGGGGGTCTTCGGGGGTTACCCCAGGCTCATAGGAGGCTGTGGCGCTAGCAGTGCCTTGCCACAGCGCTCGTCTTTCATTCGTCAAAAATAATTCTCTAATTCTCATATGAAAAATCTCGACTCATCATCAGCATCGCGAGACGACGGTTCGGCGTGCGCTCTGTTGTATTTATTCATGTATTTATTCGGCTGTGTGCGCACGTCTTGCTTTTCTTATTTTTAAACTCAAAAGCCGGCTGGCATTCCAACGCATGAAGGCATTCCGTCCTCTTCTGCACCATCACCACTCCGTCTTCTCAGCATCTTCGACGAGACCGGCCACTGCAACCAGGTGGCAGCCTCGTCAACATCGTATCGCCGCCCCCAGTACTCCTTGTCGCCTCAAGTCGTCTTCACCATCCTCGTCTAAAGGGGTCGCGGGTGTCGCACAGGAACGGAAGAGCAACAGCACCAGCAGCGGCAAGGAAGTCAAGGAAGTCAAGGAAGTCAAGGAAGTCGAAGAAGCTGGGAACGGCAACAACGACATCGCCGGCGACAAACCCAAAGGCGCACGGAAACGCCACCAGCCCCGCCCGCGCCGCGTCCGGATTCTGAACCACCTCCTGCAGAAGCCCGCCCGCCCATCGCGGCCCCATACTCTCATCCCCCCGCTGCCTACACCCCACGCCACCTCGTTCCTCCCCGGGTTCTGCCTGACCCCGGCCCACCTGTCGCCCATCTACCTCACTCCCATGGTTGCCAAGACAGCCAACGGCGAGATGACGGACTTTTCCCGCTGGACCAAGGAGGCCCTGGTCGACCGCATCCGGCTGCTCGAGGAGAGCCTCAAGCGGCAAGAGCGGGCCGACCCTACATCGGGCCTCAGCGATCCCACGCCCAAGAAGAAGCACAAGGGCATGGAGCATGGCCGCTACGCCACTCGCTTCGTTGCTCTCAAGATTGCCTACCTCGGCAAGCGCTACGGTGGCTTCGAGTACCAGCCATCGGGTGCCCTGCCCACGATCGAGGAGGAGCTCTGGAAGGCTCTCATCAAGGCCTGCCTCGTGACTCAGCGCCCCGGCCTTGCACCCCACGAGGTCGACTATGAGAACTGCGACTACGCCAAGTGCGGCCGCACCGACCGTGGCGTCAGTGCGTTTGGCCAAGTCGTGTCGCTGCGTCTGCGCTCCAACAAGAAGCTGCGCCCAGTGGAAGAAGAGCCTGCTCCCGCGGCCGCTGAGGAGGCGGCAGCCAGCGAAGAGCCAAAGACAGAGGCCAGCGGCGCCAGCACCGAGAAGCCTGCCGAGCCTGAGGCCAAAGCGCCGGCACCTGTCTATGACGATGCAGACCTGCCCTGGAAACAGGAGATCCAGTATGCAAAGGTGCTGAACCGCCTGCTGCCCGCCGATATCCGCGTGCTGGCATGGTGCCCGACGCCGCCGCCGGCCTTCAACGCTCGCTTCTCCTGCCGCGAGCGCAAGTATCGCTACTTCTTCACCCAGCCCGCCTACTATGGCGCATCGCTGCCACACTCGTCAGCGGCCAGCGGCCGTCCTGCCGACGGCTGGCTCGATATCGAGGCCATGCGCACGGCCGCGCGCCACTTTGTCGGCGTCCACGACTTCCGCAACTTTTGCAAGATTGACCCCAACAAGCAGATCACCAACTTTGTGCGCCGCATCTTTGACGCCAACATTGTCGAGGAGACGGATCTCGACTCGACCCTCGGCCACTATGCCCAAGCTGGCAGCGGCGGCCCCAAGGTGTACTCGTTTGACGTGCGCGGCTCTGCGTTCCTGTGGCACCAAATCCGCCACATGGTCGCCATCATCTTCTTGGTCGGCCAGGGCCTCGAGTCGCCCGACATCGTGCGTGCCATGCTCGACACGGCGGCCAATCCGTCGCGCCCATCCTATGCCATGGCTGACGAGTTCCCACTCGTGCTGTGGGACTGCATCTTCCCGCGTGGCACGCCCGACACCGAATCGCAGCTGACAGACCCTGAAGCACGCGCGCAGTGGTCCAATGAAAAGGAAATGGCCGATGACGTCGCGCCCGATGCACCGTGGCACACATGGAAGGACTCTTTGGAGTGGGTGTCACCACCTGTCGAGACACCCGACAGCCGCGTCTTTGTCGATGGTCTGTGGCGCGAGTGGCGCGCCGCCAAGATGGACGAGATCCTGACCAACCGCCTGCTCGACCAGGTTACGCGGGGTGGCGTACTGGGAGGTAGCATTGGCAACGCGGCACCCGTGACGCCACTCGTTGAGAAGAGCCATGTGTTTGAGGGCGGCGACGGCCCCCGTCGCGGCGGCATCTACACGCCCTTGCTTAAGCGGCACCGTGCGCTTCCGCCAGAGACAGTCAACGACCGCTTTGCACAGCAGAAGGGGTTTGTGAACTCGGCAGAGATGCGTGCGGCCGGCAACTGGCGGGCCGTCATCAAGGCACGGAAAGCAGAAGCAGAAGCAAAGGCAAAATCCGCCAATGCTGCACCGGCAAAACCATAGCCACCGAGCCAGGCTTCAAATAAATGAAGAAAACCCCTGACAAAAGCATATATGGCGCAGATAGACAAATATGATCAACATAAACATAACACTGCTAGACACTAGAGATTAGAAGATTAGAATTTTAGAATTTCAGAAATAAGAAAGCAGAACTCCCGCCGTTCTGTGGTATCATTGAAAATTGAATATAACAGTGACTTTTACAAACAAGGCAAAAGCTCTTTCCCCCACGCATTAACCCTTGTTGTCAGGCTCGTAGAGGCAGCCTCTTGCTTCGCGCCACACAGTCCGCACAATATCGAGGCCGGGGAGAAGCCTTGGGAAAACGACCACGACGTGTGCCTCGTCCTCTTCGCTACTGCCGCCACTGCTGCTTCCAGGAGCGTCGCTCTCATAGTCGTCATCGTCATCATCTGGGTCCAAGTCTGGGTGCCGGTTCTCGTCGCCGTCGTAGTACTCCCCGTCGCCGTGGTAATCTCCGCCTCTCAGCTTTTCGCCTCGGCTGTCATAGTTTCCATAGTCTTCGCTGTCTTCGTCGTCCTCGTCTTCTTCGGCTTCTTCGCGGCCCTCGACAAACGACATTCGCGAACTTCTGGCGCCGCGGCCTCCCCGCCGCTCACCACCGCCTGGGCCACCATGTGCGACGCCGGCGCGCCGCCCCGCTACCACAACCGCCACCAAGTAGTATCGCACCTCGAACCCGCGAAACGCCTCGTTCACCAGCAGATCCTGCAGCTTCTCGGTCGGGATGAAGCGCGTAGCTGCTGGTGTGGGCTCGCCGTAGTAGCCGTCGTAGTTGCTGAGGCACAAGTTGAAGAGTGCAGAGCCGCTCGGAGCGGACGACGACGAGGGGTCTTCGCGTGAAATGCTAAAGAAGCGTGCCAGCAAAGCGATCGGCATCGCCAGTGCCCACCACACGACTGACAGGCCCGAAACCAGTTCGCCGAGGTACGTGGCGCCCGTCGACCGCGTCTGGATGCCGAGCCCGCGCAGCACCAGCAGCGACTCGCTCGTGTGGACGCGCGCAACACTCGCCCACAGCGCAGCCGCACACAGAGGCAGCACGACCCATGGCGGCGCGGCGGCAGCAGAGAATGCGACAGAAGCTGCCGTCGGAATGGCTTGCTGCGACGAAGCCAGCAGCAGGTCGAGGGCGTCAAGCGCGAGGGCCTGCCATAGATCCTCGCGGCGCCCACTGTGGCTGTAGGCACGGCCGTACTCCTTGCTGTACTCTCTGTACTCGGTGGACCACCGCCACGGCTGCTCCTGGTCCTGCTGCTGCTGCTGGGAGTGCCACTGCTGCAGAGCGCCCCAGTTGCTCTCAAACCACACCCAGAGGACGGCACTCGCCGAGACGGCTAGCAGGATGCGCACAGCGATGACGGCGGCGACCAGCGCCCGGCCAGTCCAGCCCGAGCGGCGCGGCTGGGTGGTGACGATGAACTCGACCGTGGTCGGCGACGGCCGGCGCACCTCGAGATGGGGCGGGCCGAACATGGGTCGATGCTGCCAGGGACAAGGCTGGTATGGTGGAAGAGAGGAAGAGTGGAAAAGCGAGAGAAATGAGGGTGTTGTCGGTAGTCGATCCGTGTCACCGCGTCATTTTCTTGGCATATGATAAGATCACCAACAGTCGAGGTCGAGCTTATACTATTTGCGTGCGTGCCAAGCCTGCGACGGTGTAGTGACTGTACTGAGGAGCTGTAGCGACGTAGGTCCCAGCCAGGGGAGCTAGCGAATGAGGCAAACGATGCAAACGGTGCAAATGGGAGCTGTGTGTAGTGCGTATCGTGACGACAGCAAAGGGGCAGATGTGAAGGAGTGTAATGCCGCTGGTCAATCGACGCAAAGTCGGTTCTCTATCGCGCGGTGGCCCGTCGCAGCAGTTGCGCCTCCTGAAGAGTGCACGCGCGTTCTCAGGCGAAAGGGGAGCATAGCTCTTTCTGCCACAATTCACCGCTCGCCACTCTGCCAACTCTGCTTGAGGGTGGGCTGGCCTATATAACCCGGATTAGCTCGACCTACTCCCACTGGCTGTAATGGTCGAAGTGGAAGGCGGCTCTTGCTATTCTTATTTCCCGCTGTCCCATGTCCGAGTGTGATTTATTATGCTTGACCCAGTGCGTCGCCCAGTGCGAACGTTGCGGTGGTCGCCCACTCGTATGGGAAACCTACGATGCTGGTACCCCCTTGCGGCCCTAAGCAATTGGAGATGATACTTCAGGGAGGCTTCACTCTGCAGAGGCATCTTCACCGTCGCGTGGCGGACTGGATTACGATCGTACTGGGTTGGGGCAGCATTTGAGATGAAACAGCCAACTTCTATTTTTGCCCTTTTGCCACACTGTGACTCCACTTTAGAGCATCGTGAACACTCTCTGTTCGATTCCAGCAATGCCCAAGTTTCGTTATTTTGTTATTTTGTTATTTTGTTATTTTGTTATTTTGTTATTTTGTTATTTTGTTATTTTGTTATTTTGTTATTTTGTTATTTTGTTATTTTGTT